>CM056498.1:14647532-15247532 GCA_029783415.1 Anisodus acutangulus
GATTTAGAGGAAATGGAAGGAAGAGTTTCTGCTCTCTTTTTAATCCTCCCTCTCTACCTCAAATATGTTTCAGGCAATAATAGAAGTAGCTCCGAGCCCGAGCCCGGACAGGCGGCGGCGCGAGGGCTTAGCCTCGAACTCAAGCACACCTAGGTCCTCCCTTCTTCAAACACATGGGTTACCCCTTGGGGTCCCAAACCCTCATCCATTTTTTAGGCTTATAAAGAGAACAATTCTTCATTTTCCCACCGATATGGTAGATTTGTCCCACACCATATTTCCATGCCTCAAACACCTTACTTCGTGGATCAATATCTCTTTCATTTCTTAACGAAATTTGACGATTTTTGGCCCTACGGTCATCTACTCACTTAGTAGATTATGCACGTGTGAAGAGATAAAGCCTCAAACATGCGGAACCCTAGTGTTTAAGTCATTAAATATGGGTGGACGCAACCTCCCCGCCAAAGACAAATTCCCAACAGTCTTAGCCTCAATTTGCATAATTTAGCCCGAAAAATCAATTTGTGCTAAATAAAAAGAAGAAGAAAATGATAGTTGGACTAAGATAATGAAGGTACATTAAACGTGTAAAAGAAAAAAAAAGCGTTAAAAAGGTACCTTCAATAGAATCAAAGAAATCAAAATCAGGAAATTATAGAAAAATGTACAATGACACCTACGTTTCAAAAGGAAAAAAAAACGTTTAAAAGGTACCTTAGTAACTCATTCACAAATAAGTTAGCAAGAAATAATTGATTTTGTAGAATAAATTTATAATATTACTGTATTAGTTTGGCTCACAATCACAATAATTACAAACAAATAAAAAAAAGTTGGCACACTGAAATTCCCCAGGAATATGACTGTAGATGCTAGTTTTGAGCTCTGCATTTTGACTTACTTTGGCTATACTTAATTTTACTTTTTGTATACTGATAATATAGATAATTTTTATATTATTAGATTATGTTGACTTACCACGACAAACAACTGGTTTATAGCTATCAAGATCCAATAACCTAAAACATGAGGTAAATAGCATAGTATGACCGATTAAACAAAGCAATAGTATAAATTTTCTTTCACAGTGTACACAATAATAACTACATATATCATTTTATGTGATATTATTTAATTTATTTATTATTCAATTTTAAAAAATAATATCTTTCGACATGTGAGAATAATATAATTATAAATTTTTCATTTTTATCCTTTAGTAACATACTTTTGATATTCACAAAAATCTCATGGCATGTTTCACAAAAATCTCATAACACGTTTAATATCATAATTTTCAAATAGAGGTGGATGCAAAATACAAATACCGAATACTTTCAACGTGGAACACAATCTTATGTGTAAAATTTCATAAAAATGCAATAAAAATAGGTATGAACTCATAATTCTAAAAATATAATGAATTCAATGTGAAGAACCTTAAAGGTTTAATCCTGGAGCTCTGATTCCAAAAATATTTCTTCCATATTAAACTTCGTCTGGTCAAATTATGCGACATAAATTGAAATGGGGAAGTAATAAATAATCCCTCCTCTTTTTTTTTTTTTTGCCTACAATACATGAGGCGTTGAGTCTTTATCCGTCAAATTGAAAAAAAGATAGAAACTTCCAAGCATCAACACAACCAAATAGAAGTATACTTGTGTACATATAGTTCTCTCCCTTTTAAAACTATTTCATCCACTTCCTAGAGAATTATTTTTCACACTTGTGTATATAAAGTTCAAGTTTTGAGTTTGGTAAAATTGATCATTATAATTTCTGCATGTGGGATTAGTTTCTTTCTGTAAGCCTTCGTTCAAAGTGAAGAACAGATATTTTCATTTCCAGATCTTATTAATTTCTTTCTTCTTAGTCAGCTTTTGCTTGGCACATAAGCAAAAATCAAAGGCTTCTTGCCATCAAACCTAAAGCACGAATTGCATATATCATTGGTCTTCTTTTCTTAAAGCAACATTTTTATATTCTTACACAAATTCACTCTCACTCATTTATATCACCTTCTCATAGGTCAGTTTCTTGAATCAATCGCATCGGATCAAACTACACTCTCTCAGTTTCCCGCTTAGCATATCACTTTCTGTGTTAGTATCTTAATCTTTGCACCCTCCGCTGAAAAGCCAGTATTAGTACAAGTGAAAGGGGGCATTCAGCTAAAAGATCATAAGTTTCATTCTTTACATTCTCTTTCGCAACGACAATTCATTCTGGTTCTATCTCATACTTCCCCCCCTTCTTAGCCTACCGATCAGTGTTAGTATCTTTAATCATTTTAGCCTCCGCTGAGAAGCTAGAATTAGCTCAAGTGAAGGGGCACTCAGCTAAAAGATCATAAATTTCATTCTCGACATTGTGTAAACTCTTTTATTACCTCTTTCACAACGATAATTCATTCTGGTTCTGTCGATAAATTGCCTTGGATCTAACTCCATTCTCACACTCCCCCCTCTTAGCATACTAATCTGTGTTAGTATTTTCAATCTTTGTGACCTCTGCTGAAAAGCTAGAATTAGCTCAAGCGAAGGGGCACTCTGCTAAAAGATCATAAGTTTCATTATCGATACTCTAAACTCTTTTATTACCTCTTTCAGCACTCAATTCATTCTGGTTCTGTCGACAAATCGCCTTCCTTATGGACATGATTTACTCTTCCTCTCAGGCTTTGTTGAATGCTCATAGTGGCATTACTAGCCATGTTGGAATCATTTGGCAGCAAACAAGAGCTCCTTTGATTGTGCCATTGTTAAGAATAATTTTATTTGTATGCTTGGCCTTATCATTTTTGTTATTTGTGGAGAGGCTTTACATGGGCATTGCCATAGCTTTTATAAAGTTGTTTAGGAGAAAACCAGAGAAGAAGTACAAATGGGAGCCATTGAAAGGTGATTTGGAGTTGGGAAATTATTCTTATCCTATGGTTTTAGTACAAATACCAATGTACAATGAAAAAGAGGTGCTCATTTTTAGCATATTTTTTTTAGCATTTGGTCTTAAATAAAAATTGTTAAATACTTATATATTCTTTGATGAATTGTTAATCTGCAGGTGTACCAATTGTCCATTGGAGCTGCCTGTAACCTTTCATGGCCAGCAGATAGAATCTTTATCCAAGTCCTTGATGATTCTACTGACCCTGCAATTAAGGTCCAATATTCCCTTCTAAATCTACCCACAAAACAAATGTGACTGTCATCATTTCTACTAGTTAAAATTGGAACTTGTACAAGTGGAAAGTCCACAAAATTGTAGTAGTAATTACAAAAATTAGCATAGCCTATTACTAGAAAAAGAATTACTAAACAATGATCTTCTCTTAATGAAATTACTGAAGTGGAAATTTTATGTAACAAATAAAAACAAGATTTTAACGGTTATATACTGACGGTAAAAAAAGGAAGCCCTGTGCACAGAGTATCCCGTGTGCACGCAGGGCCAGGAAAGGACCGTACCCTAAAGTGATATTATGTAGGCAGCCTACCTGAGGCTTACTGATGCAAGCACGGTGACTGATTCCACAGCTTAAGCCCATGACTAGAGATGGCAGTGGATTCTGGATCCGATGGATCCAGATCCGTTTTATAGGATACGGATCTTCAAAATTTAGACCCGACGGATCCGGATTGGACCCGGATCCGTTTCTGATGGATCGGATCTGGATCTGGATCTTGTATTTGAGATCCGTATCCGGTCCAGATCCGACCCGTGGATCCGTTTTTTATTAAATATATTCATAACCTAGAATGTAATTTTATAAGTATTTTCTTAAAATTGCTAAGCACATCCTTGCAAGTTTAATTCTCAAAACAAGTTTAATTAATCTCCGCGTTAACTCAAAAACTAAAAAATAAAGAGGTAACTTCGATAATAAAATCAATGGTATATTAGTGAATGACTAACATCTCCATAGACAAGTAGTTAAAATTATATTCACTTCATTTGTGAAGATTCCAAGCACATGCAAGTTCTGCATTGTGGAAATACTAATCAGCATTTTCCACAACTATTGTCATTGTCCAACATTTTCAATTAATAGTTCACAATAAAAACGAGACAACGAGCAAAATATCTCATATGAACATTTCAAAATTGAAACACAGTAAACTGTTAGCTAAGTAAAAATCGTTTGTCAGTTCAAAAAAAAATTCTTAGCAAGGTTACATTCTTAGCAAAGCAATTTTTTTTACATATGGATTTAGATCCGATCCGTGGACCCGGTGGATCCGATGGATCCGAATTTTGATCTGATTTTTATGAACCCGATGGATCTGGATTCATGTATGAAAAACGGATCTAGATCTGGATTTAGTAGGATCCGATCCAGATCCGATCCGTTGGCATCCCTACCCCATGACCTATAGTTCACGTGAAGATAATTTTACCATTTCCCCAGGACTTTCATTTTAGATTCTGTATACTTACAGTAGCCGTCCATAACAGAAATAAAGCACATAACCTGCTATAACAAGTTAAAATACACTATCAGTGTCAATTTTTTTACACTATATCCTAATTTAATTGTTGAATTTGCTGTGATAAACCAACAGGCTTTAGTGCAGCAAGAGTGCAGGAGATGGGCATGCAAAGGAGTTAACATAAAGTATGAGATAAGAGGCAACAGGAAAGGGTACAAAGCTGGAGCTCTCAGAGAAGGAATGAAGCACAGTTATGTGAAGCTGTGTGACTATGTGTCAATCTTTGATGCTGATTTTCAACCCGAGCCCGATTTCTTGGAGCGTGCCATCCCTTTTCTTGTACACAACCACGAAATCGCACTCGTTCAAGCTCGTTGGGAATTCGGTAAATATCTCTAATTTCCTCTTTCTTTATGAAAATGCGAAACAAGTAAAAGAAAGAGTGAAGGGAGCCAGTGGCGGAGGCAGAAATTTCATTAAGAGGATTCAACTTTAATAAAAATAGACTAACACTTGTGTTTCAAGTGAAGGGATTCAACCCTTGTATTTATCATGCATTTTAGTATTAATTTTGACTTGTAATATACATGTATAATAAATATTTTTTTAAGCAAGGGGTATCATGGGAATCCCCTTGCTTCAATGTGGCTCCGCCACCGAAGAGAGTCTTGGTGCAACGGTAAGGTTGTCGTTGTGTGATCAGAAATCATAAAGCTGTAGAAATAGTCTCCTGCAGAAATGCAAGGTAAGGTTACGTATAATAAACCCAATGTGGTCTATTGTACAACCCTTGGTCGACCTCGAGCTTAGTAGGAGGCAAGGAGCTTGTGCACCAATCAGGGGGCTGAACTATGTACAACATAAGGGGTTCAATTGAATCCCTTTTGTTGAAAAATTATACCGATCAAATAGGGTAACTATCTTTTTGTATATATATATAGATAAACATTGCTGAATCCTTTTGACATGAGAAATGCGTCGGGTGTACTGGCAAAGGTGGTTCAAAAATTGTTGTAAGTCATATGTCCAATTCAAAATTGGCATTCTTGCCTTTTCTGAATTTCCATTTTAGAATGCCTGACCTTGATAATTTGTGAAATAGAGAAAAAATAACTGGTTTAGTTGCACATAATTAGCTTGAGGGAAATTCAAGACTTGGATGGTCCTTAAAGATAGTTTGACAACTATACAGATAGGTTGTGTATGGTTTTTCAATTTTATGCAGTCTTTCTTACTAAGTTTGACATTAGTCAAATTCATCTTCAGTAATCATAGACCAAATCAAACTTTTCAGTCATGCCCATATGAAATAACCCACTTAATAAAATATTTGTTTTTTTTTCCCACAGAAAATTTATCAGTTAAGCTCAGTAAAGTTTCATGTAAAAATTGTTAAACAAGAGCTTCTTGCCATAAGAATAATGCTGGTTTTGCAGTGAACGCTGAAGAGTGCTTGTTGACAAAAATGCAAGAAATGTCATTTGGTTACCATTTCACAGTGGAACAAGAAGTTGGATCTGCAGCCCATGCATTTTTTGGCTTCAATGGTAGGCAATCCACACCCAAAAATACTGCTTTTGTAAAAGAAATCAACCAAGAATTTGAGATATTATTATTGATGTTGTTGTTGTTGTCGCCATTGTCACAAGTAGATTATTTCGAGCATAACAATTACAATTAGATACAAATAGCTTAACATTGAGGAATCAGCCACTATACTTGCGTCAGGGTAGGGTGCCTACATCACACCACCCTGGTTACAACCCTTTCCTAAACCCTGCGTGAACGCGGGATGCTTCGTGCACCGACCTGTCCTTTTACTTTCAATTCTAATGCAATATGAGGTTCCCACATAACTAGAGAAATAATTAATAGTATAAAATTACTATATGTTCAAGGAGTCCCTAAATGTTAGCACCTCAATTATGCTACTTTGCAAAGACTCATTTGCTTGAGAATTTGTTAATAGAACATGGATATTGAATGTTGCAGGCACTGCTGGTGTTTGGAGAATGTTAGCTCTTAATGAGGCAGGAGGATGGAAAGACAGAACAACTGTGGAAGACATGGATCTGGCAGTCCGGGCCGGTCTCAATGGCTGGAAGTTTGTTTATGTTGATGATGTTAAGGTACAATCACACATAGCTGATTTAAGGATTTAACTTAAAATACACTGACAACATTGTAAGATTGGAATAAACTCCCTTAGGGATTTCTTTCATTAATCACAATATATATAGTTGTACAGAGGTTGATTCATAATACAATAAGAATCCTAGGTTACCTTAAATATACACATACCATAATTACAAAATATACTGTGAATATTCAGAGAATATTCGCTAATACTCCCCCTCAGTCGGAGCGGGAGGAGGCCGGACGCTTAGGCTGGATCTGAAGTCACTGAATAACTGTCTCGGTAGTCCCTTTGTGAAAATATATGCATACTGATAGGAGGAAGGCACATGTAACACTTTGACCTGACCAAGAGCTACCTTCTCATTCACAAAGTGGATGTCCATCTCAATATGTTTGGTCCGCTGACGTTGGACCGGACTGTGAGACAGATATATGGCAGATATGTTATCACAGTAGACTATAGACGCCTTGCGTAGTGGACACTGGAGCTCCAAAAGAAGATTTCGGAGCCAACAGATCTCAGCAACTACATTAGCAACGCCGCGATACTCTGCTTCAGCACTCGAGCGGGATAATGTGGCTTGCCTCTTGGCGGACCAGGAAATAAGATTATCCCCTAGAAATACACAATATCCGAAAGTGGAGCGATGCGTGTCCGGGCACCCTGCCCAATCTGCATCCGTATAAGATAGCAACTTGTTCGGCGCAGAGGGGTAGAGATGCAATCCATAGTCAAGGGTGCCCTTAACGTATCTGAGAATGCGTTTAAGGGCAGCAAAGTGGGGCTCTCTCGGAGCATGCATAAACAGACACACCTGCTGAACAACATATGCAATATCAGGCCTAGTGAATGTAAGATACTGAAGAGCACCTGCAAGACTCCGATACAGTCATACAGAGTAGGATCAGAAACTGGATCACTATCAGTAGCACTAAGCTTAGATTTGGAGTCGACTGGAGTTGGCATAACCTTGCAATTTGCCATCTTAGCCCTGTACACTATCTCTTCTGCATATTTACGCTGACTCAGGAACTTAGTATCAGCAGATCTGGTTACTGATATACCCAAGAAATAGCTAAGTGTACCCAAATTTGTCATAGCAAATTCAGTTTTGAGTAGAGCAATGATTTCATTTTTCAATCCGTCAGATGAGGTAGTGAGAACAATGTCATCCACATATAATAGCAAATAAGCAGTGCTGCTACCGCGATGAAAAATGAAAAGAAAGTTATCACACCGGCTACATATAAACTCAATCTGCAAAATATACTTGGCAAAACGGTCATACCAAGCTCGGTGAGCCTGTTTCAAGCCAAAGAGTGACTTCCTGAGGCGACAAACATACTGAGGGGCTGCAGGATGGACAAAACCTGGTGGTTGATGCATGTACACAGTTTCTTTCAAATCCCCATGAAGAAATGCATTCTTGACATCAAGCTGATGAATCGACCAATGTTTGCCCATGAAAATACTGAGAACAATACGAATAGCAGCCGGTTTGACAACCGGACTGAAAGTCTCACCACAATCAATTCACTCCTGCTGATTAGTGACATTGGCAGCAAGTCTCGCCTTATACATCTCCAAGTCACCACTGTCTCTGAATTTGTGACGAAATAGCCACATGTATCGGATCACATTCACCCCATCCGGTCTAGGAACTAAATCCCAAGTGTGCTGGTTTGTTAAAGCAGAAAATTCCTCACACATGGCCGCATTCCAATTAGGGTCCAGTTTGGCTAATTTGGGATTTTTGGGAATTGGGGATATAGTGTGTGTGGATAAGTTGAAGTGAACCTTGGGTTTAAAAATTCCGTGTTGGGCACGAGTTTCCATACGGTGGGTGGGTAAATGGGCTGTGTCGATACGCTGGTGGGTGTGGGTGTTCTGGATATCCGGTTCTGGGTGTTGGCATTTCGGTTGGGTGTCGTCGATCGTTTGTGACGATGATGACCGGGTGCTGGTGGGTGAGCTGATAGGGTCTGGAGGTGGTTCGGTGATAGTGGATGGTTGCCGGTGTCTGGTGTTGATGTTGGGTTACTGATTTGGGATGGATGGTTGTTTATCGGTGGGCTGAGACTTACCCGATGGTGGTGTGTTGGTTGTTCTGGAACGGAGATCGGAGGTGCTATCAATATAGTTTAATGGATAATTTTATTTTTGGACCGCTCAAAAAAATAATAGTCATCTAGATTTTTTATATTAAATATAAATATATATAAAATACATATCATATACTTAAATATACATGTATTATACAAAATCAAATGTATATGTTTTGAAGGGAAGCCTTGACGTAACTGGTAAAATTGTTGTCATGTGACCGGGAGGTTACGAGTTCGAGTCGTGGAAACAACCTCTTTGTTTTGAAAGGGGAGCCTTGGCGTAACTGGTAAAGTTGCTGCCATGTGACCAGGAGGTCACGGGTTCGAGCCGTGGAAATAATCTCTTGCAGAAATGTAGGGTAAGGTTGCGGTGCGTACAAAAGACCCTTGTGGTCTGACCCTTCCCCACACCCGCGCATAGCGGGATCTTAGTGCACCAGACTGCTTAAGTGTATATGTTTTGTATATTTTAGCTAACACCCTTATTAATTTCGGCCTACCAGCCAAAAATGAAAAAGCCCATATTTTAACTTCTTGTAGGAATTGACAGTATTAGGTAGACTAATGATTGGAATTTAAAATTGAAATTTAAGGATAGGCGGTAAAGGGTCAAGGGATGTTCTTTTTATCTCATCGATATGAAGAATTTCTCAAGATAGTGGAAATGGATGATGGTTCTACATCCGACATTGTTATTACCTATGTTGCTCAAACTCTTCAAAAATGTCAATGGAATGCGTGTTGGATCATCAAAAAGTAGTGTATTTTTTTGAGGATCCGACACGAGAGCGGTAACATTTTTGGAGAGTCTAACATAGGTTATCACTAATATTTACTAAGGAATTAAAAGTTTCTTCTTCTTTTACCTTGTTAGGTGAAAAGTGAATTGCCAAGCACCTTCAATTCCTATCGCTATCAGCAACACAGATGGTCTTGTGGACCAGCTAATCTTTTCAGAAAAATGGCAATGGAAATTGCAACTAACAAGGTAGAGTTTTTGTTTGAAATTCACTTAACATGACAATGGAAAACTTCAACAACTAAAAGATCATTATAATTTGTTTTTTTGTCATTGCAGAAAGTCTCTGTATGGAAGAAATTTTATCTGATTTACAGCTTCTTCTTTGTCCGAAAGATCATTGCACACGTCGTGACATTCATCTTGTATTGTGTTGTTATGCCTGCAACTGTTTTCTTTCCTGAAGTCCAAGTGCCTAGATGGGGAACTATATATGTTCCATCAGCTATTACTATTCTCAATATACTTGGCTCTGCAAGGTAGAGAGAAAAAAAAACTTTATCTTATGTTGGCATGTATTTAGTTCATTATTCTTTGTTTCTTTCTTTTTTATATCTATGAGTTTATTCAGATCAATGCAATTGGTGGTTTATTGGATCCTATTTGAGAATGTAATGTCCCTTCATCGGACGAAAGCAACGTTCATTGGCCTGTTCGAGTCAGGAAGAGCCAATGAATGGATTGTGACAGAGAAACTCGGAGATGCTCTTAAGACCAAAAAGGGTTCAAAAGCACCCAAGAAATTTCGTTTTCGAGTTGGAGAAAGGTACAACTTCTCCAAATCTTTAGAAGTGAAAAAAAGAGCGGAAACTGAGGTTTTGGAATTGCTTTGTTGGTAGAACTAATTTACTATATTATTTAACATGGCAGGGTACATGCTCTTGAGCTTTGCATCGGGTTGTACCTACTGTTTTGTGGGTGGTACGATTTTTCTTTTGGGAAGACAAGGTTCCATGTATACCTCTTCCTCCAAGCTATTGCTTTCTTCGTCGTTGGTTTTGGCTATGTTGGTGTGTATGTTCCAAATTCTTAATTCAAATTTGGGACTTCTTTTATTGATGCAAAATTTGATTTTAAGTTATTACTTTGTAAAATTATGAATAGTAGCTTGAAATTCTTATATACCAATGTGTATAAGCAGCTAAGAGCATGCTTTATTTGTATTTTCCTTTTTTGTTCTTTTTTATGTATTAGTGAATAAGGCATAAGAAGTGAAATATGCCAAAAGGATTGGTTGATTTTTGATACAAAAGATATATGGTAAGCATTTTAGTTCCCTTTGTACTATGTTGCAGACTCATATTTAATTTACATATGGAAATCTAATCAGAACGAGAATTCCAACAAGTGATTAATTTCAGAGACTCTATAGTCTATTCATACATTTGCCTGGTAAAAAGATATCCAAGGTCCTACCGATAAACGTAAACGCAATCCCGATCAAAATTCCAGCAGCCGTTCAACCAAATGCTGAATGCAGCAGCAAGTAGATAGCCACATGTTTATCAGCACTAAAGGAATCTGCAATTTCAAATACAGTCAGACCTCTCTATAACATAGCATTCATCCTCTATAACAACATTATCTGTAACAACCAAGTTTTCTTTGGAAATCGATTTTTAAGTTATGTTATGTCATATTGTCTCTATAGTAGCATTTCGCTATAGCATCCAAATAATATCCAGACAAACACTGTCGTTATAGAGAAGTTTGACTGCATGAAGAACACACCTCTCGCACTTCATTTTTTGGGACTTCTCCAACTCCTCCAAACATTTTTTATCAGCAAAATACAAGAAAAATATTTCAACAACACTGAAACAGAATCTCTGGGGGAATTAAGATTATCAATTGAAGAAAATCAGAGGCCTCTATGTCTAGCAAAATGGTTCAATGTCATGAAGTCGAGAAACTGCTGGACTCAAATGAGAGAGATAAAGAGATGGAAATCATGCCAATCAAGAACCGAGCAGTCACGTATAGGCAGTGGCAAAAACAACAACATACCCAGTATAATCCCATGGAGTTTGGGGAGGGTAGAATGTACACAGACCTTACTTCTACCTTTGACATATAGCCAGTTGGAGCCAGAAAGTCTAAGGGGATTTAATAAATGTATAATGTCACACATGAGATTTAAAATTGTAAAATAAAGTAATTCTTGAACCACCTCTGTCAGTAGGCCAGAGTCTTCCCTTATGTCAAGTGGATTAACAATTTATTCCCTATTTACACAGTATAATTTCTCGACGAAGGGGAAGTGTCATGGTGTATGTTATTCGCAGACGACATAGTCCTGGTTGATGAGACTCGCAGTGAAGTGAACGCTAAGCTGGAGGTTTGGAGACATACTTTGGAGTCTAAAGGTTTTAGGCTGAGTAGGACCAAGACAGAATACTTAGAGTGCAAGTTCAGTAACGGGAGTGACCATGAGACAGGCGTGGAGGTGAGGCTAGGTACTCAGGTCATTCCAAAGAAAGGAAGCTTCAAGTACCTCGGGTCTATTATCCAATGGAATGTAGAGACTGATGACGATGTCACACATCGTATTGGGGCAGGGTGAATGAAATGGAAGCTCGCATCTGGAGTCTTGTACGATAATAAAGTGCCACCAAAACTTAAAGGCAAGTTCTATAGGATGGTAGTTAGACCGACTATGTTGTATGGGGCGGAGTGTTGGCCAGTCAAGACTTCGCATATCCAAAAGATGAAAGTTGCGGAGATGAGGATGCTGAGATGGATGTGTGGGTATACAAGGAGGGATAGGATTCGAAATGATGATATCTGGGACAGAGTGGGAGTGGCCTCGGTGGAGGATAAGATGCGGAAAGCGAGGTTGAGATGGTTCAGGCATGTGCAGAGGAGAGACAAATGCTACATTGCGGAGGTGTGAGAGGTTGGCTATGGACGAGTTCAGGAGGGATAGAGGTAGGCCGAAGAAGTATTGGGAGAGGTGATTAAACGGGATATGACGCAGGTGCAACTTACTGAGGACATGATCTTAGATAGGTGGTTGTGGAGGACACGTATTAGGGTAGAAGGGTAGTAGATAGTCGAGCGTAGTCCTACTTACGCTTACTAACTGGTAGTTGTAGTGTCATTGTAGGCCTGCTTAGCCTATCATACTAGTAGGCGCGGTATTATTTTATAGTCCCCCGTCGTCTGATTTCTGTTGCTATGTGTTCTTTAGTGTACTTTGTTTATCTTATTTACTTGCGTTAGTTACTGTTTCTTTTTCTAGAATGCTTTAAATTTCTTGTCCGGGTCTGACCGTTTTTCTTGCTTTGCTTGTGCTTATGTTTTATCTTGAGCCGAGAGTTTTTAGGAAACAATCGCTCTACCTACCAAGGTAGAGGTAAGGTCTGCGTACACTCTATCCTCCTCAAACCCCACGTGGGATTCCACTAGGTATGTTTTTTTTGTTGTTGTAAATTCTCAACGAAGGAGATTTAATTGAACCCCTTTGCGTCTACCTAACTCCGCCCTGGATATTGGGAGCTCACAAAGGCAATAGACTAGAAACAACGGAACTATTTGGGAGAAATTTGTTTAAGAGAGAAGCTTAACTAGCCAACAGCTCCCTCCGGAACAAGGCCCATAATCTAATGCAAGCAGATCCAGACAGCACACATATATCCATAATCCATCCAGTGATCACTCGACAAACACGAATTCATTCACAACATTCAGAGAGTTCAGTGTCACATTTCCATTGCTGCACATTATTAATAAATCAATATTCAGACTGGAGCCAAACTCAAAGTACATCCAGAATTATCAGGTAATAAAGAAATGCCGAGGACTGACACTAATCATTTCAACTAATATCCTGGACAAGGCAACAAGAGAATCTACAAAATTGAAACAAGCTCACTATTTTAGGAAAAGGTCATCTCAACAAATTGACTGGACCTGAAAGAAGATGTTTGTTAACGGGATAGCTGAACTTCTCATCAATTTAAATTGATCGTCGTTGCTAACTACCTTTTATGAAAATTTAATCAAGACTATGTCTCTGAGGGCCTCATACCCTGCTTTTATTCTTCTAATTTCTGGTGAACCTTCTCTGAAATCGTCTCCAATATGTCATAGTGACCATAACCATGAAACAGGACATTAATCGGACTCTCCCCCTCCTTCCTATATTCTTCGCCATAATTTGATATGTTTATTAAACTGCCAGAGCTTCTATCCACCATATAAACAGAAATCGAGGACCTGCATTTACAGAAAATGAGGAAATATATAAACAAAATCGGCCAGTGGATTATATAATCGAAGCCTTAACCAGTGTCATGCAAAGAGAGATTCACATAGTACATTGACAAAGTAGTACCAGATGAAATATAGAGTAATTCTTAATAAAGCAATCGCTTACTTGATTTGACTTGAAAGTAACAAAGGTAAAGTGGATGATAATAGAGATTAACAATTCTTAAATATCATATAAGGAGCCTTCTTTCACTGTCTCGCAACAGAATCGAGCTAGTTAAGTGCATAAACAAGCCGTTTCATGATAACTTATATTACTAACCTTGCCTAGAATTACAATATAATGCACTTTTGACTCTCTTTTTCCACAAAAGCTTATTTTCTTTCCCTCATCTTTTCTCCTCATAGTATTACTGCCTTTTATCGTTAATACGCAACATCAACACCTCAAAAAACATCGTTGGTTGGATTCATAAATGAATAGTGATAAAATGATCAATCATGAAACAGAAACATCACTCACTTGAGAACATGAGAAGCCATTAGTAGCTCTGGTTCACCTCCCCACACATATGGCTTTTCAATTCTTTCTACGTATGCATCAAAATCACCTTCAATAAACCTATGTAACAAAAAAGGAACACATAATCATAAACATCTTGCACTGTATATCAAGAGGAAGTGAATATGAATGAAGTAAACAACATATACCATTCAGCTTCTTTTCGCCTCTTTAACAGCTCATCAACAACCTGTGCAATGGAAAAACAAATATTTTGAATTAATTTCCATTGTCTACATTTTTTATACACAAAGCAAAAGAGAAAAAATTAAAAACCTGAGCTCTTAATTCATCAGCAAGTTCTCTTTGTCGATTTTCATCAGGAGCTTCCTCCCCATTTCTCAAACAAGCCATGTGCGCTATTGCTCTAAATAGACATCGCCCATCCGCTGGAACCCCTGTTACATTCACAAGCAACTTGGAATCTTAGCATACGTTTTTGAAATATTTTTCACTTTATTTGAAACTTATGAAATTGAAGTTGAAGATGAAGTTGTGTTTGGTTATACTTTTTGCAAATAATATTTGGAATATTGTTTCATGCTATAAGCCATTTTTCAAATTTGAAATACAACTTCAAGTTGAATTTGGATTTTCATGAACAAATACTGATTTTAAAAAAGGTGAATAATTTTGAAGGCAAAACACGTCCTTAGTCAACAGAAACTGAACCAAATTTCAAATTTTGATTATTCCAAATGAGTTTCTCAACTAAATCCAAATAATTCACTCCTCTAATTCACACTCATCCTCATTAGCTTATTTTAAATTTTATATCCATTTTTTCACACAGAATGATAAACACAAAAAAAATCTTCCAGAAGCAGCTTCTTACCCCTAGCAAAAGGGTAAGATCTGCGTACACTCTACCCTCTTCAGACACACATTGTGTGATTTCACTAGTTATGTTGTTGTTGTAATGATAAACACAAAATAAATTCAGCAATTAAAATCTTTGAATAATAAAATAAATTTGTTGTGAAAAAACAATTATACCAGTGACTCTATAGTTGGCAGAGTTTTGATCACCCTCCTCTGAGTTTACAATATTGGTCTTGTCAGTTGGAACAACTACATCGGAATTGGCATCCGGTAGATCAATAAATGGTGCGGCTAAGCACGAGCAGACACCAAACAGGAGCCAAGCGGAATCAGGATTGTGGAGCCATCTCGCTGGCCTAGAATCCCAAGTCACATTCCAAGACCCCTCACCTTTCTTAGCGAGCTCATAATGATGGTGATGAAACACTGTATTCCGGTGCTTTACATCCTTATTTCTTCTCCCGGCCGGAAGAATCGCATGCCATATCGAGGCTGCACCACCTCGATTTAAGGATGCCCCAATACGGCAATGGGTAGAATGATGCCGCCTTTGTAGCTGATCAGCTCCTCCGACTAATACTGATTTTGTCGGACTCGCAATGAGTCTGCTATAACCCGACGGCGCTGAGCCGTGGGCGTGAGATAAGCAGAGTGATGCGAACAGCCAAGGTTTAGGACGTGCACAAAATACTCCGAGCATCACCGTATAACTTTTTCAGATTTTTTGTAGCAAAAATTATAAGCTAAATTGTGCATCCATTATCGTTGATTTATATGACTCTTGCTGAGAAGATAAAGCCGTCTGTTTATTGAGGAAGAAAATGCATTCTTCAGTGGTGACGGCGAAAATTAAACCAACTTTTTTAGTGTGAGAAACAAATGATAAAAAATGAGGAATTTTAGAGAGAGAGAGAGAGAGTGTTTTGGTGGGACCCATCTAGTATGCCGCTGAGGTATCTGCTCACGTATGATTCGCGCGGTTCGAGTTTGCTGACCGCTGTTCCCAAACTACAATGGTAATTGACGAAATTAACCTTAAGGGTCGGTTGGTATCTGGTTAAAATTATGCGTATTAGGTAGAGTAATTTATATATTATTTTGTGCAGTAATTTATTTTATACGTATTATTTATTCATGTATTAGTTGTTTCATTTTTAATTCTACATAAAATAATATATAGATTCACTTAATACTTATACATATATTAATTATGCAGGGCTTTAAAGTGCAAATCAAACAAGAATACCATATTAGGTGTGTAACGTGTATTGAATCTTATACATAGTAAAAGAATGCTACCAAACATGGGAGTATTACTTATGCTAGGATAGTAATGTGTATTGAATTTTATACATAGCAAAAGGATGCTACCAAATATGGGAGTATTACCTATGCAAAATTTAATATATGAATAGTTTACTTCTTCCGTTTCATATTATATGTCCTGATATTAAAAATAGTTGTCTTAAATTATTTATCATTTTACAAGTTCGAGATATAATTAATATTTTTTTCGTAGTAAAATTTTATCATTAATAAAGATAACACATAAATAGAGTAACATTTAATGAAGAGAAATTATAACTTAGACATAAATAAAGATAAATTAGGTCAAATATCACTCCTAATTAATATTCCCTCCGTCTTAAAATACTTGCCATGTTTCTCTTTTTAAAAGATAATTTGACTAAATAGCAAAGTTAAATTAAATTATATTAATTCAATATTTTAAATGTAAAATTTAGATATTCGAAAACTATACGAAAAATATTATAAATTGTAATTTTTCTCATATTAATATGATGAGAAAATATAGTATATTGGTCAGAGTTTGACTCTTGAAAAATGTAATATAATAAATATTTTAAAATAGATGAAATATTTATTAAAGGACGTGTAAAATAAAAAACGATTATTTGAGAAGGAGGGGTAGCTCCTAACTTGCAACCGAACCAAACGACCCAGGTTTTTAGGGTCTCACCATTGCAGATTAATTGAAGGGTAAATTAGTCATAATATAAAGTAATTGGCTCTGGAGAGTTTATCACGTGCGTAGCACGAATATTCGCTGGAGTGAAAAATGCTTTGGGTTGTTGATTTGTACTTGCTTGTAGGGACTTCAATGCAGCTACCAATAATTTAATTACACGTGGATTAAGACATTTTTTGTTGTGAGATATTTTATTGATTTTAAAAGATCTTTGCAACAAAATAACACTATCGTTGCTTTTTTTAAAATAAAATATTCTGGTTACCTTTAGCGTTAGGTGGCATATTTTTTATGAGTTCTTTTTGAAAGATTACCACGGCATACACCGTCAAAATCGTGTATATGGTGTATATATTTTATATATTTTTTATCATAATTATTAAATTTCTTGTACATATATAATTATAGCAATAGTCTTGTATTAAAAAAATGTTGTAGTCTTGTATTAAGAAAATGTAAATTTAATTTTCATAATTATAAATTGTTATCATGTATATATACCTTCTCATATGAAAATAATCAGGGGATTATTCTCTTTCATGGTATCAGAAGTCTAGGGCAATGTTTCCTTCTGCAAAACCTAGTTTCTGCCGCCCTAACTCGACAACCTCTCAGCCACTGCCAGCCGACGACCCCATCCCCTCCCTTCAATTTTTTTTCCAAATCCATAATTCTCCTCTTGTTCTTCCATCATGTCTACCACAAAGAACATATTGTCGCGCCCTATTTTGACCTGCTCGGGTCAAAGCGGAGCGCGGACGTGTGGGGTGATTCTTGGGTAAAAAGGGTTGAGGAGTCGCCACCTAATTATCTTTTACGGTGAATTAGGACACCTAAATATTAAACTAAATGCTGCAATGTAACTCCGATTTTAATGGTCTGCGAAACTAATGAGATTCTAGGTAAGGGTTCTTTATTATCCTAAAGGGAAGGGGTTAGACATCCTTTAAGATCCGCTAACTTGCGGTTATCCGGTCAAACTCAAGTTAATTATTGCTAGAAAAATGCATGTTTGAAGCATGAAGTTAAAAGACGTCTGCAAATAATTAATAAAAAGATGCATTTTAAAAGATAGATAAATGTAGAGATTTTTTTTCAAAATATGCATTTATATGATATCTAAAGAGAAATACACGTAGAGTTGAAAAAATATGTTTTTAACAATTGATAGTAAAACAATTTATTTATAATGCCAAAGAAGTAAAATTTTGGGAATCATTGAATTGTAAATTGACAAAAGATAAACTTATTCGGAATGATTAATAAAGCGAATAAAAGATGACGAAAGTTGTTTTTGAAAATCTTGAATACGCGTGACGAGCCTAAAATAAATAACTAGCGAAGGGTTTCTAAGTTTGAATTCAACCGAGCCTACAAATAAATAAGCTAGCGACGGGTTTCAAATCTTAAACTACCCTATGAATTAATCCTAAGTTTGCCTATTCTAAGCATTTCAATAGTTACATAAGTGCGATAAATAATATTACAATACAAAGCGGGATAAAAGCTGAATTAAAGAAAGAAATAAAATAAATAAACTCCGAGGAATAATTCGCCGTTATTTACTTTAATCCTTGCAAGCTGTCAAGAACAAACGGTTAGAAACAGTTAAATACAAATAACTTCATATCCGTATTCAAAACAGTGAATGTTTTGATCGCGGAGGGCTCAGACTTAAATTTTGAAAAGAACATTCCAATCACGCCGTGGCTGCAAACATATGACTAATGTAGTTTATTTTGATTGTCTCGCCTACTAAACGTGTTGGTCTCTCGGGTGAAATAGAAAAGATCACTATAATCACGTCGTGGCTGCGAATATATAACTTGTTGGTTATTTTAGTCACCTCGCCTACTAAACATGTTGATCTCGGAAAAAGGTTTAAGCCTCATCATTGCCCAGAAGTTATATTTCCGTCTTTGCAACTGTGGAGGCCTCAAAATCGACGAATATTTTTCATCGGCCAGTGTAGTATCGTGTTCAAATCAGC
Organism: Anisodus acutangulus; assembly: GCA_029783415.1. Classification (NCBI taxonomy): domain Eukaryota; kingdom Viridiplantae; phylum Streptophyta; class Magnoliopsida; order Solanales; family Solanaceae; genus Anisodus; species Anisodus acutangulus. The sequence continues at coordinate 14,666,589 of CM056498.1, forward strand.
AAAATTAAATCAAAGCGATGCTTGATAGCGATAGCGATGGCGATAGCGAAGCGATGGCGATGGCGAGAAAAAAAAAAAAAAAGCGAGGCAATTTCCAAAAAAGAAAGACGCGATGTTTATTTTAAAACAAGATAAAGCGATGATATCCGTGGCAAAGATATTTAAAGCGGTAAATTGAAAAACAAGAATCAAAACCGAGCAATGAATCAAACAGAAAAACAAAGACCCGAGCAAAGCGCAGATTTGTTCAAAACAGTAAAACAATGATATCCGTCGCAAGAAATTTAAAAAAGTAAACTTAATAAAAACAATAATATATCCGTTGCACGGATGTCTAACACAGTTAAACAAAACAAAAAAAAAACAGAGAAGCGAAACGAAAGAAAAGCGCGGCCTCGAATTCAATTTCGTCGGCCTTAATGCGATATTAATAAAACAAGAAACAAAGGCAAAGAAACGAGCAAAGGAGCGGTTTAAAATATCCGACCCGAGTTACGAAATGCGGAAATATTCAAATCGGGTCGCCTGACCGGTCGATGATTCAAACCCAAATCGATTTCAACACCAATTTTGGATAACCAAGAACAAGAATACGAAATGCGAGAATTCTGAAAATGTTCAAATCGGGTCAACCCGACCCGGATCAGTGATCCAAACTCGAATCAGATTTCAACACCAAATTCAGATAACCAATAATAAGAAAATGAAATGCAAGAATTCTGAAAATGTTACCCAAACCGTCGATCTGACCGGGTCGATGTTTGACCGAATCGATGGCCCAAACCCGAATCAGATTTTAACACCAAATTCAGATAACCAATAACAAGAAAATGAAATGCAAGAATTCTGAAAATGTTACCCAAATAGGGTCGACCCGACCGGTCGATGTTGACCGAATCGATGGTCCAACCTCAATCGATTTTAACACCAAATTCAGATAACCAATAACAAGAAAATAAAATGCAAGAATTACGAAAATGTTACCCAAGCGGTCGACCGACCGGTCGATGTTTCAAACCGAATCGATGGTCCAAACCCGAATCAGATTTTAACACCAAATTCAGATGACCAACATACATAAATATGAAATGCAAGAGTTTTGAAATGTTACCCAAATCGGGTCGACCCGACCCGAATTAGAAATTCAACCCGAAATCAGATATTCACCAATTCAGATAACCAACATACAGGAATATAAAGATGCAAGAATTCTGAAAATAATACCCAAACCAGGTCATCGACCAGATCGAATCGATGACCGAATCATATGTCGAAATCAGAGAATCAAAAGTGGAGAACAAACCTTTTCGGACTTGATTCTTGAATAACAAGGAAGGCAAATGTTTGAAATCAAGAACACAACAAAGATTTATATATTGAATCGTTTTTCCAAAAATCCTCCGAAAATTCCTTTGAAAATCCTCTCAAAAATCTGTCCAATCCCCTCCGAAAATCTCCTCTCAAAATGAAGAACAATCATGGGGTATTTATAGGTGGATTCCCCCCCAAGAATCGAGTTTGAAATTCAAAATAAATGAGCTAACAATTACGGATTTTGTGGGTATGGGTCGCGGATTTTGTGGGTGTCGGCGTAACAGAGGGGGGTTGGTGGTGTCAGGGGTCGGTGGTGGCAGGGGCGAGGTGATCGGCGAGTGGGGTCGGGGGCGTGGGGTGTGCGGTCGCGGCGATTTGTGAAGGGGGGTTAGGGTTTCAAGTTTTTGTTTTGTTTTGGGTTTTGGGAATTAAAAGGGATGGGGTTATGGGCTTGCGGGTTCTGGGAGAATGGGTCAGTCCGATTGGGCTTGGGAATTGGGGGATTTAATTGGGTCAGCGAATTGGTTTTTGGTGGTGGATGTTTTGAATAAAAGGAAGGGATGTTGGGCAGTACCGAGTTGGGTTGTGGGAATTAAATTTGGGAATTGGGCTTGGACGAAAAATGGGTTTTAATTTAGGTTGGATAGAAATTGTATTGGGTTGGGAAATGAAATGGGTTAGGAATTTAAAAAATAAAAGGCGTTTAATATTAAAACATATTTATATATATATATATATATTATTATTTTTTTCTTGTTTTGTAAAAGATGTGAATTATTTAAAATAACATAACGACGTGATAATAATAAAATATAATATTTGCAAAATGTTTAATGCTTAATAAAAAGGAAATGCGATGCAATTTTGCGAGAATAAAATAACATAGAATTTTCGGATAACTTATGATTATTATAAGAATGCAAATGATATAAAATATGCGAATGATAATAATACGAGGATATACACATATATGCCTATATTTTAAAATTATTTAAAAAGTGTCAAAATATTAAAAATTACGAATAAAATCATAAAAGATGGGACAAAATTGGGTGTCAACAGATGCCCCTCTTTGAACGGAGACGATGAAAGAGTTTTCGGCCAAAGAAGTTGACTGAGTAGCCAATTTTTTCCCGATCATCGGAACTGCATGGTAAGAAATAGAATCCCCGGGGGGAAGTGAAGTTGCAAAAGATGGTGCACATTCGACAACAATGCCCGGTGTCGGCTTAGGATGACACCGTCGCAGATGTGAGAAACTAATGGGAAAGAGCGGATCGACGTCAAGTAGGTCGTTGACCAATTTGCCTCGGTTGTCGAAGAGATAGTTCCACGCCGTGATGAAGTTCCCGCAAATTAAAAACTCCCGCAAACTAAAGCTTAAGATATAATTAGTGTATAATCACGAGAAAAATTGTAGAGAAAATAACTTGGAAATACCCGCATTAGGAGGTGGGCGCATGGTGAAATTAAAATACCCTCATTATAAGGTGGGCGCTGTTGAAATTAAAATACCCTCATTATAAGGTGGGCGCTGGCCGAAATTAAAATACCCGCATTATAAGGTGGGCGCCGAAATGACGTCGTTGGATTGACGTGTTGTGTTGAAGACGTCGTTGTAATATTGTTGACGTCGTTGTAATTATGTAAAAGACAGTTGTTGTCTTTGCATGTAACGCCGAGGACGTTGTTGTAATCTTTGTTTCTTTGTAAAGATAATTGTTGTCTTTGAAGACGTCGTTGTAATCTTTGTTGACGTCATTGTAATCTTGTAAAAATAAATATTGTGCGTAAGGCGCCGTTGCGTAGGCGTGTTGTTGATGACGCCGTTGTATGGGCGCGTTCGTCGATGACATCATTGTAATGTTGTTGATGTCGTTGTAATCTTTGTAAAAGATAGTTGATTTGCGTAAGACGCCGTTGCATAGGCGTGTTGTTCATGACACCGTTGTATGGGCGGCGTTCTTGGCGACATCATTGTAATGTTGTTGATGTCGTTGTTGTAAGAATGTATTTGGGAGTCGTCGTTGTATCGGCGTGTTGTGTTGAAGGCGTCATTGTGATGACGTTGTTGCAAGAATGTAATGTTGTTTGTTGTAAGAGATAGGCGTTCTTGAAGGCGTCGTTGAAATGTTGTTGACGTCGTTGTAATGTTGTAAAAAAGTCGGGCGTCTTTGCCGTAACGTCGTGGGCGTTGTTGTAATGTAGTTTCTTTGTAGAAGGTAGATGTTGAAATTTGAAGGCGTCATTGTAATGTTGTTGACGTCATTGTAATCTGTAAAAATAGATGTCGTGTTGCCGTAACGTCGTGGGCGTTGTTGTAATCTTGTTGAAGATAGTTGATGTCTTTGCCGTAACATCAATGGCGTTGTTGTAATCTTTGTAAAGATAGGCTAGCTGCGTTGAAGGCGTCATTATAATTTTGTTGACGTCGTCGAGATGCGTAAAAGATAATTGTCGTCTTTGCGTTGCCGTGAAAGATAGTCGCTGCGTTGAAGACGTCATTGTAATCTTTGTTGACGCCCGTTGAGATGCGGTAAAGATAGTTCTTTGCATTGCCGTAAAGATAGTTGTTGTTTTGAAGACGTCATTGTAATCTTTGTTGGCGTCGTTGAGATCTTGTAAAGATAGTTGTTGTGTTGCCGTAAAGATAGATCTTTGCTGTTGAAGACGTCATTGTAGTCTTTGTTGGCGTCGTTGAGATCTTTGTAAAAGATAGTTGTTGTGTTGTCGTAAAAGATATTCGCTACCGAAGATGTCATTGTAGTCTTTGTTGGCGTCATTGAGATGCGGTAAAAGATAGTTCTTTGCGTTGAAGACGTCATTGTAATGTTGTTGACGTCGTTGTAAAGTCGTAAAAGATATTTGTTGTCTTTGCCATAACGTCGATGGCGTTTTGAAATGTTGTCTGTTGTAAGAGATGTAAGTGGCGTCCTTGCCGTCGGTTTCTTTGTAATAGGGTTCCACGTTGTCTTGAATCTTACGCCGATCCAAACTCATGTGAATTGAAATGTCGTCCTGGCGCAGGCGAAAATGTGATGCGACGTCTTTGCCGTCGGGTTTGCCTTGTTGTCGTTCTTTGTGATCCGAAATAACATCTTTGTGCGGACATAATAGTCGGGACCACAGTAGGTCAAGATGATGTCTTCGTATAAATGCGAGAACAAGAACGTAATCCTTGTAGTGAGTTGTAGTGCCGAAATTCTTTGGGAATTGATCATAAGTGATGTGGCTTCCTGCTTTTTCAACCTGAAGAACACGTACTCAAAGAAAATTTGTGAGTTTAGGGAGGCGGTTGATTCGCGTTGACTTGGTAGCTTTGGCTCTTGATATTTGCATGTCCCGGCGATTTGGACTGTAGCCTGCCTGGTTCCAGTCTTGGCTAACCGTTAATGAAAACATTTGTTGAAAATAATTTATTTATAAGAAAGTATGCTTATCATTAAAAAGTTCTTGTCGAACTGCTAATGAAAATATTTGTTGAAAATGATTTGCTTATAAGAAAGTATGCATATTAGTAAAAATCTTGTCAAACTCTAATGAAAGTATTTGTTGAAAATAAATTGCTTATAAGAAAGTATGCCTATATGTAAATGTCTGTCGAGCAGCGACATGCGGTGAAACAAAACAAACGTCTTATCCAAAATCCTCTTAGGCTGAAGACTTAGTTTGCCGATGCTTTTCCATGTTTATCGGCGTCCTCGTGATGATCCCTTAAAAATGCCCCAGTTTCCGATATGTGAGAATGACGATCTTTTGAACGGACAAACGAGTCTTGTGTAGATTGCTTGCCTGTCCTATTAGGGTGATCAGATGGGTGCATTTTGTCATATGTGATATAAAGGAGAAAATATTTTCTAATGGTGGGACCGAAGCCGATTTAGGCTGCCTACGTATCCCCATGAGGGAATCAGGTCATGACGTAGTTCATTACAAGTAAAGAGGGTTGTAAGGTTTTTCTAAAGATGGGACCGAAGCCGATGTGGCCGCCTACGTATCCCGCCGAGGGAATCAGGTCATAACGTAGTTCAGGTTCGTCGTCCATTTCAGCTAGGATTAGTGTTCTTCCAGTCAGCATTTGGTGAACCGTGTAAGGCCCTTGCCAATTCAATCTTTTCTTTGGCTTCATCCTGGTGTAGGGATATGCGTTTTGACACTAATTGCCCCGGTTAAAAATCTTTGGCCATTCTATTCCGATAAAGTTGCCCCGGATAAACTGTGTTCATCCGCCTTTCCGTACATGATTTTGTATCCACTTGGCTGCGGAAGATATATCATTGCCCCAGTAGAAGTCCTGATTGTAGTGCGGTAGCCCAAGAGTACAAAGGGGAAATAACATGAGCCAATGCTTGTATTTATCAATCATATTGATGTTTTGATCCATATCCGACTTTGGTTTATTCTGAAAAATGCCCCAATTCTTCCGACTGTGAATCTTCCTTATATTCTTCGAAGTCTTGCTCGTTGTTTAAGACTTTGTTTGCTTGTTTCATTATATGTCACATATTGCCGACAAATTAGTTTGCATGATGAAAAAAGAAAGGAAAATTATTAAACAAAGCAGATTTTAAAATAGCAAAAGCAATGAAGATTTGTCATTTTAAGCTTTCAAAAGGTGGAGGCAAAATACATTAAACTGCATAAAATGTGGTTCAGGCCTCAATTTAAATCGCATTTTTTCATTAAGTACTAATACAATTTGGATAGACATGATTGGGAAATAACAGATGGGGTGCTCCGCCAGTTTTAGTCAACACGAATCAACTTTTGGGGAAATAAATAAGGCAAAATGAATCTCCTGAAAAATGAAGAAAACCAAATTAGTATAAGGTGAGTAATTATTGATTCAAATAATATACACATAGTGGAAAGCGATGAAAATAACAAAATGATTGTAAGACAATTAAATGCGCATCCTAATATGCATGGGGCCTCCCTTATGGGAGGTGGGCCTAAACGCCCGGATATGCGGGATTCTGACAGATTTGATCCAAGTTGCTAAACCGCAATGCTTTGTCGGAAATGAGACAAAATGAATGTACATTTTCCAATTTCAGCATGTCATGATTAGTCTTGGATTAGTCTATCCTTATCACGCTACACATAATATGATGATTGGTCGTTGGGTTGTGAGACCCGTAGACATCTTTGGCGGATTTCTTAATTGTGGAGTCGATACCAAGGATCGACCCACCTAAGGTGTATGTATGCATGACTTAAAATAAAGGGTGGTATAGCTCTATCTTAAATTTTCTAAGATTTGGCTGACTAGACACAAGGTTCCCGAGCGGACTACTCGAGTGAGAAGGCTACGCGGCCACCGGATGGTCCGGTCACTCCGCGCATACGCCAACTCCTAAAATTTGGTAGATTGAAAGAAATTTGCGGGTGCGCAAAACACACCTCGCGTGTAGTGTGTGATAGTGTCAATTTTCCAGAGTGGAAGAAATATGAGCGAAATGCCAATTTAAGATAAGCAGTAAAAATATGGAAATTAAAGCAGTTATGCATGCAAAATTTCACAAAGGAAACAAATCAAAGCATATATCAAACAAAGAGTGAAAGTAAAGCACAAATAATTAACCTGAATTTTGCTATGGTTAAGAACCTGAAAAGTCCCCAGCGGAGTCGCCATGCTGTCGCGCCCTATTTTGACCTGCTCGGGTCAAAGCGGAGCGCGGACGTGTGGGGTGATTCTTGGGTAAAAAGGGATTGAGGAGTCGCCACCTAATTATCTTTTACGGTGAATTAGGACACCTAAATATTAAACTAAATGCTGCAATGTAACTCCGATTTTAATGGTCTGCGAAACTAATGAGATTCTAGGTAAGGGTTCTTTATTATCCTAAAGGGAAGGGGTTAGGCATCCTTTAAGATCCGCTAACTTGCGGTTATCCGGTCAAACTCAAGTTAATTATTGCTAGAAAAATGCATGTTTGAAGCATGAAGTTAAAAGACGTCTGCAAATAATTAATAAAAAAGATGCATTTTAAAAGATAGATAAATGTAGAGATTTTTTTTCAAAATATGCATTTATATGATATCTAAAGAGAAATACATGTAGAGTTGAAAAAATATGTTTTTAACAATTGATAGTAAAACAATTTATTTATAATGCCAAAGAAGTAAAATTTTGGGAATCATTGAATTGTAAATTGACAAAAGATAAACTTATTCGGAATGATTAATAAAGCGAATAAAAGATGACGAAAGTTGTTTTTGAAAATCTTGAATACGCGTGACGAGCCTAAAATAAATAACTAGCGAAGGGTTTCTAAGTTTGAATTCAACCGAGCCTACAAATAAATAAGCTAGCGACGGGTTTCAAATCTTAAACTACCCTATGAATTAATCCTAAGTTTGCATATTCTAAGCATTTCAATAGTTACATAAGTGCGATAAATAATATTACAATACAAATCGGGATAAAAACTGAATTAAAGAAAGAAATAAAATAAATAAACTCCGAGGAATAATTCGCCGTTATTTACTTTAATCCCTCGCAAGTCGCCAAGAACAAACGGTTAGAAACAGTTAAATACAAATAACTTCATATCCGTATTCAAAACAGTGAATGTTTTGATCGCGGAGGGCTCAGACTTAAATTTTGAAAAGAACATTCCAATCACGCCGTGGCTGCAAACATATGACTAATGTAGTTTATTTTGATTGTCTCGCCTACTAAACGTGTTGGTCTCTCGGGTGAAATAGAAAAGATCACTATAATCACGTCGTGGCTGCGAATATATAACTTGTTGGTTATTTTAGTCACCTCGCCTACTAAACATGTTGATCTCGGAAAAAGGTTTAAGCCTCATCATTGCCCAGAAGTTATATTTCCGTCTTTGCAACTGTGGAGGCCTCAAAATCGACGGATATTTTTCATCGGCCAGTGTAGTATCGTGTTCAAATCAGCAAAATTAAATCAAAGCAGTAAGCAGTAGCAGTAGCAGTAAGCAGAAAAAAAAAGAACAGAGGCAATTTCCGAAAAAAGAAAGACGCGATGTTTATTTTAAAACAGTAAAACAGTGATATCCGTGGCAAAGATATTTAAAACAGTAAATTGAAAAAACAGTAATCTGAAACCGAGCAATGAACTGAAACAGAAAAACAGCACCCGAGCAGGCGCGGTATTTGTTCAAAACAGTAAAACAATGATATCCGTCGCAAGAAATTTAAAACAGTAAACTTAATAAAAACAATAATATATCCGTTGCACGGATGTCTAAAACAGTTAAACAAAACAAAAAAAAAACAGAGAAGCGAAACGAAAGAAAAGCGCGGCCTCGAATTCAATTTCGTCGGCCTTAATGCGATATTAATAAAACAGTAAAACAGTGCCAAAGAAACGAGCGGTGGCGGTTTAAAATATCCGACCCGAGTTCGAAATTCGGAAATATTCAAATCGGTCGCCTGACCCGGTCGATGATTCAAACCGAAATCGATTTCAACACCAATTTTGGATAACCAAGAACAAGAATACGAAATGCGAGAATGCGAAAATGTTCAAATCGGTCAACCCGACCGGTCGATGATCTGACCGGATCGATGATCCAAACTCGAATCGATTTCAACACCAAATTCACTAACCAATAATAAGAAAATGAAATGCAAGAATTACGAAAATGTTACCCAAACTGTCGACGGGCTTCGGGTCGATGACCGACCCGAATCAGTGGTCCAAACCCGAATCAGATTTTAACACCAAATTCAGATAACCAATAACAAGAAAATGAAATGCAAGAATTCTGAAAATGTTACCCAAACCGGGTCGACCCGACCCGGGTCAGTGACCCGACCCGAATCAGTGGTCCAACCCCGAATCAGATTTTAACACCAAATTCAGATAACCAATAACAAGAAAATGAAATGCAAGAATTCTGAAAATGTTACCCAAACCGGGTCGACCCGACCCGAATCAGTGGTCCAAACCCGAATCAGATTTTAACACCAAATTCAGATGACCAACATACATAAATATGAAATGCAAGAGTTTTGAAATGTTACCCAAATCGGGTCGACCCGACCCGAATTAGAAATTCAACCCGAAATCAGATATTCACCAATTCAGATAACCAACATACAGGAATATAAAGATGCAAGAATTCTGAAAATAATACCCAAACCCGGGTCATCGACGAGTCAGATCGACCGACCCGAATCATATGTCGAAATCAGAGAATCAAAAGTGGAGAACAAACATTTTCGGACTTGATTCTTGAATAACAAGGAAGGCAAATGTTTGAAATCAAGAACACAACAAAGATTTATATATTGAATCATTTTTCCAAAAATCCTCCGAAAATTCCTTTGAAAATCCTCTAAAAAATCTGTCCAATCCCCTCCGAAAATCTCCTCTCAAAATGAAGAACAATCATGGGGTATTTATAGGTGGATTCCCCCCCAAGAATCGAGTTTGAAATTCAAAATAAAGGAGCTAACAATTACGGATTTTGTGGGTATGGGTCGCGGATTTTGTGGGTGTCGGCGTAACAGAGGGGGGTTGGTGGTGTCAGGGGTCGGTGGTGGCAGGGGCGAGGTGATCGGCGAGTAGGGTCGGGGGCGTGGGGTGTGCGGTGGCGGCGATTTGGGAGGGGGGGGGGGGTTAGGGTTTCGAAGTTTTTTTTGTTTTGTTTTGGGTTTTGGGGAATTAAAAGGGATGGGGGTTATGGGCTTGCGGGTTACGGGGAGAATGGGCTGGTCCGATTGGGCTTGGGAATTGGGGGATTTAATTGGGGTGGCGGGTGGTTTTTGGGCTGGTGGATGTTTTGAATAAAAGGGGAAGGGATGTTGGGCCAGCCGAGTTGGGTTGTGGGAATTAAATTTGGGAATTGGGCTTGGACGAAAAATGGGTTTTAATTTAGGTTGGGTAGAAATTGTATTGGGTTGGGAAATGAAATGGGTTAGGAATTTAAAAAATAAAAGGGGTTTAATATTAAAACATATTTATATATATATATATATATATATATTATTTTTTTTCTTGTTTTGTAAAAGATGTGAATTATTTAAAATAACATAACGACGTGATAATAATAAAATATAATATTTGCAAAATGTTTAATGCTTAATAAAAAGGAAATGCGATGCAATTTTGCGAGAATAAAATAACATAGAATTTTCGGATAACTTATGATTATTATAAGAATGCAAATGATATAAAATATGCGAATGATAATAATACGAGGATATACACATATATGCCTATATTTTAAAATTATTTTAAAAGTGTCAAAATATTAAAAATTACGAATAAAATCATAAAAGATGGGACAAAATTGGGTGTCAACACATATTTCATCATGCCCTTGCAGTCTCCAATATAAAAAACAACATTCTTGTTGTTCTTGAGATGAAAAACGTCCAATACGCGACGTGAGACTGTTTAAAATTCACGCCCAATCTAATAGAGTCATCCATCACATCATCCCATCGGTGACAGACAAGGATAAATTGCCTTCCACGGATAATAAAATTGAGATGTGGGCAACTCTTGATGATACAGATCTATTCCACCATTTCTACGGACCTCTTACAGACAATTATCGAACCCAATGCTATGGAAATAGAAGCTTGGAATAGGTTGCGTGATATATTCCAAGACAACAAAAATTCTCGTGCCATGACCATTGAGCAAGAATTTTGCCACATTAATATGGACGATTTTCTGAATGCCTCAGCTTATTGTCAACGGCTCGAGGAGTTGTCGGATAAACTCAAAAATGTTGGTGTGCTTGTCACTAATGATCGTCTTGTTCTTCAGATGGTTGCGGGCCTCTCCGAGGCGTATAATAACGCCTTCGTCAAAGCAATCCTCTCCCGTCATTCTACCAAACATGTTCCATGCTCACCTTAGAAGAAACATGATTATCTAAAAAGGCAGCTACCGGAGCCAATTCCGCTATGATAGTGGCCACGTCCCATAAAACTGATGACTCTCAATCATCTTCGAAAAGTATGGTCAAAACTGTAACAACAGGGGTGGAAAAAAAGATCAAAGTCGTAGGAAATATCGCGGACGTGGCGGCGGTAAGAGTGGCTGGCGTGGTTGGAGAGCGGCATGAGGTGGTGGTCAGCAGGGGACTGGGCCACTGAACCCATGCCAGCATGCTTGGGCTGCTGGGTAGTGGCCCTGGGCCATGTCGTGGGCCAACAGACAGTGGGCCATAGCCCTTACCCATTTCCTTCAACCAATTGGGACAGGCCCAACGCTGGCCAGCAGAGGCAGAAAACAACACGGCTGGTAAACAGTTCCTGGCAGCAGGCTGGCCTGCTTGGGCCTCGGCCTCAGTAGGCCTTGACTGCTGCCGACCCAGCAGCGGGGGCCCCGACACCCACCGATATCGAGGCAGCAATGCATACACTTGGATTTAATCCCCCGGATGTAAATTGGTACATGAACACTGGTGCTACTTCTCACATGACGTCCTTACCAGGTAATCTCTCATCTTATTTCAATTTGAGCAAAAATCGTGGCATAATTATTGATAATGGTCATTTAATTCCAATTCGTGGTTATGGTCACACAAATTTATCTCCTCCGAACCCACATCTCGCGTTGCAAAATGTCCTTCATGCTCCTTAATTAAAAATTTGGTGTCTGTTCGAAAATTTAAAACTGATAATTGAGTTTCTGTTGACTTTGACCCTTTTGAATTTTTTGTGAAGGATTTTTCGACGGGGATACCTCTAATGAGATGTGATAGTCGGGGCGAGATATATCCCATCACCACTTCCACCATCACCACCACTAATCAAGCCACACCGTCAACGTTTGCCGCCTTAGCACCTTCCTTATGATATGCACGTTTGGGTCATCCGGGTGCGTCTGTTATTTCTTCTCTTAAAAAAAATAATTTTATTGAGTGTAATAATACGCGTAGTACTAATGTTTGACTGTCTTGTCCGCTTGGCACACATGTTAAATTATCATTTGTTGCTTCCAATTCTAGTACTTTGATGCCATTTGATATTATTCATAGTGATTTGTGGACATCTCATGTTTTGAGCTCTTTGGGACATCGTTACTATGTGTTATTTTTGAATGATTATTCTAATTTTTTGTGGACTTTTCTGTTGTCTAAAAAGTCAAGTTTATTCCACTTTTCTATCGTTTAGAGCATTCACCCGTACCCAATTTGAATGAGAAATTAAAAAAATTCAATGTGATAATGGAAGGAAATTTGATAATGGGCCATTTCGGAATTTTTGTAATAATAATGTCATATCTTTTCGGTTTTCTTGTCTTTATACGTCCTCACAAAATGGAAAAACCGAAAGAAAAAATCGTACCATTAATAATATTGGTCGGACTTTACTAGCTCATGCTTCATTACCACATTCTTTTTGGAATCATGCATTACAAATGACTACTTACCTCCTTAACATACTCTGGAGCAAAGGACTGTCGTACCAATCTCCACTTCAAATTCTTCATTGTAAGGATCCTTCGTATTCTCATTTTAGGGCATTTGAGTGTTTATGATATCCTCATTTTCCCATTCACTACAATTAAGAAACTTCAAGCCCATTCTAATGCTTGTGTGTTTTTTTGGGTTATCCGTCTAATCATCCTGGTTATAAATATTTTGATTTATCTTCTAATAAAATCATAATTAGTCGTCATGTCATTTTTTATGAGACCAATTTCCATTTGCTAAATTGTATCATTCCGTGTCTAGTTCTTATAATTTTTTAGATGATGGGCTCTCAGCATATATCATCCACCATTGGCCCCAACATTCCCGTGAATTAATTCTGCCAGCAGGCCCACTGCTTGTTGGCCCAAATATTTCCTGTCCAGATCCAGTTTCTTGGCCAGTATGCCCACAGCCTGCTGGCCTATCTGGTCTCGATCTCAGTCCGGTTTCTCGGCCAGCAGGCCCACTTCCTGCTGGCCTAATAATTCCTCCTCACAGTCCAGCGTCTCAACCAGTAGACCCACTGCCTGCTGGCCCTGTTTCTATGTCTTCTGCCAGTCCAGTCTGTGACATCCCTACACCGACCCAGGTTTGACCCACTTCTATTCCGAGTCAAGGGCCCGTTACTTGTAGCCAACCGAATATTTTTAAACCAAAATAACATTTTAATCTCAATTCTAATGTCACTAAATCACCCCTACCACGTAACCCCGTGTCTACCCTTCATGACCCGAATTAGAAAATAGTCATGGATGATGAATATAATGTTCTTATTGAAAATAAGATGTGGGAGTTGGTGCCCCATCCTCCTGGTGTCAATGTTATTCGTTCTATGTGGATTTTTACTCATAAGGAAAAATCTGATAGTTGTTTTGAAAGGCATAAGGCCCGTCTTGTAGGAGACGGTAAAACTCAATAAGTTGACGTAGATTGTGAAGAGACATTTAGTCTGGTGGTCAAACCGCAACCATTCACATTGTTCTCAGCCTAGCTCTCTCGAAAGCATGACTCATTCATCAGCTGAATGTGAAAAATGCTTTCTTACACGGTGATCTCAAGAAAATAGTATACATGCATCATCCCTTAAGTATCAGGGATCCCGATCATCCTAACCATGTATGTTTGCTAAAGAAGTCCTTGTATGAGCTAAAACAGGCCCCTCGGGCTTGGTATAAAAGGTTTGCAGATTATGTGTCTACTATTGGGTTTTCTCACAGCATGTCTGATCATTCTCTGTTCATCTATCGTCGTGGTACTTCTCTGGCATACATTCTGTTATATGTGAATGATATTATATTGACTGCCTCTTCTGATAAACTGCGCAAGTCTATCATGTCTCTTCTCAATTCCGAATTTGCTATGAAAGACTTGGGGCCCTTGAGTTATTTTTTGAGTATATCTGTCACTTGTCATACAGATAGTCTTTTTCTATCTCAAAGGAAGTATGCAGCTGGGATTATTGAATGAGTTAGCATGTCATCATGTAAGTCCTCTCCTACTCCGGTTGACACAAAACCGAAGTTGAGTGTTAATTCTAGCACACCTTATAAGGATCATTCCCACTATCGTAGTCTTGCAGGGGCTTTTAGTATCTTACATTTACGAGATCTGATATTACTTATGCAGTGCAGTAGGTGTATTTATTTATGCATGATTCGGGGGATGAGCACATGCATGCTTTTAAACACATTGTGTGTTACATTCAGGGCACTCTTGATTATGGTTTGCACTTATATCCATCATCCGTATTTATTCTCATGTCTTATACAGATGCTGATTGGGGGTGGATGTTCAGATAGCCAATGTGGTGTCTGAGTTCTGTTGGCTACGTAATCTCCTATTAGAGATTCACATTCCTATTCAGAAAGCTACCTTGGTCTACTTCGATAATGTTAGTGCATTCTATCTCTATGAGAATCCGGTCTAACATCAGCGCACTAAACATATCGAGATTGATATTCACTTTGTTCGCGAAAAGGTAGCTCGTGAACAAGTACGTGTCTTGCATGTCCCTTCACGGTATCAGATTGCTGACATCTTTACTAAGGGTCTTCCCTTAGTTTTGTTTGAAGATTTTAGGGACAGTTTCAACGAACGACAACCGCCCGCTATGACCGCGGGCGTGTGAAAGACTACCACGGTATACACGGTCAAAAACGTGCATATGGTGTGTATATTTTGTATATTCTTTACCATAATTATTAGAGTTCTTGTACATGTATAATTATGATAATAGTCTTGTATTAGAAAAATGTAGTAGTCTTGTATTAAGAAAATGTAGATTTAATTTTCATAATTAGAAATTATATATTATGTATATATACCTTCTAATTAATGAAAATAATCTGGGATTATTCTATTTCACTTTTCGTGTCAATTAAATAAGGGAATAACTTATCTTTTATCTTTGTTAAATATGGCAATATACACACAATATACAAGTGTATATTGCCATATTAAGTGCCACGATTTATGGCCATTATTCTCTAGGTTTTGTGGCTGTTTTGGTAGTCAAGAATATTGTATATTTGGAAAATATATGTGTAGTATATTGTAATGTATTTGTTACCATAATTAGGAATATACACTACCATAATTGTAGAGTTAGAATTATGGTAGAATAAGGTTTTAGAAATAGAATAGGAATATGATTCTCCTATTTTGTATCTTGTATATATACCTATTCAATTAATGAAAATAATCAAGGGGATTATTTCTTTCATGGTATCAAGAGACTAGGTCTAAACAAATTTTTTTTCTCTCCCAACTTTTGCCTCTCTCGGCCGAGACACCCCCCCTCGGGTTTCTCTTCTAAAATTCATCTTCCGCTCTCAAAAACACCTCTCTTAAATTTCCCTTCCTTTTTTGTTATTTCAATATGTCTAAGAACAATTGTTGACACCCAATTTTGTCCCATCTTTTATGATTTTATTTGCAATTTTTAATATTTTTGACACTTTAAAACAATTTTAAAATATAGGCATATATATGTATATATATCATTATTATCAGTATTATTTGCATTTTTATTTGTCCTTTGTATTTTTATATCACAAGCATACTTTTATCCTAATATTATATGTTATTTTATTTTCGCAAAACGGCATTACATTTTACATTTTTATTATTTTAAGCATCAAGAATTTCACAAATATTATATTTTTATCATATTGTCATCTTTACAATTTATAATTTTTGCAAAGCTTTTTATTTTTTATTTTTTTTATATATAATAAAACCCTTTTCATATTTTTAAACCCAAAACAACTTCTACTCAACCCAAAACAATTCCTACCCAACCCAAACTAAAACCCATTTTCGTCCAAGCCCAACCCATCACCCATTTCATTTCCCCTAAAACAACTCCAAACCCACCACAAAACAAATACCCATTTTCGGCTAAGCCCAACAGCCCTTTATTTTCATCCATATCCTCCAAACCCACCACAAAACAAATACCCAATTCGGCCAGCCCAAACCGAACCGGCCCATCACCCCTTCCCCTTTATTTTCCCCCCATTAAAACAAACCCTATTTTTTCCATATATCTCACTACATCTCTCTCCCAACAAAAAAAACCAAACACACCCTTTTCTCTCCCAAAATCGCCGCCGCCGACCCCACGTCGCCGGTCACAACGACGACACCACTCACCTCACCCCTGCCGCCACACACACCCATACCCCTAACCCCCGTCGCCGACACCACCAACCAACCCATATCTACACCACCTAAAATCCGAAAACCCATCCATAAAATACCCCTTTTTGTTCACTGTTTGGGGGTCGATTTTGTGGATTTTTTGTCCGAAAATAGGGAGGTTTGGTCGGAGCTTATGTCGGAAATCGGGAGCCTTTTTTGCTCACTGTCGGGTCGGGTCAACCCGATTTAGGTAAGTTTTCCATATTTTTATGCTTTTATATCTCCTTGTTGGTTATCTGAAGAATTGAAAAAAAAAAAGTTGTTCCGGGTCGGGTCGACCCGGTTTGAATGAATTTCCAGATTTTTATGTTTTATGTGTGCTGTTGGTTACCTGAAATTTGGAGAAAACCGATTCGGGTTGAAAAACATCCGGTTCGGGTCGGGTCACTGACCCGGGTCGGGTCGACCCGGGTCGGTTAATTTCCAGATTTGTGTGTGTATATTGTGTTGTTGTTTACCTGGAATTTTGGAAAGAATTGATTCGAGTCGTGACTGTTCCGGGTCGTCATCGATTCGTGTCGGGTCGACAGATTTGGATAAATTTCAGATTTTATTTTATATATATTGTTGTTGGCTATCTGAAAATACAAGAAAAATTGATTCGGTCCGATTTACTTTGGGTTGAGTTTCTTTGATTGATTCGGGTCGGCCCGGTCTTGTAATAATTCCATTTTTTGGATTTTAATATATTGTTGTTGGTTATCTGAAAAATACAAAAATGTTTGATTCGTGTCGGGTCAACCGAAATCGGGCGGATCCTTTGTTGATGTCGGGTCAAATTCCGCACTGGTCGGACATCTTAATTGAAAATTGTTGGTTTATTTTGGCATTTAAATATTCATACACGGATATCTTGTATTTCTTTGTTTATCATTTTAACTAATCTGCATTTTGGCCGATGAAATTAAATTGAGGCCGCACTTTTTCATTTCGTTCCTCTGCTTTTCGGTTTACATTTTAAGTATCAAGACGCGGATATCTTCTTGTTCTCTTGTTTTATTGCCTTGTTTATATCGCATTTAGGCCGATGAAATTGAATTGAGGCCGCGCTTTTTCGTTTCAATTCATCGCCAAAGACTGTTTTTAACATCCGGCGGTGATATTTCTTGTTTTTTTATTTACTAAACATCCCATCTTCTCGGGAATTGCCTCTGTTTTTACGCTTCTTTCTTGCATCGCTGCTTCTTCTTCTGTGTCTGATTCGATTTTTAAATTTTACTGATACGAATACGATACTACATTGGCCGATGAAAAAATATCCGTCGATTTTTGAGGCCTCCACAGTTGTAAAGACGGAAAATAAAGCTTTTGGGCAAGGATGAAACTTAAATCTTTTTCACCCGAGAGACCGACATGTTCGATAGGCAAGGCAACTAAAATGACCAATGAGTCATATGTTCGCAACCACGACGTGATTGGAATGATCTTTTCAAAATTTAAGTCTGAGCCCTCCGTAATCAAAACATTTATTGTTTTGGATGCGGATCCGAAGCTATGTATATTTAATTATTTCTAACCGTTTATTCTTGACAGCTTGCAAAGATAAAGTCAAAGAAGGCAAATACCCCTCGAAGATTACTTATTTTTGTTGTTGTCTTTTACTTTCTTTAATTCAGCTTCATTTCATTCTGTATTGTAATATTATTGTACTCGTGAAATTATTGAAATGTTTAGAATAGGCAAACATAGAATTAATTAATAGGGTAGTCTAAAACTTGAAACCCATTGCTAGTTCATTTATTTTAGGCTCGGTTAGTTTTAAAATTGTTAATCGCTAGTTTATCTATTTTTAGGCCCGTCGCCCATAAGAAATCACATTGCATACATCTTTATCAATTTTCATACGAATGCATATTCATAGTCTTTTTTAGCTTTACATGTATATTATTGTCATACAAATGCATGCTTGTACAAATGCATAATTTCATTAAATACTTGCAACATTATTTTTATACTTGTAAAACATGCACTTTTAACATAATAATTAACCTGAGTTTGATCGGATAACCGTAAGTTAGCGGATCTTAAAGGATGCCTAACCCCTTCCCTTTAGGATAATAAAGAACTCTTACCTAGAATCTCATTAGTTTTGTAGATCATAAAATTGGAGTTATTTTACAGCTTTTAGTTAGTATTTAGGTGCCCTAATTCACCTTAGAATAATTAGGTGGCGACTCCTCAAAGCAAGCATTTTATCCAATCCAGAGGCGATCGACGCCATAGCGTCATGGCTTGGCCGGTCAAAATCGGGTGCGACAAAGACATGGCGACTCATCGGGATATTCAGGTTCTTAACCATAGCAAGTTCAGGTTAATTATTATTGCTCTTTATTTTGCATCTTATTTATTTCACTGCTTTTACTTGTTTACTTTTTGAAATTTTGTATGTCTAACTTCTTTAATTGCTATATTCTTTTATTGCTTTCCTTAAATTGGCATTTCGTTCATATTTCTTCCACTATGGAAAATTGACACTATCACACATTGCACGCGAGGTGTGTTTTACGCACCCGCAAATTCTTTCAAATTACCAAATTTTAGGAGAGTTGGCGTATGCGCGGAGTGTCCGGACCATCCGGAGGCCGCGTAGCCTTCTCACTCGAGTAGTCCGCTCGGGAACCTTGAGTCCAGTAAGCCTAATCTTAGTAAATTTAGGATAGAGCTATACCCTTTTATTTTTAATCATGCATACATACACTATAGGTGGGTCGATCCTTGACATCGACTCCACAATTAAGAAATTCACCAATATTGTCGACGGGTCTCGCTCCCCCAACGACTATCAACATATTATTTGTAGCGTGATAATGATGGACTAATTCAAGCTTAATCATGACATGCCGATATTGAAAAATGTACATACATTTTGTCTTCATTTCCAACAAAAGCACTGTAGTTTGACAGCTTGGATTAATCTGTCATAATCTCTCATATTTGGCGTTTAGGCCCACCTTTGGCATAAGAGAGGCTCCATGCATGATAGGATGCATATTTAATTCCCGCACAGTTTGTTTGCTATTTTTCTTCTTTTATCTCTGTACATATTATTTAATGCAATAATTAGCTGCTTCAATTTTGTACATATCATACCATATAGTTTGCAACTCTGGGATAGAAATTGTGTCACTGCCCTAGGATAAAGCGTTCTTGAACATCAAGACTCGGACCTCGTGCAGCAATCAGGGGAGTTTTTTTTTACCATACTTTCACACTCCTACATTTTATTATTCTTTTAGTGACTTTCCTCCTTTCACCCGGTGCTTTTATTTTTGCAGGATATCATCCTCGCGAACAGTCGGCGGCGGTCGTTTTAAAACATAATCTCTGGATATACTCCGGGAAAGAACAAAGCCAAAGGGCTTTCACAAAGACGATCGGAAGATGTTTTGACTCTAGTTGTCTATACTTGTTTTTTATATATATTTTGCAAATTCAGTTGATATGCTTAATTTTCGTTACATAATTCATTTATATCATACCATTTTTACAACATATCCTTACGAACTACGAGTGTCTGATTCTCATCATACGGTGTGATACGTAGGTAACCCTTCTCGGGTGCGACACCCCTAAAAAAAAAATCAAATAAAAAAAAATGAAAAAATGATTTCGGATTATCAATCTTTTTTTTTCATTACATCCTAATATGGACAATCACTTTTTTTTATTGCATACAATTTTACTTACTATCTTATCGTGGATAAATTTTTTTTTTTCAATCTTACATTTTTATAACCTATCTTCACGAACTACGAGTGTCTGATTCTCACCGTTCGGTGTGATACGTAGGTAGCCCTTCTCGGGTTCGACAACACTAAAAAAAAAAAAAAATCAAAAAAAAAAAAAGAAAATGAAAAAAAGACGCACTTCCTTGTCCCCCGTAGATAAGGACATATCTGGTTTATCAATTTTTTCATTCATCCTATAATGGACATTCATTTTTTTTATTTATTTACATGCATCCTATTGTGGATGATCATTTATTCATTGCATTCATTCTATTGTGGACAATTATTTTTACTTTGCATTCGTCCCATAGTGGATAATCATCTGTTTTATACAATTTTTACTTTTACTATCCTAGTGTAGATGAACTTTTTTTAAACATACATTTTTATAACCTATCATCACGAACTACGCACACCTGATTCTCGTCAAAGATGAGATACGTAGGCAGCCCTATTCGGGTTCGGTACCCTTTATTCAAAAATACAAAAAAAAAATTAAGAATCATTGATGGACTTGGTTGATACCAACACAGTTAGGAGTGTGCATAGGAAAGAACAAGTGGAGAAGATTGTCTTCGTGGTAAACCATAGATTCTTCTGGTACCTCTCATTCACGCCTGTGTTGACACTTAAAAAATTGTTTTTCATGCTTCCAAGATATGAACAAAGCCAACCTCATCGTTTCATGTGCATTGTGTGGTGAGTTTTTAGAATAAGTTCAATTGCATTGCATTGTGATCTAGAACTTGGCTCGAATGTTTGTTGAGGCGAAATCCTGAGTAACACTTGGTATAGGAAAGGATCGTAGGCTTTCTTTGATCCGTTTGAGCCTTTTCAGCTTACCAAATAACATTATCCCTAGTACTTCCCCTTTGAGCCTGAAACCTATTTTTTTTTTAACAACCACATCTTATGCCTATACCCTTTCTGAGTGCGTACACGCGCTATCCCTCTTTTGGCCCGACCTCCTTGAGCGCATAAGAAATATGCAAATTGAAGTTGCAATGTTCCCAAAAGAGGAAAACAAAACAAAACCAAATGACGACTTCACACAAAAAGGAAGTTAAAAGCCCCGACAATATAAAAAGAAAAAAAAAGAAGGAAATAACTCCGGAAAAAGGGGAAAAAGCTCCAAACGAAATATTCAAAAGAAGCCGGTACAAAACAAAAGGGGGCAAAAAGAAGCAAATCGGAATCAATGCACACAAATACCAAGCACGGACATATTCCAACGCTCAAGGAAGGATTAGTCACTCTTTACCCAAATAATATCATTTCCTTTCCCAAGCCTACATTACAAACCCATAACAAGCCCTACATGATCCTATACCGAGGGTTCTCACATTAGTGGATACTCACATGACGGCCAAGCCTATGGTATCACAATTAAATGCATTGAACATCTTTACGAGGGTGAGTGTACTTCTCTAGACGTCCCAAAGTTCAAAATACTTGAAATACATACGAGGAAGGGACTTTCTTTCGGTGAGGGCATTTGAAACATGAGGATGCATATATGTCAAAATCTTGGCTTGAAGCAAGTGTCGATACTCGGGTATGTCCGAGGTAGCATCTGGTCGTAGGAATTACCTTGAAGTCTGTCTCGATTTGTGAAAGCAAATAACGAAAACTCCTAAGCACAATACTAATTGTTGGTACCAACCGAAGTCAAGACGTGATTATGTCTTTCATATTTTCACAAAAAAAAAAAAAAACAAAAAAAAAACAACAACAACAAAAAAAAAAAAAACCTTGCAAAAAAATATATTGCATCATTTTTTCAAACTCTAGTCACTCTCTTTTACAAAAAAAAAAAAAATATTCTACAAATACAAATCTCTTTTGCCGCATGAACTACGTTATGACCTGATTCCCTCGGCGGGATACGTAGGCGGCCACACCGGCTTCAGTCCCATTTTCAGAAAATCCTTACAAATCTCTTTTGCCGCATGAACTACGTTATGACCTGATTCCCTCGGCGGGATACGTAGGCGGCCACACCGGCTTCGGTCCCATTTTCAGAAAATCCTTACAAATCTCTTTTGCCGCATGAACTACGTTATGACCTGATTCCCTCGGCGGGATACGTAGGCGGCCACATCAGCTTCGGTCCCATTTTTTAGAAAATCCTTACAAAAACCTTTTAGCTTGCATGAACTACGTTATGACCTGATTCCCTCGGCGGGATACGTGGGCGGCCAGATTGGCTTCGGTCCCATTTTGGAAAGAAAAAAAAACTTACAAAATCCTTTTGCCGCATGAACTACGTTACGACCTGATTCCCTCGGCGGGATACGTAGGCGGCCTAAATCGGCTTCGGTCCCACCATTGGAAATTGTGTGTCCATTATCTTGCACACAACAAAATAGGCTCACATGATCGCCTTGATAGGACAAACAAGTTGCCCGCACAAACTCGATTTTGTCCAGTTGGAAGTTCAACATCTTCATATATACTAGAAACTGGGGCATATTTTAAGGGTTCACTGCAAGAATATGCCAATGGACCTGGAAAATGCCAGACAACTGAGTCTTCAATCTAAACCAATATGAGCTTGCAAGCGTCCAGGGCAAAAGCTACAACTCACAAATTTCTTTGAGTGCAGGTCTTCAGGTTGACAAAGGCAAGGAAGCCGCAACATGTGCGTTTAATTCGGCAAAGATGTCACACCACATTTTCGTCCGTGCATGGACGACATTTAAATCCACAGTCCACATGAGTTTGAATCGGCAGAAGATTCAACACAACGTGGAATCATATTACACCAAACTGACGACAATGGACGTCATTTACATCTTTCACAGCATTACAACGACAGCAACACGCCCATACAACGGCGTCATCAGCAACACGCCTATGCAACGGCGTCATCTACGCACCACGTCTATGCAACGACGTCATTTCAACCCATGCGGGTCACAAACGCATCACGTCAATACAACGACGTCAATCAGGCGCCCACCTCCTAATGCGGGTATTTTATTTGCAGTCAGGCACCCACCTCCTAATGCGGGTATTTTAATTTCAGTCAGGCGCCCACCTCCCAATGCGGGTATTTAAATTTCAGTCAGGCGCCCACCTCCTAATGCGGGTATTTAAATTTGATCAGCGCCCACCTCTCTAACGCGGGTATTTAAATTTACGTCAGCGCCCACCTCCTAACGCGGGTATTTTAATTTGATCAGCGCCCACCTCCTATCGCGGGTATTTTATTTTGATCAGGCACCCACCTCTGTCACGGGTATTTAAATTTCAGTCGCCCACCTCCTAACGCGGGTATTTAAATTTACATCGGCGCCCACCTCCTAATGCGGGTATTTTATTTTGATCAGGCACCCACCTCTGTCGTGTATTTTAATTTGATCAGCGCCCACCTCTGTCACGGGTATTTAAATTTGATCAGCGCCCACCTCTAACGCGGGTATTTAAATTTGATCAGCGCCCACCTCCTAACGCGGTATTTCAATTTAGTCAGCACCCACCTCCTAACGGGTATTTCATTTGATCAGGCACCCACCTCCTGTCTGGGTATTTCATTTTGATCAGCGCCCACCTCTGTCTGGGTATTTCAATTTCAATCAGCGCCCACCTCTAATGCGGGTATTTCAAATTACGTCAGCGCCCACCTCTGTCTGCGGGTATTTAAATTTGATCAGTGCCCACCTCCTAATGCGGTATTTCAATTTGATCAGGCACCCACCTCCTAATGCGGGTATTTCAATTTGATCAGCGCCCACCTCCTAACGCGGTATTTCAATTTGATCAGCACCCACCTCTGTCTGGGTATTTAAATTTGATCAGCGCCCACCTCCTAACGCGGGTATTTAAATTTGATCAGCGCCCACCTCTGTCTGGGTATTTCAATTTGATCGCCAGCGCCCACCTCCTAATGCGGGTATTTCAATTTTGACCAGCGCCCACCTCCTAATGCGGGTATTTAAATTTCAGTCAGGCGCCCACCTCCTAATGCGGGTATTTCATTTCAGTTAGGCGCCCACCTTCTAATGCGGGTATCTTAATTTCAATCACGCCTATGCGACGTCGCCATCTGCATAACGTCTAAGCGACTACGTCACCACATCACGCCTATGATATATCATCATCTGCATCGGGGAAGTACTTCGAACATCGTTCAGCCCTTCCCCCAGTATCTCGCCACATACGCAAACTGTCATCGTGGTCGACACTTTGGGGCATTGTTTCTTGAATGTGCATAATCTTTACAACTTCTCTCCCGTCGGGATTTTATTTCTTCCCACACATCCCTAACCTTCCCTTGAGTCTCGATGATCGGGACAAAATTGGCTACTCAGTCAACTTCTTTGGCGAAAACTCTTTCATCGTCTCCGACCAAAGAGGGCATCTGTTGACACCCAATTTTGTCCCATCTTTTATGATTTTATTTGCAATTTTAATATTTTTGACACTTTAAAACAATTTTAAAATATAGGCATATATATGTATATATATCATTATTATCAGTATTATTTGCATTTTTATTTGTCCTTTGCATTTTTATATCACAAGCATACTTTTATCCTAATATTATATGTTATTTTATTTTCGCAAAACGGCATTACATTTTACATTTTTATTATTTTAAGCATCAAGAATTTCACAAATATTATATTTTTATCATATTGTCATCTTTACAATTTATAATTTTTGCAAAGCTTTTTATTTTTTATTTTTTTTATATATAATAAAACCCTTTTCATATTTTTAAACCCAAAACAACTTCTACTCAACCCAAAACAATTCCTACCCAACCCAAACTAAAACCCATTTTCGTCCAAGCCCAACCCATCACCCATTTCATTTCCCCTAAAACAACTCCAAACCCACCACAAAACAAATACCCATTTTCGCTAAGCCCAATGACCCTTTATTTTCATCCATATCCTCCAAACCCACCACAAAACAAATACCCAATTCGCCAAATTAAACCGAACCGGCCCATCACCCCTTCCCCTTTATTTTCCCCATTAAAACAAACCCTATTTTTTCCATATATCTCACTACATCTCTCTCCCAACAAAAACCAAACACACCCTTTTCTCTCCCAAAATCGCCGCCGACCACACCCCCGCATCGGGCGACCCCACGCCGCCGGCCACAACGACGACACCACTCACCTCACCCCCGCCACACACACCCATACCCCTAACCTCCGCCGACACCACCAACCAACCCATATCTACACCACCTAAAATCCAAAACCCATCCATAAAATACCCCTTTTTGTTCACTTTGTTTGGGGGTCGATTTTGTGGATTTTGTCCGAAAATAGGGAGGTTTGGTCGGAGCTTGTCTCGGAAATCGGGAGCCTTTTTTGCTCCCTGTCGGGTCGGGTCGGGTCACCCCGTTTTAGGTAAGTTTTCCATATTTTTATGCTTTTATATCTCCTTGTTGGTTATCTGAAGAATTGAAAAAAAAAAGTTGTTCCGGGTCATCGTTATTAAGGTCGGGTCGACCAGTTTGAATGAATTTCAGATTTTTATATTTTATGTGTCTTGTTGGTTACACGAAATTTGGAGAAAACCGATTCGGGTTGAAAAACATCCGGTTCGGTCGGTCATTGACGGTCAGATCGACCCGGTCGGTTAATTTCAATTTGTGTGTGTATATTGTGTTGTTGTTTACGGAATTTTGGAAAGAATTGATTCAGTCGGACTGTTAAGTCGGGTCATCGATTCGATGTCGGTCGACCGATTTGGATAAATTTCAGATTTTATTTTATATATATTGTTGTTGGCTATCTGAAAATACAAGAAAAATTGATTCGGTCCGATTGCTTTTGGGTTGAGTTTTGTTGATTCGGTCGGGTCACCGGTCTTGTAATAATTCCATTTTTTTGGATTTTAATATATTGTTGTTGGTTATCTGAAAAATACAAAAAAAATGTTTGATTCCATGTCGGGTCAAGCCGAAATCCGGCCGGATCACCGTTCGATGTCGGGTCAAATTCCGCACTGGGTCGGCCATCTTAATTGAAAATTGTTGGTTTATTTTGGCATTTAAATATTCATACACGGATATCTTGTATTTTGCTGTTTTATCATTTTAACTAATACTGCATTTTGGCCGATGAAATTAAATTCGAGGTCGCACTTTTTTTCATTTCGTTCCTCTGTTTTTCGGTTTACATTTTAAGTATCAAGACGCGGATATCTTATCGTTCTCTTGTTTTATTGCCTTGTTTATATCGCATTTAGGCCGATGAAATTGAATTCGAGGCCGCGCTTTTTCGTTTCAATTCTTGCTTTTCAAAGACTTGTTTTTAACATCCGGCGGTGATATTTACTGTTTTTTATTTACTAAACATCCCGTCTTCTCGGAATTGCCTCTGTTTTTACGCTTCTTGTTTCACTGCTTCTTCGCTGCTTCTTTGTGTCTGATTCGATTTTTAAATTTTCTTGTCTGAATACGATACTACATTGGCCGATGAAAAAATATCCGTCGATTTTTTAGGCCTCCACAGTTGTAAAGACGGAAAATAAAGCTTTTGGGCAAGGATGAAACTTAAATCTTTTTCACCCGAGAGACCGACATGTTCGATAGGCAAGGCAACTAAAATGACCAATGAGTCATATGTTCGCAACCACGACGTGATTGGAATGATCTTTTCAAAATTTAAGTCTGAGCCCTCCGTAATCAAAACATTTATTGTTTTGGATGCGGATCCGAAGCTATGTATATTTAATTATTTCTAACCGTTTATTCTTGACAGCTTGCAAAGATAAAGTCAAAGAAGGCAAATACCCCTCGAAGATTACTTATTTTTTGTTGTTGTCTTTTACTTTCTTTAATTCAGCTTCATTTCATTCTGTATTGTAATATTATTGTACTCGTGAAATTATTGAAATGTTTAGAATAGGCAAACATAGAATTAATTAATAGGGTAGTCTAAAACTTGAAACCCATTGCTAGTTCATTTATTTTAGGCTCGGTTAGTTTTAAAATTGTTAATCGCTAGTTTATCTATTTTTAGGCCCGTCGCCCATAAGAAATCACATTGCATACATCTTTATCAATTTTCATACGAATGCATATTCATAGTCTTTTTTAGCTTTACATGTATATTATTGTCATACAAATGCATGCTTGTACAAATGCATAATTTCATTAAATACTTGCAACATTATTTTTATACTTGTAAAACATGCACTTTTAACATAATAATTAACCTGAGTTTGATCGGATAACCGTAAGTTAGCGGATCTTAAAGGATGCCTAACCCCTTCCCTTTAGGATAATAAAGAACTCTTACCTAGAATCTCATTAGTTTTGTAGATCATAAAATTGGAGTTATTTTACAGCTTTTAGTTAGTATTTAGGTGCCCTAATTCACCTTAGAATAATTAGGTGGCGACTCCTCAAAGCAAGCATTTTATCCAATCCAGAGGCGATCGACGCCATAGCGTCGCGAAGCCCGCTGGTCAAAATCGGGTGCGACAACAATTATCACCCTGCCCTCACGGTGTCCAATATCAAGAGCAGTATCCCTATTGTCCTTGAGATGGAAAACGTCCAATATGCGACGTGGGCGGAGTTGTTTAAAATTCACGCTATCTCTTATCAAGTTCTTCATCACATCATTCCTCCCGCTAGACCCCTTTCTGCGGAGGATCCTGAGTTATGGATCACACTTGATGCTACCGTTCTCCGGTGGATATACGCCACTATTTCAGTGGATCTTCTACATACGATTATTGAGCCGGATACCACGGCTATGGCTGCATGGAATAGATTGCGTGACATATTCCAAGACAACCAATATTCACGTGTCGTCACACTCGAGCAGGAATTCTCTCTCGTTCGAATGGACGAATTTCCAAACGTTTCTGCATATTGCAAGAAACTAAAGGAGTTGGCAGATCAACTCCGTAATGTTGGCGCACCAATAACAAACAATCGTCTAGTTCTACAGTTGGTTGCCGGTCTTTCGGAGGCCTATAATGGTGTGGGAACTCTCCTTCGCCAAAGCAACCCTCTTCCCGACTTCTATCAAGCCCGCTCCATGCTTACGTTGGAAGAAGCCGGTTTGGCTAAAAAGGCGGCTACCGGAGCAAGCCCAGTCGTCATGGTGGCCTCCTCTCCTAGTTCTTCGGGTTTTGTGAATAATTCGGGCCAAAACCATAATAATGGTGGCGGCAAGAATAATCGCAAAAATAATAACAAAAACCGCGGGGGCAAACGCAGTGGTTCTGGTGGCGATTCCGGTGGTCAACAAACAGGCGGTGGGTCCCAGCCAGGGTACAGTGGCCTACCACCCCCCTGGCCCCAGCAGTGGGGCCCATGGAAGTGGAACCCGTACCAGTCAGCAGCAGGTTCCAGCGGCCAGTGGGCTGGCCAACAGTCCAGGCCCAACACCCAGCAGTGGCGACCCACTTGCCAGTGGCCCAACAGCGGCAGCAACAACAGTTACGGCCAACTCCACCACGGCCAGGAGTTCTTGGACCCCGACCTCCGCAATCCCATCATGCAGCAGGCTCCACTCAAATCGACATCGAGGCCGCAATGCACACACTGGAGTTATCTCAACCAGACCCAAATTGGTATATAGACACCGGTGCCACTACTCATATGACTTCCGAATCAGGTACTCTCTCATCTTATTCCAATTTGAGCACCCCTCGAGGGATAATTATTGGTAATGGCAGTTCTATTCCAATTCTAGGGTATGGTCAGAAAACGTTGTCTCCCCCCAATCCACCACTCCTCTTGAAAAATACTTTGCATGCTCCTAAATTGATTAAAAATTTAGTGTCTGTCCGCAAGTTCACAAATGATAATTCTGTTTCTGTTGAATTTGATCCTTTCAGTTTCTCTGTGAAGGATTTCAAGACGGGGAGTCATCTCATGAGGTGTGATAGTAGGGGGGATCTGTATCCTATCATGCCCCGTTTCAGTCCATCGAGTCCAGCCTTGCCGTTAGCTTTTGCAGCCATCTCTCCTTCCATGTGGCATGCTCGCTTGGGTCATCCAGAATCTTCTATTTTATCAGTTTTAGATAAAAATAGCTTTATTTCTTGTAAGGGTACGAGTCGTACTCCAATTTTTCAGTCTTGTTCATTAGGAAATATTGTTAAATTGTCATTTGTAGACTTCAATTCTCATACTTCTATGCCATTTGACATTATTCATAGCGACTTATGGACGTCTCCGGTTCTTAGTTCCCTGGGTCATCGATATTATGTTCTTTTTTTAGATGATTATTCTAGATTTTTGTGGACGTTTCCAATTGCGAATAAATCACAAGTGTTTTCCGTCTTCATCAAATTTAGAGCGTTCATTCGTACTCAATTCGAAAGAGAAATAAAAAATATTCAATGTGATAATAGGAAAGAGTATGACAATATGGAGTTTCGGGAGTTTTGTGCTAATAATGAGATAAATTTTTGTTTTTCGTGTCCTCATACATCTTCACAAAATGGGAAAGCGGAGCACAAAATTCGTTCCATAAATAACATTGTCTGAACTCTCTTAATTCATGCCTCCGTACCTCCATATTTTTGGTATCATGCTCTACAAATGGCCACATATCTTCTTAACATAATTCCGTCTAAAGGTCTGACATATTCTTCTCCCCTCAAAATCCTATATAATAAGAACCCTACTTATTCTCATCTTCGAATTTTTGGGTGCTTATGTTATCCGTTATTCCCATCCACCACAATTAACAAACTTCAGGCTCGGTTTACCCCGTGTGTATTTTTGGGTTATCCGTCAAATCATCGTAGTTATAAGTGTTTTGATTTATCCTCCAAGAAAATCATAATAAATCGCCATGTCATTTTTGATGAAACTCAATTCCCTTTTACGAAAGTTCATACTCCCGAGCCTAAGTCGTATAATTTTTTGGATGACAAAATATCCCCGTATATTATTCAGCATTTTTCGAACTTCTCCCGCACCCAAAATCCTCCAATGGCCCATCGCCCGTTGGACCCACAAGATCGCTTAGCCCAAAGAAATCCAAAGAATCAGAATAGCCCAAAGAATTGGGCGATCCACCCACCTCGAACTCGCCAAAGAGGCTTCGATTACCGATTTGGGCCAAGAGCCCATCGTTGGCGCCATCCGTCCCGAGCCTAGAAAAATCCCAAAATTCCCTCAATTCGTCCTCGAGTCATAGACCGGTCACTCGTAGTCAGCGGGGTATTTTTACACCTAAAAGACATTTTAATTTACATTCTGATGTCTCTAAATCCCCATTGCCCCGCAATCCTGTGTCCGCATTAAATGATCCTAATTGGAAAATTGCTATGACTGATGAATATAATGCTCTTATTGATAATAAGACGTGGGAGTTGGTGCCCCGTCCATATGGTATTAATGTTATCAGGTTTATGTGGATTTTTGCTCATAAGGAGAATTCAGATGGGTCATTTGCTCGACATAAAGCGCGACTTATGGGCGATGGTAAGACTCAGCAGGTTGGAATGGATTGTGGTGAGACATTTAGTCCGGTGGTCAAACCGGCTACCATTCGCACTGTGCTTAGGTTGGCTCTTTCAAAGACTTGGCCAATTCATCAGTTGGATGTCAAAAATGCTTTCCTACATGGTGATCTCAAGGAAACAATCTATATGCATCAGCCGTTGGGTTTCAGGGATCCCAACCGCCCTCATCATGTCTGTTTGTTGAAGAAGTCATTATATGGGCTTAAGCAGTCTCCACGGGCCTGGTATACACGATTTGCTGACTTTGTTTCGACTATTGGGTTTACTCACAGCAGGTCAGATAATTCCTTGTTCATCTACCGCCGTGGTTCGTCATTGGCCTACATTTTATTGTATGTGGATGATATCATCTTGACTGCCTCTTCAGATGCCTTGCGCCAGTCTATCATGGCCATGCTCGATACGAGTTCGCTATGAAAGACTTAGGACCCTTGAGTTATTTTTGGGGATTCTTGTCAAACGCCACTCGGTGGTCCTGCTTTTTATCTCAGCGGAGTATCTTTCTTGAGATCATCGAGAGGGCTGGGATGTCATCATGTAAGTCCACTTCTACTCTAGTTGATGCAAAACCCAAGCTTAGTGCCGCGGCAGGTGCACCATACGAGGACCCGACCCGCTATCGCAGTCTTGCAGGGGCACTCCAGTATCTTACATTTACCAGACCGGATATTACGTATGCTGTTCAGCAGGTGTGTTTATTCATACATGATCCTAGAGTTGAGCACATGAATGCAATCAAACGCATCATTCGGTATATTCATGGGATACTGGACTATGGGTTGCACTTGTACCCTTCTTCTACATCCACACTGGTCTCATATACAGATGCAGATTGGGGTGGTTGTTCGGACACCAGACGGTCTACGTCAGGATATTGTATGTTCCTTGGCAACAACTTGGTCTCCTGGTCTGCAAAGCGTCAGGAGACTCTATCCCGCTCAAGTGCAGAGGCAGAATATCGAGGGGTAGCTAATGTGGTCTCAGAATCGTGTTGGTTACGTAATTTGCTGTTAGAACTACATTGCCCCATTTAGAAGGCGACCTTAGTATATTGTGATAATGTTAGTGCCATCTACCTCTCAGGTAACCCGGTTCAGCACCAACGCACAAAACATATCGAAATTGACATTCACTTTGTCCGTGAAAAGGTTGCTCGGGGGCAGGTATGCGTATGTCATGTCCCATCAAGATATCAAGTTGCAGACATCTTTACAAAGGGTCTTCCCTCGGTACTCTTTGAAGATTTTAGGGACAGTCTCAGCGTTCGAAGATCGCCCGCTATGACTGCCGGTGTGTTAAATATGGCAATATACACACAATATACAAGTGTATATTGCCATATTAAGTGCCACGATTTATGGCCATTATTCTCTCGGTTTTGTGGTTGTTTTGGTAGTCAAGAATATTGTATATTTGGAAAATATTTGTGTAGTATATTGTAATGTATTTGTTACCATAATTAGGAATATACACTACCATAATTGTAGAGTTAGAATTATGGTAGAATAAGGTTTTAGAAATAGAATAGGAATAAGATTCTCCTATTTTGTATCTTGTATATATACCTATTCAATTAATGAAAATAATCAAGGGGATTATTTCTTTCAATTTTCTTGTGTAGCCTAAAGGGTCCTCGATGCAAAGAAACAAAAAGAATTTTCTCCATCTTTTTTGTATAGTGAATATATAGTTGGATATGAAGTTTATTATTTATTCATATCTTAAATAAGCTGTACTTGTCAAATACTAAGGTTATATGGAAATAATTTGATACCACGAAAAGTCAAGTACTTATAACCTAACATCATACATTTGCTACACCTATGAGATCCATACAATGTTACGAAGTTTCAACTCGCCTTTTTTTCAATAGAGATTTTAACTTGATTGATTTATATATCAATTTTTAAAATATTCAGAGTGATTTTATATTTAATTTAGCAGAGGGTCTATCAAAAATAATTTTTCTATCACTATGAAGTAAAGACAAGATATGTGTACATTTTATTCTCCCAGAACCCTATCTGTAGAATAAAACTGAATATGTTATTGTTGATTTCATATTGATATCTTGTTTGAAAATGCTACATAACTACTCCCTCGGTTCACTTTTACTTATCAACTATTGACTTTGCACACCCCTTAAGAAATAATAAATGAAGTACATAATTTACTATAATATTCATATTTGGTGCATAATTTTAATGAACTTGAAGAATAATTTAAAACGATTTATTAATATTATGGATAAAATAGAAAAAAAGAAATTATCTCTCTTAATAAAAATCTTTTTTTAATATAAATAACAGAATGACTATTTTGTTAGTATGTGACTCATTGACTGTTCATGAGAGCATAGAGCAATTATTTTACATTCTTCAAATTCAAGTGGTCAAGGCATTCGTTTTCCTTTTATTTCTTTCTGTCGTGGTCCATCACACCACCGAATATATTTTCATACTAGCAGACATCTCTTTTAAGAAATTTGGTTGATTTTAAGGCTGGCCAGTGGGCCGGGACGGCCCGACCCCGTCCTGAGCCCGCGTAAAAAAATGGTAGTGGGACTCGAATTCGGGACGGGACAATGTCTCGTCCCGCCAGACCCGAGCCCGCCTCAGGCCCGCCCGCCCCGACCCCGTCCCTCCCCCTCCCCCTCCCCCTCGCGAGAGCCCCCCCTTTGCAAATATAACCGTTGCACCAACGACCATTTTAGATTTTGGCCGTTGGGCAACGGCTATTTTAGGTCTCCCCCTCCCCCAACCCCCTACCCTTAATATTTATTTTTAACCCATAAGTTATTATATTTACACTTTAACCCAATTTTCAACTATAAATAACTCATTTTCTCTTCATCTTTCTCACAAATCTTCCTACAATCTCTCTAATCTCTCAATATATCTCTCTACAAGTCTACATTGTTTACTAAATATTCAATTTTATTTATTCATTTGGAAATTGGGAGTGAAGTTGGCAACTAGCTTGAGGATCTTCCATCGAGCAAAGTTTCAATTTTCAACCTCTCGATTACACGTCGACGTTTGGTAGATTCGTTCCTTCATTAAATTATTATTGTCTGTTTATTTTATTTAGCGCTCTTAATTTTATTATCTTTAATTATTTATTATCATAATTAAAATGGAAGGATTAAGAGGTATGTTTAAGGGTAAGGGTAAGGGTACTTCTTCTAGTAGGGGCAACCAGGGCAAGGGTACTTCTTCTAGTCATCTTATTCCTACACAGGATGATTTTGTTGATACTCAACATTTTCCTACAATACCAATAGATTTAGACGATGAGCTATTTTCTGGAACTCAAGAAGACTTTAATTTAGACGATGATCTATATGATACACCCACTAGTGTACCTTCAACTAAAATACCTCATATTCCCCCTAGTATGAGACGAGGTCCAGCAAAACGACCATTAAAATCAGATGCATAGACATTTTTTGATAGGGACGTAGAGAATCAAGTAGCTATATGTAAAATTTATAAAAATGTTTTAAAATTTAAAACTGGAAAAGGTCACGGTGGGACGGGGGGTTTAATTAGACACGTAGTAAGTGCTCATCCAGCTAGGTATGCCCAATATAAGGCTTCAAAACCGAGTGCGCAAACGCCTGCTCCATCGGGACAAGGTTCACATACTGATATTGTCCCGGACCAAGTACATGGTCAAATTAACCCTATGAAGGGGGAATTGTAGGCCCTAAATACAATAAACATAGAGATAGGGAAGCAATATCAAAATTAGTTGATGTGGAGGGTTTGCCCTTTTCATTTCCTTCATCTCCCAGTTTTATTCATTACATTAAAGATATATATAATCATGCTTTTAACGGTTTTTCTAGATCAACTGTTAAGAGAGATGTATTTAAATTCGCGCATAAATATTAACAATATTTACGTTATTCATTATATCATTTTAATGGCAAAGTATCTATCATGTCTGATATAGGTCGTAGTACTAACGGCCATGATTATTTAACTGTAACTTGTCATTGGATAGATTATAAATGGTATATGCAAAAACGTATCTTAGCGTATAGATATATAGATGATAGGCACACTAGTACTTTTATTGCAGATAATATTTATCAAGTGTGCAATTATTACGGAATAACCGATAAAATTATGACTATTACATTAGATAGCGCTTCTTCTAACAATTATGCAATTACAATTTTAAAAAATAGTTTAACTCCATCTTTTCCAGATTATTTTCATATAAAATGCGCGTGCCATATATATAACTTAATTGTAAATGATGGTCTATCACTTTTTGAAGACATTCTTAGTAAAATACAATTTGCTATAAACTTTATTTTTAAAAGTAATAAAGTACAACGTAGAAAAGAATATAAAAAAACTTGTCACGATTGTGGACTATCTTATAGAAAAATTCTACAAAAAGTATCCACTAGGTGGAATTCTTTATACGAGCAACTACTTGTTGCTTATGACTATAGAAAACCTATAACTTTATTTTTTAACTCTCATAATCAAAATCCATCTGATATGATTGTAGATAGTGATTGGGTAAAAATTTCCGAACTAATCGTATTTTTAGAGAAATTTTTTCAAGCAAAAAAAGAATTTTCCGGTATATATTATCCTACTATTTCAACTATGTTGTTTTATATAACTCTAATATTTTTATTACTTAGTGAATATATGAAAAAACCAACTTATATGACAGTTATTAAAAAAATGTTTATCAAAATAAGAAAATATTTTATTCCTATTCCCACTATTTATATTATTGGTTCTATATTAAATCCGACTATTAAAATAGACGGTACTAAATCACTAATTGAAACTATTTACGATTGTATAGAAGTACTACCACCTCCAAGTCTCAAAAATCTAAATCACCCACCACCTATTGAACAAACTAAAGAAGAAGTGTTGTCTAGCGTAGAACACCAATGCAAAAAATATATATAGGTTTTATCAACAAGAAAATGCTAGTAACTTACCGACTTCCATACCATCTCTTCATCTTCAACACAACCTCACAAAAGACATGCTGTTTCTGTGGCTAGTATTGAAAGCCTCAGAAATAGAATGTACGGCCGTACCTCTACTACTAGCCAAATTAGTGAGTTGGATATTTTTGTTTTTGCAGGGTTCTGTACCGTACCAAGAAGTTATCAATGAAGATGGACATGAAGACTTGCTGAAATACTGGAGGGGGAATGAGAAGACCTTTCCGACACTTCCATTGATGGCCCGAGATGTTTTGAACATTCAAGCGTCATCAACTACGTCTGAAAGCGCTTTTTCTGCCGGCAGATATCAAATAGGAGACCACAAACACTCATTAGCCGGAGACAGCTTGGAAATTGCAGTATTATTCAGATATTGGATACGAGCGGAGCGGAGAAGGTGCGGTCAACCGGAGATCAACGAAGAAGAAGACGAAAACTACAACGAAATCTTATTCGAAGGTGGTGGAAGCGACGTGGATCAATTTGACCAACAAATACAAATTCCAACCGAAGAACCACAGAAAATTATCAAGCAATTAGAACAGGTTGTTTTGAGAATGTAATTTTTTTAATTGCATTTTATTATGTAATTTGCAACTTTTGGACAACACCACAAAGTTCCAATTTATATTTTAGACAATTGTATTTGTATTATAAAAAAATCATATGTCTATTAAATAATATAAGAGGCACAAAAACAGCCTTGGGGTATTTTTATAAAAAAAAAATGGAAAACCCGCCGGAACCCGCCCCGATCCCGACCCCGACCCGACCCGACCCGATTCCGACGGGATCGGGACGGGACTGGAGCAAGTCCCGCCAGACCCCGCCAGACCCGACCCTGACCCCTTCGCCCGTCACGCCCCGACCCCGCTAGACCCTGCCCGCCAAACCCGAGCCCGGCCCACTGGCCACCTCTAGTTGATTTAGAAGGAACAAAACATTTCTTGTATAAAAAGGGTTTTTCAGGAAAAAATGAAAACATCTTTAATTTTTCTATTACAAAGTAAAGTAATCTAAACAAATTAAATCTTCAGAAAATAAAAAACATCACCTATATTTTATCTTATAGGAGTATCAAATAAGCTTAAAAAAATAGTCAGCACATAGCAAAAAATCCAAAGCAAAACTCAAAATTGTTTGTACGTCCCAAAAAGGGTTTTCAAAAATGCATTTTCGTCACAACTTCCTCCATTTGCTTCATGTACCTTCAACCAATTTTGTTTTGTTCCTTCTTTCTTTCTGTTTGAGTTTCAAGTTTGACTATTTGTCATATTTTCTCATGTTTCTCTACAAATCTTTAAAGAAGAAACTCTAACTAAATGATAGGAGGCTGAGTTTTCCTCTTTGATCGGTCAAAATTGTTCATTTGGATCACCAACTTCTGCACACTGGCACTGGTTAGTTTCCTCAACAATGGATTTGCAACTGGGAGAATTTGTCCATCACGATTTTGCGCTTACATGAAATTCTGTTGGAAACTTGCCTTTGGCGGGGAGATGCGTCCACCCATCTTTGAAGAATTAAACACTAGTGTTTCGCATGTCAGAGACCTTGTCTCTTCGCACATGCATGATATACGAAGTGAGTAGATGACCGTAGGTCCAAGAATCGTCAAATTTCGTTGAGAAATGAAAGAGATATTGGTCCACGAAGTAAGGTGTTTGAGGCATGAAAATGTGGTGTGGGACAAATCTACCACATCGGTGGGAATAGGAAGAATTGCTCTCTATATAAGTCTCTAATTGGTAAAGGGTTTGGGACCCCAAGGGGTATCCCATGTGTTTAAAGGAGGGAGGACCTAGATGTGCATGGGTTCAAGGCTAAGCCCACACGCCCGTCCGGTCCGGTCGTGGGCTGTGGGGACTTTCTGATATTATCTTTTTGGATCAGAGAACTTTGCCAGATGTACAGTTTGATCCCTAAAGTTTCTTATGTACAGTTTGATCCCTGAAGTTTAATATTTTACAGTTTGGTCCCCAGAGTTTCTGGGAAGGTGACGGAAGGCAGAAAGTCTACCGTTGGGACTGTTTTTTGAGGCATTAATCAGCCATTACTTGGCTAATTAACTCCTCCATTATCACCCTCCTTCATGTTCATAATTCAGTCCCTCTTGATGGCCATTAACAACCATTACTTGGCTGTTTTAATGCCCTCCTAATGGCCATTAACAACCACATTTTGGGTTGTTGTTTAGCCCCTCCTCCATGCTATATATTGAGCCTCTTTTGGCTCAATTGATGTAACAGGCATAAAGCAGTGATGAATATGCACTGCAAAACAGCACTGAAAACAAACAAAAATAGCAGCACATTTCAGTCACAAAAGAGCACAAAACAGTAGCCGAAATCTGTCCAAAACAGTGACGAAAATCTGTGCAATCCGTGATTGGAAAACAGTGAGCAAACCCTCATATATACACAATATATACACTACAGAGACACACTATATACACAGAGACAAAAGAGAAGAGTATTGAGAAACTCTTCCTTCCTATTCCATATCTTCAGCAAGTCGAGTCATATTTGTTTTATTATTGAGCTCAACCTATTGGCTTTGTAGTGTTGAGATTAAAGTGTTGTTTTATCTTGGGAGACTATTGTCCGCTAACGTAAAAGCATATATACGGGGCAATCTTGTATTAAGGATAGAGGGCTATCCTCGACTCAACACACAACGTTGTAACCATCCAGATTTAGTTGTTTCTTGATTTTAGGATATCAACATTCAAGACAAAACAAACTTGCGGCAGTTCTCAACATTGGCTTTGCAAGGTGATCAAAATTCAAGACACAACACATATGCTGCAGTTTTGAAGATTGACCAATTATTTATCCTTTCGAACATTTGTAATAGTTATTACTTTCCGTACTGCTCTATAAAGTACAATAGAGTACCAACAATTAAGACAAGATTGTATTGTATTACTATTAGTGTTCGAAAGATGTCGGACAAACGTTGTGTGACCAAATCTGGATATGGCAATGGTTTTCTGGTAGAAGAGAGTGATGATGATGAACGTGTTCATGGTGTCACCGCTACCAAGACTGGTGGGAACAAGCGCTCACGAGAGCCTGAGGGTGTTAACTAGGACAAGAGGAGAAGACTGAAGATGTTATTCTATCTTGCAGCAGAAGGCTTATATCCGTCACAGACAGAAGATCCGAATAACGGTAAGAAGGAACTGGACACTCAGTCTGATGAAGTGACTGAAGTGGGCCATAATCCGAAATTGGGATAAGTTATTTTTCTTACTTGTCAAGAATAAAGATTAAATGATGTCTGATTAAAAATGGATTAAAGTAAGGAGGAATATGAAAATAATTTATATTCCTTACGCTTTAAAATCAGAAGTTTAATCTTATCTTCTTTCCCGTTTAAGGATTGGATTTTGTAAACGACTTAAAAAGATCCGTTCTTTTAAGTGTAATTATTAAAGTGTGTAAAGTATGTTCGCACATACGAGGGAGAAAGATCCACTAACTGTGCAAAAACTGTTACCACTCTTAAGTAAGCGCCAAGAATTATCTGGGCACCAATCTTAACGGAAGGAGTCTAAAAGCTAAAGAAGTTGAACCTGTCATACTATTTGGCAGAAGATCCTTCATAGGATGATATTGGACACTCAGTCATACAAAGCCTCCGGGCGACTGGAGTGAGCCAAAATTCCTTTAATATGATGATATTGAACACTCAGTCATACAAAGCCTCCGAGCGACTGGAGTGGGGCCAAAATTCATTTCATAGGAAAAGTAATGGACACCTAGTAAGGTGTGCTAGAGTTTTCAGGTCTTAAATAATCTGAAGGCCTAAAGAAAGGTAGAAAAGAAATTGGACACTCAGTCTGCCAAAGAAACTGGAGTGGGCCAGAGTATCGCGATCACATATGATCTGGTTATGCCCTAACCACGGGCAAGAAGTTGTTCATGTGAAGCAACGCCACCTCTAAAATCAAAAGGGCGGGAGAGGTTGCCCTCAATAGGACTTCAAGGAATTAGATCACTCTAAAAAGAGGTGATACATGTTCTAAACTTGGTTAAGGGACGCTGTTGGTCAAGCTGGTTTGAGACTAGTCCAACAGGTCTGTAATAACTAAGAATGGTACAATATGTCTATAGCCAAATGAATGATATATTTGTAATCCGTGCATCTATGCCATCATAGATTAAGACACGTTAAATAGCAAGTAATTCAAAAGCTAACGATGTTGAGATTGTTGCCTTCTGTCGACATAAACCTTCAAAATAAATGTGAGGTAGGCGAAGAGGCAAAATCACATTTCCAAATTCCGTCAAGGGAATAGCGAAAGAAGCACCGCTCCTCTAGAACTTAGTCACACCTACTTGGGTGATTTGAAGTTTATACAAAATAGAGGGGGGAGACAAGTACGTTGTGATCTTCATTGATAATGGTATAACGTATGGAATCCTTTGTTTGTTGAAAAGAAAAGATGAAGTTGTTGAAGTGGATAAGCGCTACAAAATAGAAGTTGAAAATCAACTAAGCCTATGGATTGCAAAATTCGTAGTGATAGAGGGGGAGAATGTGAAGCATCGTTTATTAAACGACTGTTCATTTCTCACCTCGGTCCAACGGTGTTAGCCAAGCGCAAAGTCGTACGCCCAAATTATATGGGGTGGCTTGGTAATAGTTGGAATACCGAAACAGGTCAAGTTGTACCTAAGACTGTAGATTGCATATCCACTGGATCTGTAAATAACAATAGTGCTGATCGCCTCTTGGCGTAAAAGAATGCTGAATTCTTTGAAGATAACTTTCCTTGAAATAGGAAAAATGAGTAATTGCTCAAGGTTAATAAGAACCCGCGAGGGCCTGACTGTCCGAAACTAGACGTTTCGCATCTACAGGACTCGAAAGTTGCTGGCTATCCGGAACTTAATATTCCAGATCTGCAGAACTCAGGGATTCTAGATGTTGAACCGAGACGGAGCAAAGAAGGGGACAAAGACTTGTTCCAGTCCTTCTAGCTTGTATGGTTGAGAATGAACCATGGATAATTAACAAATAATTGTCATCTCCAAAAGCGCTGCTTTGGAAAGAAGCTACAAAGGGAGGAATAGATTCCCTCATATAGAACCATACTTGCGTAATGGTTGATCTTCCGCCGGGAAAAGAACATTTGGGTTGTGAAAAAGGATACTCAAAAGTGAGTACAAAGTAGATGGATCTACTGACGAGTTCAAAGCCTCGGCTACTTGTACATGTGCTCCCCTGGGAGTAGCTTAACATCATGGGCCATTGCAGTCTTGCGTGTCATGGATGTTGAAACAGCCTTCCCAACTGGAGAGTTGGAAGAAGAGGATTAGAGTTGGTTTACTGGACTGTTGGGCTTCTTCCTGAACTTTCATTTTGGTCCCTGAAATATTTATATTTTGGTTCTGAAAGTTTCAGATATAACAGAAATAATGAATCTGACCACAGAAACATTGATTCTGAAGTTAGAAAGCCAACAGTTGGAGAATCAACAGTCTGAAAGTAAAAATCATATTGAAACAAAGTCTCGATATGAAAGATATGGGTATCACATATAACATCTTAGAAATTGGATTTCTAAGACATCTAACGGATTGGTCGATAGTTGACAGTCTCGTTGAAGCCATCAATGGATATGAATCATAGAACTGATTGGAATCATGGTGCACCCATAGACAAGGAGCGATATGCACAGGTCATGTGTAGTTCAATGTATTGTACACACTACAACGGACCTGGTATCGGCCTACAAACAGATCAGTTGACCTAAGGTTCACTGATGATCTTAATATATGATCAATAGAAGGCGTTAAGTCGGATATGACGATATCTGAATTATTCGCTTATCTACGAATTATAGTATTCTGGATGTCCAGCGGTTCTGGGAGAACACAGTGATGCAAACTGGATATCAGATCTGAAGAACACCAAAGCCACAAGTAAATGTGTATGGTGGGTCTTGGAAAATCCTCTAAGCAAACTTGCATCGACCGATTCATGATGGTACCGAAGTTTATCGCTTTATTCAAAGCATGAAAGAAGTTGAGTAACTTCACGACTCATTAGAGGACGTCCCTTATTGGGAGAAGCCCGTGCCTTCAACAGTTATACACTGTGGCTAGCCGGTCGGCTTCAGGAAGGACACAGATGACGGCGTATGGACATATCTGTCAGGATCTGTCGGAGATATAAGACCGTATGACAGTTTATCATCACGGGTGTCACTACCTTATTTACTAACTAAGGGATTACCCGAAGATCAAGTGTTCTGCCTGTCTAGGGGAATGGACTGAAAACCCAAACAATACGAACCTTTGCGGTGGAAACCAAACCATACTGATTGGAGATCCCAATAATTTGGTTCAATGGGAAAACTAAGCGGAAAAAGGTTCAATTGCGTTTCGGTGGAAGCAAGAAGCACTTCAGATGATGATTTCTATACGGAGACATGAATCCAAAGTTGTTCCCGCGATAGACATTAAAGTGCTACCTGCATGGTGGGTAAAGGTTAAGCTTCCAAACCTTTAACGATCCTCAAATGGTTGAGGTGAAGGTTGGGGAAATTTTTAATGATTCCTAACACTTGTGAAGTGGGGTATAGCAGGATATCTTGTAGGAGATCACCTATTTAAGTGCGAGGATGGCCGTCTCAAATGAACGCATTTAAGAATCCAAGTGTGTCCAAGGCCACAACGGACAAAAACATAAGAATGAAAATGAATAAGAAGAGTTATTGTGTTGTTATCATTGTCTTGGCTTACACTAAACACTAACGGTTCAAAACATCACATTCACCGCGCGGTAAGTAAGTCCGATGGTTTCAACTAGGGAAGGTTCAAAGCGGAAGCTACCACTCCTGATGCAATATCTTTTCGTTGAAAGATTGCTGAAATGTAGGCACCTTGTGCGTGCGCCACAATCTCTCTTTCATAGAGGGGATTGTTGGAAACTTGCCTTTGGCGGGGAGATGCGTCCACCCATA
Organism: Anisodus acutangulus; assembly: GCA_029783415.1. NCBI lineage: Eukaryota > Viridiplantae > Streptophyta > Magnoliopsida > Solanales > Solanaceae > Anisodus > Anisodus acutangulus. The sequence continues at coordinate 14,709,185 of CM056498.1, forward strand.
TTTGATGAATTAAACACTAGTGTTTCGCATGTTGGAGACTTTGTCTCTTCGCACATACATGATCTACGAAGTGAGTAGATGACCGTAGGGCCAAGAATCGTCAAATTTCATTGAGAAATGAAAGAGATATTGGTCCACGAAGTAAGGTGTTTGAGACATGAAAATGTGGTGTGGGACAAATCTACCACATCGGTGGGAATAGAAAGAATTGCTCTCTATATAAGTCTCTAATTGGTAAAGGGTTTGGGACCCCAAGGGGTATCCCATGTGTTTAAAGGAGGGAAGACCTAGATGTGTATGGATTCAAGGCTAAGCCCACACGCCCGTCCGGTCCGGTCGTGGGCTGTGGGCACTTTTTGATATTATATTTTTGGACTAGAAAACTTTGCCAGATGTACAGTTTGATCCCTGAAGTTTCTTATGTACAATTTAGTCCCTGAAGTTTAATATTTTACAGTTTGGTCCCCAGAGTTTCTGGGAAGGTAACGGAAGGCAGAAAGCCTACCGTTGGGACTGTTTTTTGAGGCATTAATCAGCCATTACTTGGCTGATTAACTCCTCCATTATAACCTTCCTTCATGTCCATAATTCAGCCCCTTTTGATGGCCATTAACAACCATTACTTGGCTGTTTTAATGCCCTCCTAATGGCCATTAACAACCACGTTTTGGGCTGTTGTTTAGCCCCTCCTCCATGCTATATATTGAGCCTCTTTTGGCTCAATTCGATGTGAGCAGGCATAAAGCAATGTGAATATGCACCGCAAAACAAAGACTGAAAACACACAAAAATAGCAGCACATTTCAGTCACAAAAGAGCACAAAATAGTAGCCGAAATCTGTCCAAAACAGTGGCGAAAATCTGTGCAATTCGTGACTGGAAAACAGTGAGCAAACCCTCATATATACACAAGATATACACTACAGAGACACACTATATACATAGAGACAAAAGAGAAGAGTATTGAGAAACTCTTCCTTCCTATTCCATATCTTCAGCAAGTCGAGTCATATTTGTTTTATTCGGCAGGCTCAACCTGTTGGCTTTGTAGTGTTGAGATTAAAGTGTTGTTTTATCTTGGGAGACTATTGTCCGCTAACGTAAAAGCATATATACGGGGCAATCTTGTCTTAAGGATAGAGGGCTATCCTCGACTCAACACACAACGTTGTAACCATCCAGATTTAGTTGTTTCTTGATTTCAGGATATCAACATTCAAGACACAACAAACTTGCGGCAGTTCTCAACATTGGCTTTGCAAGGTGATCAAGATTTAAGACACAACACACATGCGGCAGTTTTGAAGATTGACCAATTATTTATCCTTTCGAACATTTATAATAGTTATTACTTTCCGTACTGCTCTATAAAGTACAATAGAGTACCAACAAATTCATATGCTACAAATCCCTGCCCATAATAACATATAAATTATAGTAGTTTCCAACAAAATCTAGCAAAATAATATATATAAGAAATAAAGACTATATACAGCTGTGTTACAATGTTTATCAGAATTCTTGCAATAGACCACAAAAAGAAAGTATCGTTGACAACACACTTTGTGGAAAGTTCTAGTTGTGAAGTTCACAAATAAATAAAAATTGTAAAAAGAAGTAATTATAAGAGAAGACACAACACCTCTCAAAATCTACTGCTTGTTGAAGCAGACAAGGTGTCATTTAACCGGATAAAATGTAATACTGCTTCTCCTTCCTACGGATGATAAAGTTGGAAATATCAAACTATATATCATGAACATCTGAAAGTTTGCATGAGTAAATGGATAATTCATCTAATCTTTATATTTATACACTTTTAAAGTGATGAATTGCACTAATTCCTGACCATCGTTTAAACTTTTCATTTCATTTCTCAATTACACAACAGTAAGTTACAACAATAAAGTTATTCAATTGTTTCAACTTCAAATTATCCTCGGCTACGTGCACAATAAATAATGATGGGAAAAGGGGGGGGGGGGGGAACGAAGTACTAAGAAAGAGGGGGGGGGGAAAGAAAGAGAAATAAGATAAATGATTTTCATGGCCTATGAGAGGTTCCACATCGGTCTTTCATGGACCAGCTTTATATAGTATAACATAGATGACATGTGTGCTATACGTGAAGAAGGAAAAGTGAAAAATTATTTTTTTCATTACGAATCTGGAATGTAAATCACTTTATAGAAGAAAAGAGAGAAAAAGAGAATCGATACATATGGATTGAAAGGCACAATCTAAATTTAGCAATTTCATGGTTTGTGCTCCCTCACCGGCCTTGGAACATAGAGGCACAATTTTAATTTTTACCTTTATTATGGTGTATCTTCTCAAAGCTATTAGCAATAAAAACTTTCCCTAACACATAGTTTTCTTCATTAGAAAATACTACAGAAAGACACATAAGAAAATCAACAAATCTCAAACAAAAATGTTCAATAAATGTAAGACTTCTTCACCCAAAAAACCGAAAATTTTGGATTACATAGCGCAATGCACTACCTCTCGCATTCAATTCAAGAAACCTAAATTTTAAAACTGTACTCCAATATTAATTCTATAAGAGGAATAATATAATGCAAATTAAGGTAAACAGAACATAATTTAGCCATGATTGGTTTATATTTGCAGGGATGATCAAATCAGTATTTTCATGACTGACGGGATCATTCTGACATCTTAGCACCATATCAATCTCGTGTAAGGTTTTGTTGGGTTCAAAACACATAAGTAAAACAACATAAGTTTAAAATTTTGTTTACTTACCCAACAATTCCTTCTGACATGGTTATATGATAATCAAAACCTGTAAAGAAAACTTGAACAAGAACTTATAGGTAATAAAATCTGGAGTCTTTTACGTTAGGATGAACACACAATTCTCCCTTCGATTGCAATCGCCTTGCTACGGTGTATTCCTCTGTCAAGAAAGCCAGGAAATCTTGGCAGAGGTTTGAGAGAGTTTTATCCTTGACTCTAAGTCTAGAATTACTTTATATAATAAGTGTATTTAATAACAATGAGGTTGTGCTGTATTTATAGTTAAAATTAGGTCACAAATCAGATTAGGGTTGGGTTCCAAGCTTAGCAGGCACCGCGGCTCAGCCTAGCGTCAAATAACATTTTCGATTTTCATTTAATATATATATTCCCAAAATCCAATTTAGATTTAATTAAATAATTTCCATTCTAATATAAATTATCCCATAATTATTATCAATTTAAATATCTCGATTTCAAATTGAATATTTAATACTTTCTCAATACACCCTTAGATCGAAGAGACAATTGACATAGTGTGACCCTATAGGCCTTCATATATCGACACTAATCCAATTAAGGTCCATACAGAACTCCTAGACTGCGTCGTACGAGGAACTCAATATATGAAGTATGTTTACATGAATCCAACAAATATAATCTTTATGTGAGATGATAAATTTCTTTCATTCGCGACACACTCAATCAAGCTTAGGATTTGCCATATGTCTATCCAAATGGCTTGATCACTTTATCTCATCTAAATTAGTCGACAACTAGACCATATTCTAAATATGTCTCTTGCATTGGCCAATGACTTGGTCGATCTAATATCACTGAGAAGTTGAATGCTCTCTCGAATATCCAATCGAGGAATGAATCTTATTCTTGGCTCAACTACCACCTTAGTTTACATCATAATGCACCTAACACAAGCCGTATCTTATCCTATAAGGAGTTTAAGCTTAGGACAGGGTCAAAGTACATTACTTTATAAACAAAGTACGTATTGACCTCAAGTCAAAAGACTTTTATCTCCCACACGCTGATAACACTTTAGACATGTATAACAAATAGTTTATCAGCAGGATATACCAATACTTTTCAAAAGTATCCATGTGTCTATCACTAGTAACCATTACTAGTAGCAAGTGAGACATACTACATTCTCTAAGAATGTGATGAAGACCACATGTCGACTTATAACATATCATCGAATCCCATTCTTGATGATCATTACTCGAGGCCTTTTAAGAGTTACGCTTTATCATTAATATCTCACTCTATTAATGACAACGTAAGCTCAAGGGATGCACATTAATTAATAATTACAAATAATCAAATAACAATTTTATAATTGCAAATGCCATAAATATATTAATCTTATTAATAATACGAATGTGTTCAAGTACATTTGTCCCTAATAATGATTGTCTCTAGGACATACATACTTTCATCTCATACTGCCTTCACAAAACTTAGACATCCATTTCTTCTACTAACCCACACAAACAAAGCTACACCATTTTTACTATCAAGTTACTTAAACGCTAAACAAAGAAAAGGCGAGCGAGAAGATAAGTAACCACGTCCATGAACATGTCGACTAATGCTAAATCATTCATTCATGATTAATAAAATATTTCTCAATATTCTTTCATTAATTGTATTAATTGTATATCTCCTATTTTAGGTAGAATTATAATCCTTTTATAATTAGGTTAATTAATTACCTAGTTTGTATCAAAGTAAATGATCTTGTAACCTTATATATATTGTAAATCATTCATCAATAAACATCAAGAAACATATTCTTTTATGGTATCAGTAGCCTAAAACTACAAATCCTATCCTAGACGTCGATACACCTTCTCGGCCGCCACCTTTTTTCCACGTCGGCACCTAGCCCACGATGGAACCCTAGTCGCCGACCTCTCTCGCCCCCCCTCCCCCCCTCTTTCCCCACGATGGAATCCTAGTTTTTTCGGCCATTCTCCCTCAATCTTCCTCCTAAATTTCCTCTTCCATGACTGACAAAACCAAATTTCATCCTGCACTTGCCGTAAACAACATTAAAAACTTCATCCATATGACTCTTGAGATGGAAAATGGTCAATACTCCTCGTGGGCGGAGCTTTTTTAAGATCCATTATCGTGTTCACGAAGTTATCGACCATATCATCCCTCCCACGCCGAAGTCCACATACACACCATTAGCTTCGACTTCTGATGATGCACTCTAGTATAGTTTGGACACAACCATCCTCCAGTGGATATACGACATGATATCTAATGATCTGTTGCACATCATCATTGAGACCGATGCCACTGCCCGCCAAACGTGGGAACGTTTGGAACGTATTTTCCAAGACAATAAAACTCAACGAGCGTTATACCTTGAAAATCAGTTTAAGGACGTTCATCAATGTGTCTGCTTACTGTCAAGAACACAAGATGCTTGCCGACCAACTCTCCAACATCGGCGTACCAGTCACTAATCAGCGATTGGTCATGCAACTTATTGCTGGTTTGAACGAATCCTATGACGACATTGCCACCATCCTTCAGCAATGCACGTCGTTACCTCCATTTTATGAGGCCCGTTTGAAGCCCATCCTTGAGGAAACCCAAAAAATCAAGTGCAGCACCACTCAAACCAGCATTGCCGATGCCGCCCTCATCACCACCGTCGGGCCCTCCGCCGATGGCAGGGACTCCCATTCCGGCAATCAGAACTGTCGGTCAGAAGCCCCGCAACAGTCTGATTCCTCCCATAACAACCGCCGGAGCAGGTAGTCCGGCAAGGGCGGCGGGGGAAGAAATTCTGGCAACAACGGCGGTGAGAAGGGGCACTCCCCACCAGCCGGAAATAACTAGCAGCGACAGCGGTAGTGGTAGCAGCCTTCGCCGTGGGCTGCCTACTCGATGTGGTCCATATGGGCCCCACCGTCATGGGCCTCCCCTCCTTGCTCGTATCTGACATCTTCGTGGACTCCACCCCAGAACTGACAGGCCTAACATGGCATACTTGGCCCACGTCCACAACAGATCTATACAGCACAAGCCCCTCCGCCATTGACTTATGCACCGGCTCCATATGAAAATTAGTATATAGACACATGCTCCATATCTCACATGACGACATCACAAGGTACTCTCTCGTCTTATTCCAATTTGAGTAATTTAAATCAGAATATTATTGTTGGTAGTGGACAAGGCATTTCCATCCGTGGTTATGGTCTTTCCTCCCTGTCCCCACCACATCCACCACTAATCTTAAAAAATATCATTCATGCCCCTAAACTCATTAAAAATCTAATCTCCGTGCAATGTTTCACAAGTAGCAATTGGGTTTCCCTTGACTTTGATCCTTTTGGTTTTACTATAAATGATTTTACGAAATGGAGACGAATAATGAGATGTGACAGCACCGGAGATCTTTTCCTATTTCAAACACCGTCAACAATTCAGCCTCAGTTCCATCAACCTTTGCTGCTCTTTCGTCTTCCCTATGACATTCTAGATTAGGACATCCGGGAGACTCTATTTTACGCTCCCTTAGGAAAAATAATTTTATTAATTGCAACTTTATTTCTAGGACTCCTATATATGAATCTTGCATTTTTTGGAAACATGTGAAATTACCATTTTGTGCATCCACAAATTATACTTTAATGCCTTTCGATATCATATATAGTGATTTATGGACATCCCCTATTTTGAGTATGGCTGGCCATAAATATTATATGTTGTTTTTGGACGATTATTCCAACTTTCTATGGACTTTTCTAATTGGAAATAAATTCCAGGTCTACCTCATTTTTTTCTTCATTTAGTGCTTTCGTTAAAACACAATTTTAAAAGCGCATTAAATATTTTCAATATGACAATGACAGAGAATTTGATAATAACCAATTCAAACAGTTTTGCTCCAAAAATGCTTACCTTTCTATTTTCCTGCCCTGACACATCCTCCCAAAATGGTAAAGCCGAACAAAAAATCCGAACCATAAACAACCTCATTCATGCCCTACTTTCTCACGCCTCAACTCCCCCTCAATTAGGGCATTACGCACTCTCCATGGCCACACATCTCCTAAACATAATCCCAAATAAGTCTCTAGCTCAACGGTCGCCCATCCAAGTTCTATTTCGTAGGAACCCCTCCTACAAATACTTGCGTATTTTTGGATGTCTTTGTTACCCTCTCCATCTGACCACTCACAAACTCCAACCCCGGTCTTCCCCGTGTGTGTTTCTGGGTTACCCTGCCAATCATCGTGGTTACTCGTGCTATGACTTGTCAAGCCGTAAAATTATTATTTCACATCATATCCTATTTGATGAGTTTCAATTCCCATTTGCCTCTCTAGACTCGCCACTTCGACATTCCTACAACTTCCTAGATGATGGCCTTAACCCTCTTCTAAATCACCATTTACATAGTTCGACATCCCAGACCCCGACACCCACCACCCACCACCACTTCGGCCAGTCCGGGACTAGCTGCCCACCCAGTTCTACTGATGGTTTCCATACCCTGGTCTTGGCTCCATCATACATACCATTGATCGCCCTAGTGTACACCAAAGGTACACCTCTAACCTCAAACATCTCCATAGAACCTCCCTAGGGACTTTATCGTATGCCTTCTCGAGGTTGATGAAAATCATATGTAAGTCTCTCTTCTTCTCCCTATACTGTTTCACCAACCTTCTAATAAGATGAATGACTTTTGTAGTCGAATGCCCTGGCATGAATCCAAACTGGTTCTCGGAAATAGAAATGCCTCTTCTCACCCTCATCTCCACGACCATTTTCCAAACTTTCATAGTATGGCTTAGCAGCTTGATATACCTATAGTTGTTGCAACTCTAGATGTCACATTTGTTCTTGTACAAAGGAATCATTGTACTCCACCTCCATTCTTTGGACATTTTTACCGTCTTAAAAATGACATTAAATAACTCAGTTAGCCACTCCAAACCTGCCCTGTTTGCGCTCTTCCAAAATTCAACTAGGATCTCATCAGGTCCGGTCGCTCGTCCCTCACGCATCCTGCGAACATCACCTTTAACCTCCTCAACCTTAATACTTCTACAATATCCAAAATCCCAGTACCTTTCGGATTGCTACATATCTCCCAGCACAATGTCTTTATCTCCTTCTTCATTCAGGAGTTTATGGAAGTAAGACTGCCACCTCCGTCTAATACGCGCGTCCTCCACCAGTACTTTTCCATCCTCGTCTTTGATGCACCTCACGTGATCCAAGTGACGAGTCCTAATCTCCCTCGCCTTGGCTAGTCTGTACAACTTCTTATCCCCGCTTTTTTTCTCTAATTTCACATACAGGCATTCAAAAGCCACCGTAACCGATAGTTTTGCCTGCTTCCTCACCATCTTATATAATTCTCTATTCGTCCACTTCTCCACCTCATCCTTGATTTCTACCAATTTCGCATATGTCATTTTCTTTGCTTCCACCTTCTCTTAAACTTTACCATTCTACCACCAGTCCCCTCGATGACCACCACGGCTACCACGCGAAACCCCTAACACTTCTCTAACTACCTCTCGAATGCAACTGACCATCTTGTCCCACATACCGATCGCATCCCCACTACTCCCCCATGCCCTTTTGGCGATCAACCTCTCCCCCATCTCATTTGTACTAGCAATGGTCAAACTCCCCCATTTAATTCTTAGCCTGTCATCCACAACCCTCCTCTTCTTCTCCATCTTGATCCCCAAATTTATCACCAAAAGCCTATTGGGTCGTAAGATACTCACTCGGAATAACCTTGAAGTCTCTACAAAGACCGTTGTCAACCTTCATAAGGAGCAAAGAGTCTATATGAGTCTTAGCCACCGAACTACGGGAAGTCACCAAGTGCTCTTCCTTCTTCATGAACCTCGAATTGGCTATCACCATCCCAAAAGCTTTAGCGAACTCTAAAGTGAGACGCCTCCCCGTTCTTGTCCCCAAGGACAAAGCCTCCATGAACGTTGTCATAACCCTCGGAAGTGACCCGATATGTTCCATTGAAATCCCCTCATACAAAAAACTTCTCAATAGGTAGTATACTTTCCAAATCCTCCCAAAGCGCCTCTTCTCCTCCTTGTCCAAGCTCGTCTGTGGCGCGTAAGCACTAATAATGTAAGTATTGATATAATAATGGATTGATATATAATGATAATACTAAATCAGTTAACTCATTGATAGATTGATAAAGAAAGATACTACTAAATCAACAAATACAGCAAACTAAAATAAATTTTCTTTTCAAAATGCAAGTATACAAACTCAAAACTGGGAAAAAACACCATTTGTAGTTAACAGTTAAAATTCAATTAGTAAACGTTTCTAGGGAAAAATTAATGTTAAGATGGCAAAAATATGAGAAAAACGGCAAAAATATGAGAGGAACGGCAAAAATATGAGAAAATTGATAAATAGGTTTCCTGGATTGTGAGGTCTGTCACATCAGCGAGCCTATGCACGGCTTTATAATAATATATAGATATATAGATATAGATTTGAAAATTAAAAGTCAATTAATTTATCTTTAGGCAAAGAACAAGACTCGTCTAGAAGTTTAGCAGATGGAACAGCATGACATATGACGTGGTGCCGTTAATAATCGTTAATTTATAACAAGGGAAATTAGTATCAATATTGAGCAACGTTGTTAATCGTTAGTTTCTTTTATCTAATACATTCTCTCTATTTCATTTTATGTGATATTACTTAAATTTAAAAATTAAACCTTTTAATTTTGATTATGAGTTTGAACATAAAACTTTTAATATTCTTAAATAATATTTACATACTTATAAACTACGTAAAAATAAATCCCTCCTACTTTTATAGTTGTTCTCGTAACCGGTGTGACAGTATCTGTTGGTGTCATTGTTTTTGTTGATCAAGCGACATTCGGATTTGAACTGGGAAAAAAGAATTTACAGTCCTCTGCCTTACCACTCGGCCATGTCGCCAACCTAAAAAGAGCGATGAAAAGTGAATTTCAGGTTCGATAGTCTCGAGAAGTGTTTTGTATCCATTGAGGAAAAATGAATTATAATTGTATAGCGGTATCTGAAAATATATGTTGAGGATACCCTAAAATTCTCATGGTATCATTATGTTGGAAATTAGCCTTTGGCGGGGAGATGCGTCCACTCATCTTTGATGAATTAAACACTAATGTTCCGCATGTTGGAGACCTTGTCTCTTCGCACATGAATGATCTACGAAGTGAGTAGATGATCGTAGGGCCAAGGATCGTCTAATTTCGTTGAGAAATGAAAGAGATATTGGTCCACGAAGTAAGGTGTTTGAGATATGGAAATGTGGTGTGGGACAAATCTACCACATCGGTGGGAATAGGAAGAATTGCTCTCTATATAAGTCTCTAATGTGGTAAAGGGTTTGGATCCCCAAGGGGTATCCCATGTGTTTAAAGGAGGGCAGACCTAGATGTGCTTGGGTTCAAGGTTAAGCCCACACGCGCGCCGCCGCCCGCCCGTCCGTCCCGTCCGGTTCCGGTTTCGGGTCCACGGGCTGTGGGGCTGTCTAATATTATCTTTTTGGACCAGAGAACTCTGTCAGATGTACAGTTTGGACCAGAATTCTTTCATATGTACGGTTTGGTCCCTGAAGTTTCAATATTTACAGTTTGGTCCCCAGAATTTCTGGAGACTTTTTCTACCTACCGTTGGACTGCATTTTGGAGAATTAACCAGTATTACTTGGCTGATTAACTTTCCATTAACAGCCCATTACTTGGGCATTTGAGCAACCTCTTTCAATGGTCTTAATAACCATTACTTGGCTGTTTTAATGGCATCCCTTAATGGCCATTACAGCCTTGTTTGTGGCTGTTGGACAGCCCCTCCTCATGCTATATATTGAGCTTCATTTGGCTCAAAACAGTAGGAAGAAACAGGCAGCAAACAGAGACGAAAAACAGCAAGTAACATGCCAGAAAAACAACCACAAAATAGCACAAAACAGTGAGTGAAATTCAGCGAAAATTAGTGCAATTTTCGACTGAAAAACAGTGACCAAACCCTCACGTATACACAAGATATACACTACAGAGACACACTATATACACAGAGACAAAAGAGAAGAGTAGAGAGAAACTCTTCCTTCTTATTCCATATCTTCAGCAAGTCGAGTCATATTTGTTTTCTTCGACAGGCTCAACCTATTGGCTTTGTAGTGTTGAGATTAAAGTGTTGTTTTATCTTGGGAGACTATTGCCCGCTAACGTAAAAACATATATACGGGGCAATCTTGTCTTAAGGATAGAGGGCTATCCTCGACTCAACACACAACGTTGTAACCATCCAGATTTAGTTGTTTCTTAATTTTAGGATATCAACATTCAAGACACAACAAACTTGCGGCAGTTCTCAACATTGGCTTTGCAAGGTGATCAAGATTCAAGACACAACACACATGCGACAGTTTTGAAGATTGACCATATATTTATCCTTTCGAACATTTGTAATAGTTATTACTTCCCGTACTACTCTATAAAGTACCATAGAATACCAACAATTTAAGACAAGATTGTATTGTAATACTATTAGTGTTCGAAAGATGTCGGTCAAAAGTTGTGTGACCAAATCTGGATATGGAAATGGTTTTCTGGTAGAAGAGAGTGATGATGATGAACATGTTCATGGTGTCACCGCTTCCAAGACTGGTGGGAACAAGCGCTCTCGAGAGACTGAGGATGTCAACTGGGACAAGAGGAGAAGACTGAAGATGTACTTCTATCTTGCAGCAGAAGACCTGTATTTGTCCCTGACAAAAGATCCGAATAATGGTAAGAAGGAACTGGACACTCAGTTTGATGAAGTGACTGGAGTGAGCCAGAATCCGAAATTGGGATAAGTAGTTTTTCTTATTTGTCAAGAATAAAGATTAAATGAGGTCTGATTAAAAATTGATTAAAGTAAGGAGGAATATGAAAGAAATTTATATTCCTTACGCTTTAAAAATCAGAAGTTTAATCTCATCTTCTTTTCCGTTTAAAGATTGGATTGTAAAACAACTTAAAAAGATCCGTTCTTTTAAGTGTAATTATTAAAAGTGAGTAAAGTATGTTCGCACATACGAGGGAGTATGATCCACTGACTGTGCGAAAACTGTTACCACTCTTAAGTAAGCGCCAAGAATTATCTGGGCACCAATCATAACGGAAGAAGTCTAAAAGTTAAAGACGTTGAGCCTGTCATACTATTTGGCAGAAGATCCTTCATAGGATGATATTGGACACTCAGTCATATAAAGCCTCCGGCATCGAGTGGGCCAAAATTCCTTTGATATGATGATATTGGACACTCAGTCATATAAAGCCTCCGGGCGACTGGAGTGGGGCCAGAATTCATTTCATAGAAAAAGTAATGGACACCTAGTAAGGTGGGTCAGAGTTTCCAGGTATGAAATGATCTGAAGGCCTAAAGAAAGGCAAAAAAGAAGTTGGACACTTAGTCTGCAAAGCAACTGCAGTGGGCCAGAGTATCCAGATCACATATGATCCGGTTACGCCCTAACCACGGGCAAGAGGTTGTTCATGTGAAGCAACGCCACCTCTAAAGTAGAAGGGGTTGAAGAGGTTGTCCTCAATAGGACTTCAGGGAATGAGATCACTCTAAGATGAGGTGATACATATCCCTAACTTGGTTTAAGGGACGTTGTTGGTCAAGCTGGTTTGAGACTAGTCCAACAGGTCTGTAATAACTAAGAATGGTACAATACGTCTGTAGCCAAATGAATGATATATTTGTAATCCGTGCATCTATGCCATCATAGATTAAGACACGTTAAATAGCAAGTCATTCAAAAGCTAACGATGTTTAGATTGTTGCCTTCTGTCGACATAAACCCTCAAAATGAATGTGAGGTAGACGAAGAGGAAAAATCACCTTTCCAAATTCCGTTAAAGGGAATAGAGAAAGAAGCACCGCTCCTCTAGAACTTAGTCACACCTACTTGGGTGATTTGAAGTTTATACAAAATAGAGGGTAGAGACAAGTACGTTGTGACCTTCATTGATGATGGTACAACGTATGAAATCCTTTGTTTGTTAAAAAGCAAAGATGAAGTTGTTGAAGCGGATAAGCGCTACAAAGCAGAAGTTGAAAATCAACTAAGCCTACGGATTGAGAAATTCGTAGTGATAGAGAGGGAGAATGTGAAGCATCGTTCATTAAACGACTGTTCATTTCTCACCGCAGTCCAACGGTGTTAGCCAAACGCAAAGTCGTACGCCCAAATTATGTGGGGTGGCTTGGTAAAAGTTGGAACACAGAAACAGGTTCAGTTGTACCTAAGACTGTAGATTGCATATCCACTGGATCTGCAAATAACTTGATAGTCGATCGCCTCTTGGCGTAGCGAATCTTGAATTCTTTGAAGATAGCTTTCCTTGAAAAAAGGAAAAAAGAGTAATTGCTCAAGGTTAACAAGAACCCGCGAGGGCCTGACTGTCCGGAACTAGACGTTCCGTATATACAGGACTCGAAAGTTGTTGGCTTTCCGAAACTCAATATTCCAGATCTGCAGAACTCAGAGATTCTAGATGTTGAACCGAGACGGAGCAAAGAAGGGGACAACGACTTGTTCCAGTCCTTCTAGCTTGTATGGTTAAGAATGAACCATGGACAATTAACAAATAATTGTCATCTCCAAAAGCGCTGCTTTGGAAAGAAGCTACAAAGAGAGAAATAAACTCTATCATATAGAACCATACTTGCGTAATGGTTGATCTTCCTCCGGGAAAAGAACCTTTGGGTTGTAAGATGTGCTCCCCTGTGAGTAGCTTCACATCCAGGGCCATTGCAGTCTTGCGTGGCATGAATGTTGAATTAGCCTTCCCAACCGGAGAGTTGGAAGAAGAGGATCCGAGTTGGTTTGCTGAACTGTTGGGCTTCTTCCTAAACTTTCATTTTGGTCCCTGAAATGTTTACATTTTGGTCCTGAAAGTTTCAGATAAAGCGAAACAATGAATCGACCACGTAAATATTGACTCACGAAATTAGAAAGCCAACAGTTGGAGAATCAACGATGCGAAAGTAAAAGTCATATTTAAATAAAGTCTCGATATGAAAGATATGGGTATCACATATGACATTTTAGGAATTGGATTTCTAAGACATCTAACGGATTGGTTGATAGTTGGCAGTCTCGTTGAAGCCACCAATGGATATGTTTCACATAACTGATTGAAATCATGATGCACACATATACAAGGAGCGATATGCGCAGGTCGCATGTAGTTCAATGTATTGTACACACTACAACCGACATGGTATCGTCCTACGAACAAATCAGTTAAACTAAGGTTCACTGATGATCTTAATACATGATCAATAGAAGGCTTTAAGTCGGATATGACGATATCTGAGTTATTCGCTTATCTACGGATTATAGTATTCTGGATGTCCAGCGGTTCTTGGAGAACACAGTGATGCAAACTGGACATCAGATCTGAAAAACACCAAAGCCACAAGCAAATGTGTATGGTGGGTCTTGGAAAATCCTCTAAGCAAACTTGCATCGGCCGATTCATGATGGAATCGGAGTTTATCGCTTTATACAAAGCATGAAAGAAGTTGAGTAACTTCACGGCTCCTTAGAGGACATCCCTTATTGGGAGAAACCCGTGCCTTCAGCAGTTATACACTGTGGCTAGCCGATCGGCTTCAGGAAGGACACAGATGACGTCGTCTGGACGTATCTGTCAAGAGACATAAGACCGTATGGCAGTTGATTATCACGGGTGTCACTACCTTATTTACTAACTAAGGGATTACCCGAAGATCAAGTGTTCTGCCTGTCTAGGGGAATGGGCTGAAAACCCAAACAATACGAACCTTTGCGGTGGTAACCCAACCATACTGATTGGAGATCCCAAGAATTTGGTTCAATGGGAAAACTAAGCGGCAAAAGGTTGATTGAGCGCCGGTGGAAGCAAGAAGCACTTCGGATGATGATTTACGTATGAAAACATGAATCCAAAGCGATTCCGCGATAGACATTAAAGTGCTGCTTGCATGGTGGGTAAAGGTTAAGCTTCCAAACCTTTTTAAAGATCCTCAAACGGTTGAGGTTAAGGTTGGGGAAACTTTTAATGATTCCTAACACTTGAGAAGTGGGGTATAGCAGGATACCTTGTAGGAGATCACCTATTTAAGTGCGAGGATGGCGGCCTCAAATGAACGCACTTAAAAATCCAAGTATGTCCATGGCCACAACGGACAGAAACGTAAGAAGGAAAATGAATAAGAAGAGTTATTGTGTTGGTATCATTGTCTTGGCTTACACTAAACACTGACGGTTCAAGACATCACGTTCACCGCGCAGTAAGTAAGTCCGATGGTATTCAACTAGGGAAGGTTCAAAGCGAAAGCTACCTATCCTGATGCAATATCTTTTCGCTGAAAGATTGCTAAAATGTAGGCACCTTGTGTGTGCGCCACAATCTCTCTTTCATAGAGGGGATTGTTGGAAATTAGCCTTTGGCGGGGAGATGCGTCCACCCATCTTTGATGAATTAAACACTAGTGTTCCGCATGTTGGAGACCTTATCTCTTCGTACATGCATGATCTACGAAGTGAGTAGATGACCGTAGGGCCAAGGATCGTCTAATTTCGTTGAGAAATGAAAGAGATAATGGTCCACGAAGTAAGGTGTTTGAGATATGGAAATGTGGTGTGAGACAAATCTACCACATCGGTGGGAATAGGAAGAATTGCTCTATATATAAGTCTTTAATGTGGTAAAGGGTTTGGATCCCCAAGGGGTATCCCATGTGTTTAAAGGAGGGCAGACCTAGATGTGCTTGAGTTCAAGGCTAAGCCCACACGCGCGCCGCCGCCCGCCCGTCCCGTCCGGTTCCGGTTCCGGGTTCTCGGTTTCACGGGTCGTGGGGCTGTGGGGCTGTGGGGCTGTGGGGCTGTCTAATATTATATTTTTGGACCAGAGAACTCTACCAGATATACAGTTTGATCCCTGAGGTTTTAGATGTACAGTTTGGACCAGAATTCTTTCATATGTACAGTTTGGTCCCCAGAGTTTTTGGAGACTTTTTCTGCCTACCGTTGGACTGCATTTTGGAGAATTAACCAGCCATTACTTGGCTGATTAGCTCTCCATTAATAGCCCATTACTTGGGCATTTGGGCAGCCTCTTTCAATGACCTTAATAGCCATTACTTGGCTGTTTTAATGGCCTCCCTTAATGGCCATTACAGCCTTGTTTGTGGCTGTTGGACAGCCCCTCCTCATGCTATATATTGAGCTTCATTTGGCTCAAAACAGTAGGAAGAAACAGGCAGCAAACAGATACGAAAAACAGCAAGTAACAGGCCAGAAAAACAACCACAAAATAGCACAAAACAGTGAGTGAAATTCAGCGAAAATCAGTGCAATTTTCGACTGAAAAACAGTGACCAAACCCTCACGTATACACAAGATATACACTACAGAGACACACTATATACACAGAGACAAAAGAGAAGAGTAGAGAGAAACTCTTCCTTCTTATTCCATATCTTCAGCAAGTCGAGTCATATTTGTTTTCTTCGACAGACTCAACCTATTGGCTTTGTAGTGTTGAGATTAAAGTGTTGTTTTATCTTGGGAGACTATTGCCCGCTAACGTAAAAGCATATATACGGGGCAATCTTGTCTTAAGGATAGAGGGCTATCCTCGACTCAACACACAACGTTGTAACCATCCAGATTTAGTTGTTTCTTAATTTTAGGATATCAACATTCAAGACACAACAAACTTGCGGCAGTTCTCAACATTGGCTTTGTAAGGTGATCAAGATTCAAGACACAACACACATGCGACAGTTTTGAAGATTGACCATATATTTATCCTTTCGAACATTTGTAATAGTTATTACTTCCCGTACTACTCTATAAAGTACCATAGAATACCAACAATTTAAGACAAGATTGTATTGTAATACTATTAGTGTTCGAAAGATGTCGGTCAAAAGTTGTGTGACCAAATCTGGATATGGAAATGGTTTTCTGGTAGAAGAGAGTGATGATGATGAACATGTTCATGGTGTCACCGCTTCCAAGACTGGTGGGAACAAGCGCTCTCGAGAGACTGAGGATGTCAACTGGGACAAGAGGAGAAGACTGAAGATGTACTTCTATCTTGCAGCAGAAGACCTGTATTTGTCCCTGACAAAAGATCCGAATAATGGTAAGAAGGAACTGGACACTCAGTTTGATGAAGTGACTGGAGTGAGCCAGAATCCGAAATTGGGATAAGTAGTTTTTCTTACTTGTCAAGAATAAAGATTAAATGAGGTCTGATTAAAAATTGATTAAAGTAAGGAGGAATATGAAAATAATTTATATTCCTTACGCTTTAAAAATCAGAAGTTTAATCTCATCTTCTTTTCCGTTTAAAGATTGGATTGTAAAGCAACTTAAAAAGATCCGTTCTTTTAAGTGTAATTATTAAAAGTGAGTAAAGTATGTTCGCACATACGAGGGAGTAAGATCCACTGACTGTGCGAAAACTGTTACCACTCTTAAGTAAGCGCCAAGAATTATCTGGGCACCAATCATAACGGAAGAAGTCTAAAAGTTAAAGACGTTGAGCCTGTCATACTATTTGGCAGAAGATCCTTCATAGGATGATATTGGACACCCGGTCATATAAAGCCTCAGGCGACGGAGTGGGCCAAAATTCCTTTGATATGATGATATTGGACACTCGGTCATATAAAGCCTCAGAGGCGGCTGGAGTGGGGCGTAATTCATTTCATAGAAAAAGTAATGGACACCTAGTAAGGTGGGTCGAGTTTCGGTATGAAATGATCTCAAGGCCTAAAGAAAGGCAAAAAGAAGTTGGACACTTAGTGCGCAAAGCAGCTGCGGTGGGCAGTATCCAGATCACATATGATCGGTTACGCCTAACCACGGGCAAGAGGTTGTTCATGTGAAGCAACGCCACCTCTAAAGTAGAAGGGGTTGAAGAGGTTGTCCTCAATAGGACTTCAGGGAATGAGATCACTCTAAGATGAGGTGATACATATCCCTAACTTGGTTTAAGGGACGTTGTTGGTCAAGCTGGTTTGGGACTAGTCCAACAGGTCTGTAATAACTAAGAATGGTACAATACGTGCAGAGCCAAATGAATGATATATTTGTAATCCGTGCATCTATGCCATCATAGATTAAGACACGTTAAATAGCAAGTCATTCAAAAGCTAACGATGTTTAGATTGTTGCCTTCTGTCGACATAAACCCTCAAAATGAATGTGAGGTAGACGAAGAGGAAAAATCACCTTTCCAAATTCCGTTAAAGGGAATAGAGAAAGAAGCACCGCTCCTCTAGAACTTAGTCACACCTACTTGGGTGATTTGAAGTTTATACAAAATAGAGGGTAGAGACAAGTACGTTGTGACCTTCATTGATGATGGTACAACGTATGAAATCCTTTGTTTGTTAAAAAGCAAAGATGAAGTTGTTGAAGCGGATAAGCGCTACAAAGCAGAAGTTGAAAATCAACTAAGCCTACGGATTGAGAAATTCGTAGTGATAGAGAGGGAGAATGTGAAGCATCGTTCATTAAACGACTGTTCATTTCTCACCGCAGTCCAACGGTGTTAGCCAAACGCAAAGTCGTACGCCCAAATTATGTGGGGTGGCTTGGTAAAAGTTGGAACACGTAAAGCGAGTTGATTGTACCTAAGGCTGTAGAGATTGCATATCCACTGGATACGCAAATAATGATAGTCTTGATCGCCTCTTGGCGTAAACGAATACTGAATTCTTTGAAGATAGCTTTCCTTGAAAAAAGGAAAAAAGAGTAATTGCTCAAGGTTAACAAGAACCCGCGAGGGCCTGACTGTCCGGAACTAGACGTTCCGTATATACAGGACTCGAAAGTTGTTGGCTTTCCGAAACTCAATATTCGGATCTGCAGAACTCGAGAGATTCTAGATGTTGAACCGAGACGGAGCAAAGAAGAGGACAAAGACTTGTTCGAGTCCGTCTAGCTTGTATGGTTAAGAAAGAACCATGGACAATTAACAAATAATTGTCATCTCCAAAAGCGCTGCTTTGGAAAGAAGCTACAAAGAGAGAAATAAACTCTATCATATAGAACCATACTTGCGTAATGGTTGATCTTCCTCCGGGAAAAGAACCTTTGGGTTGTAAGATGTGCTCCCCTGTGAGTAGCTTCACATCCAGGGCCATTGCAGTCTTGCGTGGCATGAATGTTGAATTAGCCTTCCCAACCGGAGAGTTGGAAGAAGAGGATCCGAGTTGGTTTGCTGAACTGTTGGGCTTCTTCCTAAACTTTCATTTTGGTCCCTGAAATGTTTACATTTTGGTCCTGAAAGTTTCAGATAAAACAGAAACAATGAATCTGACCACAGAAATATTGACTCTGAAATTAGAAAGCCAACAGTTGGAGAATCAACAGTCTGAAAGTAAAAGTCATATTGAAATAAAGTCTCGATATGAAAGATATGGGTATCACATATGACATCTTAGGAATTGGATTTCTAAGACATCTAACGGACTGGTCGATAGTTGACAGTCTCGTTGAAGCCACCAATGGATATGAATCATAGAACTGATTGGAATCATGGTGCACCCATAGACAAGGAGCGATATGCACAGGTCATGTGTAGTTCAATGTATTGTACACACTACAACCGACATGGTATCGTCCTACGAACAAATCAGTTAAACTAAGGTTCACTGATGATCTTAATACATGATCAATAGAAGGCTTTAAGTCGGATATGACGATATCTGAGTTATTCGCTTATCTACGGATTATAGTATTCTGGATGTCCAGCGGTTCTTGGAGAACACAGTGATGCAAACTGGACATCAGATCTGAAAAACACCAAAGCCACAAGTAAATGTGTATGGTGGGTCTTGGAAAATCCTCTAAGCAAACTTGCATCGGCCGATTCATGATGGAATCGGAGTTTATAGCTTTATACAAAGCATGAAAGAAGTTGAGTAACTTCACGGCTCCTTAGAGGACGTCCCTTATTGGGAGAAACCCGTGCCTTCAGCAGTTATACACTGTGGCTAGCCGATCGGCTTCAGGAAGGACACGGATGACGTCGTCTGGACGTATCTGTCAAGAGACATAAGACCGTATGGCAGTTGATCATCACGGGTGTCACTACCTTATTTACTAACTAAGGGATTACCCGAAGATCAAGTGTTCTGCCTGTCTAGGGGAATGGGCTGAAAACCCAAACAATACGAACCTTTGCGGTGGTAACCCAACCATACTGATTGGAGATCCCAAGAATTTGGTTCAATGGGAAAACTAAGCGGCAAAAGGTTCAGTTGAGCGCTTCGGTGGAAGCAAGAAGCACTTCGGATGATGATTTCTGTATGAAAACATGAATCCAAAGCAGTTCCCGCGATAGACATTAAAGTGCTGCTTGCATGGTGGGTAAAGGTTAAGCTTCCAAACCTTTTTAAAGATCCTCAAACGGTTGAGGTTAAGGTTGGGGAAACTTTTAATGATTCCTAACACTTGAGAAGTGGGGTATAGCAGGATACCTTGTAGGAGATCACCTATTTAAGTGCGAGGATGGCGGCCTCAAATGAACGCACTTAAGAATCCAAGTATGTCCATGGCCACAACGGACAGAAACGTAAGAAGGAAAATGAATAAGAAGAGTTATTGTGTTGGTATCATTGTCTTGGCTTACACTAAACACTGACGGTTCAAGACATCACGTTCACCGCGCAGTAAGTAAGTCCGATGGTATTCAACTAGGGAAGGTTCAAAGCGAAAGCTACCTATCCTGATGCAATATCTTTTCGCTGAAAGATTGCTAAAATGTAGGCACCTTGTGTGTGCGCCACAATCTCTCTTTCATAGAGGGGATTGTTGGAAATTAGCCTTTGGCGGGGAGATGCGTCCACCCATCTTTGATGAATTAAACACTAGTGTTCCGCATGTTGGAGACCTTGTCTCTTCGCACATGCATGATCTACGAAGTGAGTAGATGACCGTAGGGCCAATGATCGTCTAATTTCGTTGAGAAATGAAAGAGATAATGGTCCACGAAGTAAGGTGTTTGAGATATGGAAATGTGGTGTGAGACAAATCTACCACATCGGTGGGAATAGGAAGAATTGCTCTCTATATAAGTCTCTAATGTGGTAAAGGGTTTGGATCCCCAATGGGTATCCCATGTGTTTAAAGGAGGGCAGACCTAGATGTGCTTGAGTTCAAGGCTAAGCCCACACGCGCGCCGCCGCCCGCCCGTCCCGTCCGGTTCCGGTTCCGGGTTCTCGGGTTCACGGGTCGTGGGGCTGTGGGCTGTGGGGCTGTCTAATATTATATTTTTGGACCAGAGAACTCTACCAGATATACAGTTTGATCCCTGAGGTTTTAGATGTACAGTTTGGACCAGAATTCTTTCATATGTACAGTTTGGTCCCCAGAGTTTTTGGAGACTTTTTCTGCCTACCGTTGGACTGCATTTTGGAGAATTAACCAGCCATTACTTGGCTGATTAACTCTCCATTAATAGCCCATTACTTGGGCATTTGGGCAGCCTCTTTCAATGACCTTAATAGCCATTACTTGGTTGTTTTAATGGCCTCCCTTAATGGCCATTACAGCCTTGTTTGTGGCTGTTGGACAGCCCCTCCTCATGCTATATATTGAGCTTCATTTGGCTCAAAACAGTAGGAAGAAACAGGCAGCAAACAGAGACGAAAAATAGCAAGTAACGGGCCAGAAAAACAGCCACAAAATAGCACAAAATAGTGAGTGAAATTCAGTGCAATTTTCGACTGAAAAACAGTGACCAAACCCTCACGTATACACAAGATATACACTACAGAGACACACTATATACACAGAGACAAAAGAGAAGAGTAGAGAGAAACTCTTCCTTCCTATTCCATATCTTCAGCAAGTCGAGTCATATTTATTTTCTTCGACAGGCTCAACCTATTGGCTTTGTAGTGTTGAGATTAAAGTGTTGTTTTATCTTGGGAGACTATTGCCCGCTAATGTAAAAGCATATATACGGGGCAATCTTGTCTTAAGGATAGAGGGCTATCCTCGACTCAACACACAGCGTTGTAACCATCCAGATTTAGTTGTTTCTTGATTTCAGGATATCAACATTCAAGACACAACAAACTTGCGGCAGTTCTCAACATTGGCTTTGTAAGGTGATCAAGATTCAAGACACAACACACATGCGGCAGTTTTGAAGATTGACCATTTATTTATCCTTTCGAACATTTGTAATAGTTATTACTTCCCGTACTGCTCTATAAAGTACCATAGAATACCAACACATTATCAATATACAAATCAAAATTGTGAAGCCTAGAAATATACATGTCCAGTTGAGATGGGATATGGCTGTTATAAATCACTTAATTAATAATTAAAAAATATTAAAAAGACATGAAAAATTTAGGATGAAAAAGTTATTTGACTTTCGAAATTTGAATTATGTCATTTGCCCTTAACCCTAACAGAGCTCTAATTTAAGGACAATTCTGAACTATAATTAAAAATTGAAAGATTGTTTGAATTAATTTTTTCTCAAATAATTGAATTTATATAATTCACTTACTTCATGATGGAGCTACATTAATGATAAAAACATAATGTGACGATTTTAACGATAAAATATGAATAAACGAAAAGTGAAACAAAACATTAAATTGAATAATCTCGAACAATACAGCGATAAAATTTGTTTTTTCTTCGTTTATTAGTCATTAAACTGTCTCTCATTTCCCAATAAAAGAAAAAACAACTTTGTGAAGGGTGATAATCAAGGGTGTGACTTTGGAAAAGAGAATATACTAAATGAAATCCAAAAAGGACTATTCAATGGTGTAGAGGGTTTGAACGTGGACATTTAAGAACGGCTAAATTTGCTTAACAAACATCGGTAGGAATTCAAGCTTACAATAAAGGGAAAGAGTAGTAGGTCCAAAGCCCCACAAAGGCAAAATTGGTGATGTTGACAAATATACTCCCTCATTCCCATATTAGTTGATAATATTTATTTCAATTACTTAATTACTTTCTAAAATTAAAATAAAATTATTTTTCTATTTTTTCCTTAATATTAATTATTTTTAAAGTAATTAATATTAATTAAAGTGTAATTAATTGGAGAAAGATAAGAATATTATAATAAATATACCTTTCTTATTTATAATTTTTTAAAGACGTGTAAAAAAAGTGATCAAGTAATATGAGACGGCGAAAGTATATTCCATACATTATCATGAAAAGTTGAACACCTTCACTAGAAAATTGCTAAATGGTTACTTGTCTGACTAATACTTTCTCTATCCCAAAATAGTTGTTGTCTTTTGCATTAGAAAATCTTATTCATCTCACAACGTTCGTTGGTCATGTGTTTCTCTTGGACTATCACTTCATTCATGTTAATGACATTCATAAGTATTTACCAGACCTCATAACCTACGTCGCATTTCTTGGACTATCCACCTAACCTAACGTTTTCTTCATCAAACTAAATAAGAACAATTAATTATTCTATTAGTGAATGGATAAAAAATTCCGGCATCAAGTGTATATTCTAAATCATGTAAATTTATTATAGTTAAGTAATTTAATGGGATGGAAATATGTTCGAATTAATCATAATTAAATGTAAAAAACTTATATGCATATTATGTAATCTCTTTGTCTCAATTTATGTGACATTTTTTTGTTTCTCAGGATTCAAACGGTATGAACTTTAATTAATATTTTAAGATGTATTTTTTCACCAATTGGCATGAAAAAAGTTGTAACTTATAGTATTTTTTATGTAGTTTTTAAATATATAAATTTTAAGTTATTCTATTTCAATTTAATTTTAAAATTTAGTTAAATTGACTTTTGAAAAGTAAAAAAGGCCTACCGATGGAGTATCTGTTAACTTATGTAAATATTGAATTAGGAACTGGTGGTATTTTGGTGTAATCTGTTAAGTTGTTCTATAAGGTCTCGTGATTTGGGTTGGGGAAAACGCTACTTATATGATTCTGATTTCTGCGCCAGGTGGAGACTATCAAACCTTCAATTAATTCGCCAAGTTTCACTAACAACAAGACATGACTTGATTTGAATCTAATTTTTTCTCAATTAGGGGATGGAAAATTAGTTTCATAAAAATACGAATCGACCAATTCACCTAAATTTAGGTATGTTACTGACCCTGCTTATTTAAATCATTCTTTGTTCACTTTTACTTGTCCACTATTTTATATTTTATTTGTACATATATGCAATCACAATAAAGAACAAAAAAATTAAGTACTTAAAAAAATTATAAAAATAATAATTAAAATTTAGTAAGAATTAAATGAATTAAATAGCTCACTCCAATCAAATTATTTTGACCACCTCAAATCAGCCCAATTCGATTCTTTAATACCTTTAATGTCAACATAAAAGTGATTCTAGTAACAAAAGCAAAGTAAAAAATTAAACTTTATGAGATTTGAATGTATCATTAAATTTATGGCTCGCTTCAATTATTAAATTCACAACTGAATATCTATATCTTTAAAAATGCATTTATGTCCTTCGTTCATTTTTATTTGTCCACTATATTAAAAATATATTTTCACTTTTATTTGTTCACTTTAGCATATTAAGAGAAAATAATTATTTTCTCTTGTTTACCCTTAATATTAATTACTCATTTCTAAATCATTTTTCAATCTATTGAGTCTATACACCAATAAATATAAATATTATGATAAAATATATACTTCATTTATTGATTTGTAAGAGCATGTAAAATTGAAAATTGACAAATAAAAATGAACATACGGAGTAATTTATAGTTCACGTAATTCTAGTTACATCCTTAAGAGACCAATTAAAAAAATTCTTAGTCAAAGTTACACCCATCAATGACTCTGCTGCCCCTCCGATTCCGTCGTTTTTACCCAACAAATTTGGTCCAAAAATAATTGTCATTTCATCGGAAAGAAAAGAAGAGATATTAATTTCTTTTTGTAAATTCTAACCTTGCTCGGAAAGATGATAGTATATATTTAATTTTTAAAAGTCTCTCAAAAATTTAATGAGAAACGAAGGGTAATTTAATCTAATAATCCTTACGTATAATGTTATTAAATAATTTTCTTACTAACTGTAAGTGTTAAACAGAGCAATATACATGTGATATACACCAAATATACAACAGTGTATATCACAGGCAAATGGAGAAAAGCAAGAGCTCAAATTTCACTGGCAATCACTGAGCCACCACCTAAGCCCACTAGCGCATGATTACAGAATGTAATCTTGTATATATGGAACATATATTTGATGTATATTGTAATGTATTTGTTACCTAAATTAGGATGATACACCTACCATAATTGTATAGTTAGAATTATGGTAGAATAAGGCTTTTAGAATAGAATAGGAATAGGATTCTCCTATTTTGTAACTTGTATATATACCTTCTCAATTAATGAAAATAATCAAGGGGATTATTTCTTTCATGGTATCAAGAGACTAGGTCTAACAAAAAAAATTTCTCTCCCAAATTTTGTTCTACTCTCGGCCGACCCCCCGACCCCCCCTCGGGTTTCTCTTCCAAAAAAATTCGTCTTCCGCTCTAAAAAATCTATCTTACTATTCCCAAATTTCCCCTCATTCTTTGTTCTTTCAATATGTCTAAGAACAATTATCATCCTACCCTCATGCTTTCCAACGTCAAGAACAGTATCCCTATTGTGCTTGAGATGAAAAACGTCCAATATGCGACGTGGGCGGAGTTGTTTAAAATTCACGCTGTCTCCCATCAAGTTATCCATCACATAATTCCTTCCGCTACACCTCTTTCCGCGGAGGATCCTCAGCTATGGATTACCCTTGATGCTACCGTTCTCCAGTGGATCTATTCCACTATTTCGGTTGACCTTTTACAAATGATTATTGAGCCGGATACCACGGCTATGACTACTTGGAATAAATTGCGTGACATATTCCAAGATAACCAGCATTCACGTGCCGTCACACTTGAGCAGGAATTCTCTCTAGTTCGTATGGAAGAATTTCCAAACGTATTTGCCTATTGCAAGAAACTTAAGGAGTTGGCAGATCAACTCCGTAATATGGGCGCACCTGTCACAAATAATCGTCTGGTTCTACAATTGGCTGTCGGCCTTTCGGAGGCCTATAATGGCGTTGGCACTCTCCTATGTCAAAGCAACCCTCTTCCCGCCTTTTATCAAGCCCGCTCCATGCTTACTTTGGAAGAAGCCAGTTTGGCTAAAAAGGCGGCTACTGGAGCAAGCCCCGTCGTCATGATGGCGTCCTCCCCAAGTTCTTCGGGTTTTGTTGAGAATTCGGGCCAAAACTGTACTCATGGTGGCGGCAAAAATAATAACAAAAACCGCGGGGGCAAACGCGACGGTTTCGGTGGTCAAGAAGCGGTAGTGGGCTCTGGCCCAGGGAATGGCCCACGCCTGGTCCCAAAGAATGGGGCCCATGATGGGCCGGGCAATGGGCGTGGGCCGCCACCCTACCTTCCAACGAATCTCAGCAGCCAGTGGGTTGGCCAGCATTTTAGGCCCAAAGAACTGAAGAAGGTGGCGGCCATCGCGATGGCCCGAGCGCGCCCAAAGAACTACGGCCCAGTTCAGTCCCGTCCTGGAATACTTGGGCCCCGACCTCCGCAAGCCCATCATGCAGCAGGCCCCACTCAGACCGATATCGAGGCCGCGATGCACACATTGGGTTTGACTCGACCGGACCCAAATTGGTATATGGACACCGGTGCCACTACTCATATGACTTCCGATTCAGGTACTCTCTCATCTTTTTCCAATTTGAGCAACCCTCGGGGTATAATTGTTGGTAATGACAACTCTATTCCAATTCAGGGTTATGGTCAGAAAACGTTGTCTCCCCCCAATCCACCCCTTATCTTGAAAAATACTTTACATGCCCCCAAATTGATTAAAAACTTAGTGTCTGTCCGAAAGTTCACCACTGACAATTTCGTTTCTGTTGAATTTGATCCTTTTGGTTTCTCTGTGAAGGATTTCAAGACGGGGAGTCATCTCATGAGGTGTGATAGTAGGGGGGATCTTTATCCTATCATGCCCGGTTTCAGTCCATCGAGTCAAGCCTTGCCGTCAGCTTTTGCAGCCATTTCTTCTTCCTTGTGGCATGCTCACCTTGGTCATCCGGGATCTTCTATTTTATCAGTTTTAGATAAAAATAGCTTTATTTCTTGTAAGGGTACGAGTCGTACTCATATTTGTCAATCTTGTTCATTAGGAAAAATTATTAAATTGTCATTTGTGGACTCAAATTCTCATACTTCTAAGCCATTTGATATTATTCATAGCGACCTATGGACGTCTCCTGTTCTAAGTTCGTTAGGTCATCGATATTATGTTCTTTTTTGAATGATTATTCTAAATTTTTGTGGACGTTTTCAATTGCCAATAAATCTCAAGTGTTTTCTGTTTTCATAAAATTTAGACCGTTCATTAGAACACAATTCGAAAGAGAAATAAAAAATATTCAATGTGATAATGGGAAAGAGTATGACAATAGGGAGTTTCGGGAGTTCTGTGCTAATAATCGGATCAATTTTTGTTTTTCGTGCCCTCATACATCTTCTCAAAATGGGAAAGCCGAAAGCAAAATTCGTTCCATAAATAACATTGTTCGCACTCTCTTACTTCATGCTTCCGTACCCCCATATTTTTAGCATCATGCTCTGCAAATGACAACATATCTCCTTAACATAATTCCATCCAAAGGTCTGACTTATTCTTCCCCTCTCCAAGTCTTATATAATAAAAACCCTTCTTATTCTCATCTTCGGGTTTTTGGGTGCTTGTGTTATCCGTTATTCCCTTCCACCATAATTAACAAACTTCAGGCCCGGTCTACTCCGTGTGTGTTTTTGGATTATCCATCTAATCATCGTGGTTACAAATGCTTTGATTTATCCTCCAAGAAAATCATAATTAATCGCCATGTTATTTTTTATGAAACCCAATTTCCATTTACGAATGATCATACTCCCGAGCTTAGTTCGTATAATTTTTTGGATGACCGAATATCCCCGTATATTATTAGGT
Source organism: Anisodus acutangulus (assembly GCA_029783415.1). Taxonomy (NCBI): domain Eukaryota; kingdom Viridiplantae; phylum Streptophyta; class Magnoliopsida; order Solanales; family Solanaceae; genus Anisodus; species Anisodus acutangulus. Next base: position 14,737,099 of record CM056498.1, read on the forward strand.
ATTTTTCGGACATCTCCCGCACCCAAAATTCTCCAAAGAGCTCCATCGCCTACCGGGTCCCATCGAATTCTGCCTTTGGCCAAATCCGCTCAGCTTTCTCATCGGGCCCCAGTTTCAACACCGAACCGGGTCCAGCCTAAGTGATCAAGCTTCAGACGCTTCGCTTCAGATTTGGGCCAAGAGCCCAATGCTCGCCGCCGCCACCCCGAGCCCAACAAATTCCCAAAATTCACTCAATTCTTCCTCGAGTCATAGACATGTCACTCGTAGTCAGCGGGGTATTTTTACACCTAAGAGACATTTTAATTTACATTCTAATGTATCTAAATCCCCCTTGCCCCGTAATCCTGTGTCTGCCTTAAACGACCCGAATTGAAAAATTGTTATGATCGATGAATATAATGCTCTTATTGATAATAAGATGTGGGAGTTGGTGCCCCGTCCATCTGGTATTAATGTTATCAGGTCTATGTGGATTTTTGCTCATAAGGAGAATTCAGATGAGTCATTTGCTCGACATAAGGCGCGGCTTGTGGGTGTTGGTAAGACTCGGCAGGTTGGGATAGATTGTGGTCAGACGTTTAGTCCGGTGGTCAAACCGGCTACCATTCGCACTGTGCTTAGCTTGGCTCTTTCAAAGACTTGGTCTATTCATCAGTTGGATGTCAAGAATGCTTTCCTGCATGGTGATCCCAAGGAAACAGTCTATATGCATCAGCCATTGGGTTTCAGGGATCCCAACCGTCCTCATCATGTCTGTTTGTTGAAGAAGTCCTTATATGGGCTTAAGCAGTCTCCACGGGCCTGGTATACAAGGTTTGCTGACTATGTTTCAACCATTGGGTTCACTCACAGCAGGTTAGACAATTATTTGTTCATCTACCGACGTGGTTCATCCTTGGCCTACATCCTGTTGTATGTGGATGATATCATTCTGACTGTCTCTTCCGATGCCTTACGTCAGTCTATCATGACCATGCTCAGTTCTGAGTTTGCTATGAAAGACTTAGGGCCTTTGAGTTATTTTTGGGGGATTACGGTCAGACGTCATTCAGATGGATTGTTTTTGTCTCAACGAAAGTATGCTGCTGAGATTATAGAGAGGGCTGGGATGTCATCCTGTAAGTCTACTTCCACTCCAGTTGATGCAAAACCCAAGCTTAGTGCCGCGGCAGGTGCACCATACGAGGACCCGACCCGCTATCGGAGTCTTGCAGGGCCCCTCCAGTATCTTACCTTTACCAGACCGGATATTACTTATGTTGTTCAGCAGGTGTGTTTATTCATGCATGATCCCAGAGTTGAGCACATGAATGCAATCAAACGCATCATTCGGTATATTCATGGGACACTGGACTATGGTTTGCACTTGTATCCTTCATCTACATCCACACTTGTCTCATACACAGATGTTGATTGGGGTGGTTGTCCCGACACCAGACGCTCGATGTCTGGCTACTGTATGTTCCTTGGAAACAACTTGGTCTCCTGGTCGGCAAAGCGTCAGGCAACTCTATCACGCTCAAGTGCAGAGGCCGAATATCGAGGGGTAGCGAATGTGGTCTCCGAATCATGTTGGCTACGTAATTTGCTTTTGGAGCTTCATTGTCCAATTCAGAAGGCAGCCTTAGTATATTGCGATAACATTAGTGCCATCTACCTTTCAGGTAACCCGGTTCAGCACCAACGCACTAAGCATATCAAAATGGACACTCACTTTATCCGTGAAAAGGTTGCTAAGGGTCACGTTCGTGTATGCCATGTCCTGTCTCGTTATTAAGTTGCAGACATCTTTACAAAGGGTCTACCCGCGGTTCTTTTTGAAGATTTTAGGGACAGTCTCAGCGTTCGAAGACCGCCCGCTATGACTGCGGGGGTGTGTTAAACAGAGCAATATACCTGTGATATACACCTAATATAAAACAATGTATATCACAAGCAAATGGAGCAAAGCAAGAGTCTGAAATTTAATCGGGCAACATCGGAGCTACCCACCGGGCATTCCACGGAAGCCCACTAGCGGACAGATTACAGAATGTAATCTTGTATATATGGAACATATATTTGATGTATATTGTAATGTATTTGTTACCTAAATTAGGATGATACACCTACCATAATTGTATAGTTAAAATTATGGTAGAATAAGGTTTTTAGAATAGAATAGGAATAAGATTCTCCTATTTTGTAATTTGTATATATATCTTTTCAATTAATGAAAATAATCAAGACTATTATTTCTTTCAGTAAGCGACAAATAAATTGGACCGAAGAAGTATGATATACTCTCTGGGTAAATCAAATTTGTAAATTGTAAATTCAGAAGTTTAAATGGGCAGGCTGGTAAGGAACTCGTGCCCCTTAAACAAACAATTCTATACAACAAACTTATTAGATTGAACCATTTCAAAATGTTATGAGGAGGAGCAAGTTAACATTTTCAGGAATTGAATAGGTCAATAACTTGTGCATTTAAATTATATTGTTAAATCAAATTTAGAATGGCTCAAATTCGGATAACGGTAGTAATTTTAGAGCTAATACGTGGAACACATTCCGACTTCTGAAATGAATTATATTAAGAGTAGCGATTTGTGTTTAAAGAAAAACCCCGATTATCGATTAATGTCGAATAGGAAAAAGTAGACAAATCTTATTCTGATACTAATTCAAATTGCATTTTGCAGTTGGAGAAGAATCACGGGTTTACTAATTCATTATACTTTAAAGACGTTCTAGGTACAATATTAACTATTTCACCTGGATTCCTGAGTGATAAGCATTATTAAATTTCATTTTAGTGCCTAATTTTTTTCTAGCAGTTAGCACCTTTTATTATAGGGAAGCTTGTTGTCTTGAAATGAACCCAATAACGTAATTTTTTTTGTTAATTCATATGATGTTTGAAACACATTCATCTTATTAATTCAGATTTATCTTTTTAGGACCCATTTAAGAGGAAAACATTCGTTATTAGGGGGAAAAACCATTTCAAAAGCTTAAAAACCATTAATTAAGAATGAACAAATCACATTTACCACCACATCCTTTAATTAACCATGATACAATGTTAATTTAAGGTCGTTGTTTGGCTCATAAATTTTAAATTCTGAATTCGTGTTTGAAGGTAAATATGGGTGTTATCTTAGTTGGATAGCAAGGAACTTGTGCTCCTTAAATAAACAACAGTATACTATCAAGAAATTATTGATATATTTTTATCGCTTCTTGTCAAAGAAATTAATTTTTTGTTAAATAAACTTATTATTCAACCAACTCACATATTAAGAAGAGGAGCAAGTTATCCAAAGTGTTTGGCCCAGTGGCCAATACATTAGGGTATTGTTGTCTGAGGTTAGTGTTCAGTCCTACGATCGGCGAGTGGGCGTGTTCCCAAAAAATCCCTCCATACGCGTAGGGCCAAGCGGTGTATACTAATCCGTAGGGCCAGGCCGGAGGTGGGGTTTTCTGGGGTATGGGGCCGTAATGCGGTGGGACCAGTCACTTTAAAAAGTTTACCCTACCTTAGTTTTGGTCCTCCGGGGCATAGTCCAGTGGCAAAGCCTGGGCGCTATAAGGCGCTCTGGCATGGGACAGCGTGGGTTCGATTCCCCGCAAGCACGAAGAAATTCTGCATGTTGGGGAATTTGACCTTGTCTCATTGATCAGTTGTACGCTCCCAGAAAACTGGCCACCGGAGCACATCCCGCGATTTACCTGGTGATAGTTGTTGAAGGACCGGTGCTATTACCTCCAGGACGTCTAGGTAATACCAGTGAAGTAGTCAGGCGCAAGCCTGGAAACCTGGATTATAAAAAAAAAAAAAGAAGAAGAGAAGCAAGTTAACATTTTTAGGAATTGAATAGGCCAATAAATTATATAGCTGAATCAAATCTCTTACTATCTTAAGAGTAACGATTTGTGCTTTAAAAGGAAATCCCCATTGCCAAGTAATGTCAATTAAATGAAGAATAAAGTAGAGAAAACTTATTTTAATATTAATTAAAAGTGCAGCTTGCAGTGGGAGAAGAATCACATACTAATTCAGTATACGTTAAATATGGTCTAGATACAATATTAACGATTTCACTAAGATTCCCGAGTCATAAGAATTTAGTGCCTAATTATTTTCCTACCAGTTAGCACCTTTTATTAATTATTTTGTTTAATCATCTGGAATTTGAAATATATTGATTCAGATTTATTTATTTCTCATAGGACCCATTTAAGGGGAAAGCCTCGTTCCTAAAAAAATGAAACCAATAAAATATCATTTCTCTCCGAGGAGAATCAATACCAGATGATTGTTTGGGTCTTAGCTAAATCAAGACCAGATTTCTGGGCTTTGTATCAAAGCCCATCAAGAGACACTAATCAACACAGCCCCGGCCCCTAAATAAAATGAGAGTTTAATATTTTATCAATTAAAGAAAAATTCTAGGAAAAGTAGGGGATTAGACTCCAATCTTCCCACTTTTCTCTTTCTCTCTCTCACGAAACACACTCAAAGTTGTAAACTCCATTAACAACCATTAAAAAACTCAAATTTTGCAAAATTGCTTTTGTTTGGATTGGATGTTATTGCAGACGATTGAGAATATCCTTTGGAGTTTATATGTCAATTTTGAGGTAGTTTGATAAAGATTAGAATTGATTTTGGTTAGAATTTCACATCGAAACTCGAAGAGAAAAAAGAACAATAAAAGTGTATTGTATATTATATACATGGTGCTTCGGTGAGCTAACAACTCAAATTTTGTAATTCCCCTTCTCCTAATTTTTCTTTTAAGTTTGGGTTTTCTCCTTTTTGAAAATTTCTTGTTTTTGTTCTCGGTTTAATACGGAAAGAGCTTATTAAATTCTGAAACATATGTCTGAAAGAGTAGTAGAAAGCTTGAGGCGCATGAATACACTAAAGAACAACCCGATGCACTAAGTTCCGTTGTGATCCGGCCCTTTCTCTAACCCCGCACATAATAGGAGCTTAGTGCACCGAGGTGTCCTTTAGTGTATTCATGCGCCTCAAGCTTTCTACTACTCTTTCAGATTTTATATTTTTCTACAACATATATTGTGTATATATATTATATTGCTTGTAAGAATCCAAAATAAAATTATATATACAAAATCCATCATTCCAAGATTCTGATTGTAGTGTCTCGTTCCTCTTAATTTCTTTGGTATGTTAAGTGTTGTTTATGTCTCCACTTGTAAGTAATTACAACAGCAGCAACAACATTTTCAGTGAAATCTCATAAAGTAAGATTTAGGAAGATAGAGTATACACAAATTTTGCTTTTATCTTGAGAGATTAAAAGATTGTTTTCGATAGATCATCGGTACAAGGACAAGCAATTCAAAGCAGTATAAAAAGGCATGACAAAATACTATTAAAAGCATAACAAAGCTGTCTGAAAAAAATATAACAGATAGTATCAGAAATCGAAGTATTATATCGGCCACACATGGGCATCACATCATTTTGGCCTCATAGGACTCTTTCTTTACGTGATAGTCTGTACCAGCTGCAGGTGGTGTGCGTATATAACGCCTTTACCTTTCCCCATATCCCCTACATATATATAATATTTACCGTATAGTAGTGTGCATAGCACAAATGGGTCCAGGATAATATATAATATGATGCAAATGAAAATGCATGAATGACAATAAAATATTTTCTGAATTTGTCAGATGACAATAATATCCTTGCCCCTTTGGCTAACACTGTGAATATCAACATCTTTTTCGTATGCCTCAATAAGGACTTAGGAACATATTTAGACATGCTTTTAGCATAGGAATCAATAACATGAATATTCTTAACTATTAGGGGTAGAATAAATTATGGAGCAATATCACAGATATATTTCGTTACATGGAACATGCCAAAAAGAAAGAAATAAATTGCCTTGACATACCTGATCTTGCTAGGAACAATTCTTGCTACTAGAACGAGAAATGGACTGCTTCGTACGTTTCAAAAGAGTAAAGAAGAAAAAAAGGTTTGGTAAACTAAAATCTATACTAAATGGAATTGCTAAGAGGTTGCTGTTATGCTTCCAATTCGTGGGAAAAAAAGTAGGGGTGAGCACGGGTACAGGGTACCCAGATACCCGATCGGAACCGACACTAACGGGTAGGTTCCGGGTAGATATATTATAATAACGGGTAGGGTCCGGGTAGTAAAATTAGGAACCGATCAATGTCGGGTCCGGTTAGGTTCCAAGCAAATAGAGACAGGTACCGGACCTAACCGATACCCGGAACCTATAAAATCTTAACTATTTTTATTTTTTTTAAAACATTTGGACCACTTTTAACTTTCTCCAAAATTATTTGTTGCACGCATGCACATTGATTTTCCCCACCCCAAAACTCTCTCAATAACAATGACGTTTTAGCTACACCACCGAGCTTCATCGCCGTCGTTGTTGAAGCTTTCTCTCAGTACTTTCATCGTTGTCGTCATTGAAGCTTCACCTTTGCCTCTTTCTCTCATTTGGTTGTGTTCACGTCATTTCTAAAATGCATATGGGTTCATATCTAACTCTTCAATTTCTTTTTAATATCATATGCTTCGTTTCTATTTCAGCGTATACTCATCTTCAATTTGTATTACTTTTTATTTGAATTGTAATTCTATTTTTAAAATTTGTGTATATTTTTGTAGTTGTGAAGATGAAATTTAGGGATTTACTAGTATAATAAACCTTTTCTTTTGTATCGAAGAGCTTATGAACACGAAAATAAGTTTAATTCAGATATTTTCAAATTTATTTTGAAATCAACACGATCAATTAATTGAGTGTCAAATTTGACTTGCAATTTTAGGGTTTGGTAATGTAATTAGCTTTTCTACAATGAATAAGTTTTCTAAAACTTCTTATAAGGGTACTAAAAACTCCGATTGCAGTGCTAAAAACTACTTGATGAAATTATTTTAGAACTCTTTTTATTCTCATAGGCTTAAAAATTGTTGCTTAATTTGTGGTTTTTATTTACAGAGTGCAGGAACCTACTGGGACCTGCGGTCCTGTAGGTTCCGGATAATGATTGCTACGGGTAGGTTCCGGGTAGTAAATTTAGGAACCGATCTTTTACCGGGTAGGGTCCGGGTAGTTAAAAAATGTTAGGGTACCCGGACCCGCTCACCCCTAAAAAAAAGGAAAAGGTTTTGGTGATTAATGATCCACAATTGTTTTTCTTTTTCAAAGTGGACGAAGTGAAGGTTGACCCCTTTGATCTTTGAAGGACTTCACAATATAAGTGATAAATACAGCCCCTCGTGAAAGCCAATAGATTCCTAATCATTGCCCTTAATAATTCGGTCTCCCACTTTGCCAATTCTTTGGCGGTGGGAGGCCCTTAATCATGCCACCTTATTTTACCATGCACGGTCACTTAATTTAATTAAGTGACCTGCCTCCGAATAATTTATCAATCACACACATAATTAATTTCGTGATTTCAATTCACTTAAACCTTGATAACTTATAAGACCTTCATATACTCAATGTCATAATCTGTGATACGACACTAGTCCATAACCTCTTTATGCACGTAGCAAATTTATTTTCGGCTTTCGTCGTCACACTTGTTACGTCCAAAATTATTTCGGGGGTTTAATCCTTTTATATACTAATATCTTTATTAGCATAAGTAAATATAACATAAATTTTTCCAACGCTCGGGTCTATTTACGCATGCCTAGCGATTTTATATACGCTTAGCGATTTAATATACGCTTAGCGATTTAATATATGCTTAGCGATTTAAACCGTAACTCGAAAGTACGGGATGTTACAGTTCGCTTGAGCAAGGTTTTCTGAATGTCTTCGGCGCTTTGCTCCCGTATCTTGTCTTGATCTTTGTGAAATTTTTGAGCTTTCTCAAAAAAAATTCCCAGTTGCGTACTTGGAACGGTTGATTCTTGAGCCGATTTGCATTTGAAGGAAATTTTGAGTTTCTCTAAAAAATTCTTCCCCTAGTTTAGAAGCTTTGACCGGCTAATCCTTTGAGTCGTGTTGTTGATGGAATTATTGAGATTTTCTCAAAAATTCTGCCCAATTTTTGTCATAAGGGGCGATTATTCAATTTATTAATACCTCTGAGGTTTCCTAAGGGTTTATTTGAAAGTTTTATTTGGTACGATTGAGCTCGAAGAGCGCCTACGTATCCTATTTTGGGAATTAAGTCGAAACGTAATTCAGGGTAAATATGGTTTATTTTTAATGTAATGTGACCGTCCTCAAAGAAAGCCTATGTATCCCTCTTTGGGAATCAGGTCATCGCATAGTTCATATTACATAAAAATGGTAGATTTGGGTAATGTTGTGACCGAGTCCAAAATGGACGCCTACGTATCCCCTCTTTTTTGTTTCGGAATCAAGTCCTCATGTAGTTCATTACATAGAATGATTTTGGTTTTCTAATGTGATTACAAGTAAAAGAAAGTCAATTATAATCAAATAAAAGTGCAATTACTAGTAAGAAATGCGATTACAAATAGAAGGATTACAAGCCTTAAGAAGCGCGCCTTTATGTGTAGTACCGCTTGATTGCGTCTGAGTTGATCGCTTTGGGCCACTCTTGACCGTCCATTTCAAAATATCTCCCCCTGACAGTACTTTGCACACCATGTAGGGCCTTTTCCAGTTAGGTGCAAACTTTCCTTTAGACTCATCTTGGTATGGAAACACGCGTTTGAGCACTAATTGTCCGATTTGAAATATCTGGGATCTTACCCATTTATTGAAGGCACGTGACATTCTCTGTTGATACAACTGGCCATGACATACGACACCTATCATTTTCTAGTTAATCAGAGATAGCTGCTCATATCTCTTGCAGACCCATTCTACATTGTCCAATTATGTTTCTTATATAATTCTGAGCAAATGTATCTCTACCTCACCTGGTATCACGACTTCAGTGTCGTAGACAAGTAAATATGGAGTTTCTTTGATTGAAGTTCGGGTGGTTGTACGATATCCCAGCAATGCATAGGGAAATGGTTCATGCTAATCTTTGTAGTTGTTGATCATTTTCCTTAGGATCCTTTTGATGTTCTTGTTTGCTACCTCTACGGCTCCATTCATCCATGGCTGATATGCGGTTGAATTTCGATGAGTGATATAGAACTATTCACATATCTCCTTCATTATATGGCTGTTCAAATTCGCTCCATTGTCCGTTATGATCAATTCCCGGATACTAAATCAGCATATGATGTTGTGGCGTTCAAAGTCGGCCACCACTTTCTTCATTACCGACTTGTGGGATGTAGCTTCAACCCACTTTGTGAAGTAGTCTATAGAGACCAGGATGAAGCGATACCCATTAAAGGCTGCTGGCTTTATGAGCCCTTTGACGTCAATGCCCCAGGCTACGAATGGCCAGGAGGAGCTCATGATGTTAAGTTCATTCGGAAGGACCTTGATTAAATCTCTATGAATCTGGCATTGATGGCACCTTTGTACGAATCGGCTATAGTCGATTTCCATTGTCTACTAGTAGTAGCCTGTCCTCTAAATTTTCTTAGCCAGGATGAACCCGTTCATGTGTGGCCCATAATTTCCAGCATGTACCTCCTCAAGCAGCTTTAAGGCTTCAGCGGCGTCGACACATCGGAGTAACCCTAGATTGGGCGTCCTCCTATAAAGTACTCTTTTGTTCAGGAAGAAACCATTTGCTATTCTTTTGATGGTCTTTTCTGATTGGTCGTGGTGTTTTTAGGGTACTCTCATTTTTTCAAGTACGTGCTTATATCGACATACCATGGTTTGTCGTCGGGTTCTGCTTCCATGTGAGAACAGTAGGCAAGTTCTTCTTTGATGCTAATTTCCACCGGATCAATTTGATTGCTTTCTGGATGCTGAATCATGGATGCTATGGTTGCAAGGGCATCGAAGAATTCTTTCTGAGCCCTCGGCCTATTCCGAAATTCAATCCTTTTGAATCTATTAGGCAACCTTTGTGCCAAGTTGACATACGGTAGAATATTTTCATTCTTGATGGCCCATTCTCCTCGGACCCGGTGAATTAGTATATTGGAATCTCTGACTACCAAAAGCTCATGTATGTCCATGTCAATGTCTACGCGAAGCCCTAAAATGTAGGCTTCGTACTCTGCCATATTATTTATGCATTGGAAATTGAGTTTCGCTGCCATTGGCTAATGTTGACCCATTTCTAAAACCAAACCTGCTCCAATTCTGGAACCTTTATTGTTGACAGCGCCATCGAAGAACATTTTCCAACCTAAATAGACTTCGATTGTCTCTTCTTCAACTGTCATTACTTCTTCATCCGAGAAATAAGTCCACAACTGTGCAAGCTCTTCGTCCACTGGGCTTCCTGCTAACAAATCATCCAGTGGCCCTTTGACAGCTTTCTGAGCTATGAATTTGATGTCGAACTCACTCAATAACATTTGCCACTTGTCCAACTTCCCTATGGGCATGGGCTGATGGAAAATGTACTTTAAAGCGTCCATCTTAGATATCAGGTGAGTAGAGTACACAGACATGTAATGCCTCAGCTTCTGCGATATCCATGTTAGCGCACAACACGTCTTTTGTACCAAAGTATATCTCAATTTACATGCGGTGAACTTTTTGCTGAGGTAGTAGACCGATTGCTCTTTCTTTCCTCTCTCGTCACGCTGAGCCAACATGCATTCGAAGGCATTGTCCAACACAGACAAGTATAACAATAGTGGGCTCTATTGCTTGGGAGGGACCAAAACTAGTGAATTAGAAAGGTATCCCTTGATGGTGTCGAAGGCTTTCTGACACTTGTTTGTACACTTGGTGGGCGCATTTTTTTAACAGCTTAAGGATGGGCTCCACGATCACTGTAGATTGCAGTATGAAACACCTAATATAGTTTAACCTTCCTAGGAAGCCCATTACATCCTTCTTGGTAACCAGTGATCGAAGCTCTTAGATAAATTTAATCTTTGTAGGATCTAGCTCGATGCCCCTGCGGCTGACGATAAACCCTAGCAATTTTCCAGCAAGTACCCCGAAAGCGCATTTCACCGGATTTAGTTTCAAATTGAACTTACGAAGCCTATCAAAAAAATTTTGCAAGTGTATGATGTGGTTAGGGCCTTCCCGCGACTTGATTATGACATCATCCATATAGACCTCAATTTCCTTATGAAAAATATCGTGGAATATGGCAGTCATTGCTCTTATATAAGTGGCACCGACATTTTTGATACTGAACAACATTACACGGTAGTGGTATACTCCCCATGGCGTGATGAATGTCATTTTCTGAGAATCATCTTAGCTCATCAGAATTTTATAGTAACCGGCGAAGCTATCTATGAATGGTTGTAATTCATGATTCTCGCAGTTATCGATGAGTATGTGGATGTTCGGGAGTAAGAAATTATCCTTGGGACTGGCTCGATTGAGGTCTTTGTAGTCTACACAGATTCTGATTTTCCCATCTTTCTTTGGTAACGGTATGATGTTTTCTAGCCATGTGGGTACGGGGTTACTTGCATGTCCTCTGACTTAATCTACCTCTCGACCTCATATTTGATTCTTATGCTGAGATCAGGCTTAAACTGTTGAATCTTTTGTTTAACCGGGGTGAATCCCTTATTGATAGGCATCTTATGAGCTACGATGTCTGTACTCAACCCGAGAATATCTGCGTATGACCATGCGAATATGTCAACATACTCTTTTAGCAGATTTATCAATTCTTCTTTTTGGGGCGCATCCAAATACACACTTATCCTTGTTTCTTTAACAGTTTCCCCATCTCCGAAGTCAATTGCTTCTGTCTCATCTAAATTAGGTGTCAGCCTAGTCTCGTACTAATCTTCCTCGTCGACGAGGTCTTCTGGTAATTCTATTTCTTCATCGTACTCTTCGTACTCTTTGTCATCTGTATCACTCGACTCGCTCCTCTCACGACATGTCATTGCATTATGAGTTGCTTTTATGTTATTACTGAAAAACAAGGCAACGCATTGTTAGTATGTAAAAATATGATATATACGTGAATAAATAGTAAGTAAAGATTGTTTTGTATAAACTTGAGGCTTTTCATTAAACTTGATAAAAGTACAGATTGTGGTCCTGACCCGAATTAATCGTCGAGTCATTTCTGTTTTTTGAATAATACTTAATAATTTAAAGACATAAAGTGTGAAGACTCGTGACTCAAGCCAATTTTTACTAATTTTGAAAGCAAATTTAAAACATTCTCTCTATATCGAGGAGCAAAAACTGAGGTAGAGGTCCAGTTTGGACATCTGTTCATTTGGGTCAGCGTCGCGGATTGTAGGTGCTTCAAAGCATTCCTCTATTATTGCGGCACATTGTTCTTCTTGGAACAACATCCTCAAACCTTTTTCTGGGTCCCCACCGTTGTGTGTGGGCGTGCGTACAAGAAATGACTAGTACAATCCGGGAAACGGTTTTCTCATCTCTGGGAGGCCCCTCTTCTTTTGGTCAGCCTCAGAGGCTTCCGTGGAGCTTGGTATATACCCGAGGCCGAAGTGATACTCATTACTCGAGATTGACACTGGTTCTGTAATGCCTTAAAGCTCTTTTCTTAGGCCTTTGCCTCGTTCAAACCCTATGTAGTGGCCTGTGTAAGTTGATTGAGTATTGTAAGTGCTTAAGTTTGTTTAGAAATGATATGTATAAGTCCTTACATGGATTAATATCTTGCTTTCTGTCAAAAAGTGTGGCACAAGCCTGTGTTGTTTGCTTATTAGTGAGTGTATGCTCTATCAGTTATGCCTATATGTAGGCAATTGAAGGTCTATGTCTATGAACTCTCTCCCATTCCCTTGGCATGTTGCTACTGACCAGTGTGATTCTTGCAGTGTTATATCATCCTGAGTCCTCTCTTTGCTTGTGAAAGCATATATCTAAATATGAGTGTTGTTCGATCCCAATCCCTACTTTTTTTTTATATCCATGTTTAATCTCTCATTTGTAAGATGTGCATCTGAGAGTATAGGTCCATATTGTATGTCATTTTGGGTCAATATCTGCACTTTGCCTTCCCTCATCATGTATGACTTGTTACTACCTGATGTCTCGGAACTAAATCTGCCTATATGTCTAACCTTGTACCAAAGTTGAATCAAGTTGTTGTGACCTTCCCTCTTTGCTTATCATTTCATCTTCTCCATTCTATGTCCAAATTGCTCACTATTTTGTGTTGAAATATTTCTCTGAATGACTTCTGTCCTTGCCTGCTTTCTGAAATGGGTCCTAAGGAATTTTCTCTTTGAATGATGATTTGTTAAGTATACAATGATATACTTCAGAATATACTAGGTATGAAATTTAGGTATATACTCAGTATATATCAAGGTTATAGAGTATCATTGTATATTCCTAGGTATATTATATATACCTTTGTATATCATAAAATGTTTAATTTTGAATGAGTATGGGGATGAGTGCGATTTCATGGTTAAATCCGAGTATAAGATTCAATTGGGCATGTCTGTTTCTCGTCCATCTTTTAAATCTTTTCTTGAGACCCATGAATTTGATATAACAAGATATGTTTGTGTATGGGCCTCTGTCTCGATTCTGGGCCTTTCAATTCTCCTCTTTTAAATTTGCCAACTGATTACATGCGTATAACTCATCTCATTTGCTTTTTTTATTCATGATAATTTGGGTATTTTCTAACTCCCAGATGTGTTTTTCCCTCTCCTTTGCATGTCTCATAGGCCTGTGGGCCCACACCTTGCTGATTTCGCGTTCATTGAGCATGTTGGGCCGAAAGGCCCAATTTCCATTTCCTTCATCGAGTTTGATGGCTTGAAGGCCAAGCCACGAGTAAAAATGGCACATGTATTTGCAAGAAGACTCAATCATTAATAAAAATGGTTAGAAGGCTCAGCCATGGTGAAAATGACTTAGAAAATTAGGACCTCATTTATATACGGGGACTGGTGGACCGGTATACCCACCAGCCTGTTTGCTTTATTTAATTATTGTATTTGTTTTTGTTTGTAAAACTTTAGCTAATTATTGGAATTTTTAGGTTAGAATCTAAATTATATAGAGTTTCCCCTTTACATTTTATAAAAAAGGGAATCTTTTTTTTCCGGATAAATAATAAAGAGGAACTCGTTTTGATGCCACAGTTGTTTCGTTATATATTTGCTTTTAAATAAATCTTTTAAAAACTAATTTGTAATTGAATTGAAAACAAAAAGTCGGTTTTAATTTTCTAAGATATTTTGCAAAAGGAGAAAATGCAAATCTTGCCTTAATTTGATTTTCATTCAAGAAATGCGAAATTGATACAAGTCAAGTCTTAAAGAATTAATGTTTTCAAATCAAGTTTTTAATCACTTTTCAATAAAATTGAAAGTGCTTTATTAACTACAGTTTTCGGGCTAAAGGAAACAAACAATTAGCGGTTGACCTCTTTTCTTTGAAATAAAGGATATATTTTTTTTCTAACTCTCTATTTTATAAAGACAAATATGTTTGAAAAGAATAAACGATTTTGCTATCTCTTTTATGAAATAAAAGAAAAGATTTTTGCATCCCAAAAAGAAAAATTTCAAAAATAAAATAATTATTTACTTTTTAAAAGTCTTGTGTGAAAAATGGCTATTTTTACGAAAAATGATTTGAATGACAAATATTTGTAATATTTTAAACACATTAAGCAATAAAAGTAATTTTTATTATATAAGACCTGAGGTCAAACGTATCTTATGGATCCTTAATATCGGGGTGCCTAACATCTTCCCCGTGGATCATTTGAACCCTTACCCGAACTCTGGTTAATTTAGAATTATTCTTTTATTTTGAAAAACTATAAAAGAATATGATTTTCCTAGTTTTCCATATAAATTAGGTGGCAACTCTAAATAAAATAAATTTCAAGAGTCCACAAATTATTTAGTAGCTTTTATTCGCGTAAAAGTAAATCATAACAGATGGCGACTCTGCTGGGAATTAATTAGGTTCGAACCATAAGAGTTCCAATAAATACAAAATTGCTTTAAATTGCTTATGTGTTTACTTTATTGCAAATATTATTTATCATTCATGCATATTATCTTCTGCCAAATGGTCAACCACACACACTTGCATCAGTCCACAAAGATGATTATGCGGATTCACAATCATCCTTCAGTAAAAAATCAAACTTAATTCTTTAGAACATGTTGAAGATTTAGTTGGTTCGTTGTCGTCCAGCAATCAACAACGGTTCACCTCGGGCAGTCCCCTGGATACCCAAGACATTTGATTAAGTCCATTCTAGTCAACTTAGGGTAGAGCTAAGTCAAATCTCTATCTGATTAGTGTATACTGACCTAGAGGGCTTTGAACATTTGAGGCGTGTTTGAAGCCCATTAGAAGACTACCTTCTTTGACCCGAGGATACGTTCATCCAACTATGTGCTATATGCGAACATATTTTTGCACTAGATGAGTTAAACCATTGTACGAGGGGTGGAGCCTAATTGTGTGTTATATGTGTAGATGTCTATCAACCTCCGCTTCGACATGGTCCTGAAAGCGCCAAAATTGCTAAGGATGTAGTGGTTTGACTTAGATGACAAACATCATAGAGAGATTACGTGCTGCCTAGGTCATTTACCCTCCCTCATGACCATGAGGGTTATAAAGCACTCATTGATGTCTTAACCGAATACTGGAATAATGATAGAATGGTTTTTAGGTACGGGCGTATAGAGATGACGACAATCTTGGAAGAAATTCGGGATCGCATAGACAGTAATGGAACCTGTGTAAGAAGGAGAAAGAAGCCCGATCACAACCTCTTAGCTCCAAACAAACCTACCCTATTCGAAATCACAAAAATGTTATCCCTAGCCCAAGCCTCTTGGATCTCCGGAGAAACAGTAGCCTTCCAGGACATGTACCGGCGTTCGGGGAAGAAAAAGGGATTTATAAACCATTCCTTAGAATTCCACACTTTCAAATACTGGGATGCTACCCGACCCTTAGCCTTTGTGAGTTGTCTATTGAGTACCATGGTATTCCCTCAAAATCCCGACCTTTCCATAAAACCCAAGTCATCTCAGTCGCCCATGCCATCTTCTACGACATAACAAACAGCGGGAAAATCAAATATTTTGATATAGTCTCAATCATCCCCGTTGATATATACCGAGCCTTGGGTAGATGTAGAAACCAACTTAGGTATTTTCAGGGGTGCAATCTGTTGCTGCAATGGTGATTCTAAAACATTTTCGGAGATCCGTAAGACCCCAGTCTTACCTATTGATAGTAAAAAAGATGACCTCAAAAACCATCTACCAAATTTTGCTGACCAAACATAAAGGGAGTGGTCTCTTTTTTCACAAATCTCAAAGAAAAGGTATACAATGGAGGTTCACCGACTTCATCTCGACATAGGTTGTAACCCGGGGAAGAAAGTGTCCATTCTTGCCACTCATGGGTATCTGGGGGGTCCGCCTTATGCATCAAAATAGGTCTTGAGACAATTTGGGAGAAGGCAAGAGGTGCCTCAAGTCGGAAGCATAAGCGACTATGTGATCGACTACGAAGAAGATAAGATCCAAAATATCGGAGAGTACATCCGAAAGTGAAACAATCGTCTCATATATGAGATAGGGGAAGTTACTGAGGACCGCGATAAGGATTACGAGGAATGCTTGAAAGCAGATTTGTTGGGAGTTGATGTGCCAGGGATCAATCAGTATAAGCGTGTCAGCGACAGAGAGTCCAAAGCCGAGATCAAAGTCAGACGAATTCAGAGGCAAGCCGACGATAGGGATGCTAGGTACTTGGAGAAGATAGAGGCTGATAAGAAAACAATAGCGAGTTTAAAGGTCGAGTTGGGGTTCGCACATGAGTGTTTAGAAGACCTGGGGGTTAGGTAAAGAAGGCTTTGGATGAGACTCTGCCGATGACTTTTCAGGAAAAATGATACATGACGGATGTCTAGCTGGTGGAGACATATGATTGGATCCAGACTACACTTCGACATGCCAAGAAGGCACGAACATGCGGGGAGTTATTACGGTTCACTTTTACACAGTGCATAAAATCTACTGCATAATTTGTGGACTTTTGAGATTATATTTATTTTTAGATTCGCCACCTACTTTATAAGGAAAAATAGGAAAATCGTATTTTAAAAGAGTTTTTCAAAACAAGAGAAAAATCCAATTTCAACAAGAATTCGGGTAAGGATTCAAATGATCCCCGAGAAAGGTGTTAGGCATCCCGGTATTAAAGATCCGTAGGATATGATTGATCTCGAATTTTATATAATATAATATTTCTTTACAATGGTTATGTATTTAAAATATTGCAAAAATAGTCATTCAAAATCATTTTTTGCCGATTAAGGTTGTCCAGTGGGCCGGGACGACCCGATCCCGCCCCAGCTCGTCCCGGTACTCGCCCTGGCCCCTCTTTTAAAATACAGGATAAAAATGTTGATAGCAGGGTTCGAATTCGGGATGGGACTAGGGCTCGTCCCGATCCCGCCCCCGACCCATCTCGTCCCACCCCCTTTGTTGAAACTAACCGTTGCACAAACGACCACTTTCAATTTTAGCCGTTGGCAACGGCTAGTAACGGCTATTTTGGACCCCATAAACCCCTCCTACCCCCTTAATATTTATTTTTAACTCATAAGTTAGTATATTTACACATTAACCCTATTTCTCAACTATAAATACCTCATTCTCCTCTTCATTTTTGTCACAAATCCTTCTACCATCTCTCTAATCTCTCTCTACAAGTCTAAATTGCACACTAAATTTTTTCAACATCGATTACACGTTGACGTTACGTCGGCGTTTGATACCTTCGTTCCTTCTTTTATTTAAATTATTATTGTTATTTAATTTTAATTATCGTACTTAATTTCATTAATTTTAATTATTTATTTACATAATTATAATGAAACTAGGTTGACGTTTTTCTGGTAGAGGTATTAGGGGTAACAGGAGTAAGGGTGCATCTTATAGAAATCCTAATTACGATGATTTCACTCATGTAGATGAAACTGATATTTTTAATGTTAATATTAATATACCATTAGATCATGAGGTATATATTCTGCTTCAGACTTTGATTTAAAAAATGCATTAGAAGATAATTTAGATAATACATCCATTAGTGCATCTCCACCTCAGGATCAGAGTGAGTCTCAGGCTGAAACTGAAATTGGAATCCCTCTGATTCCTCCTAGTATGAGAAGAGGACAAAAATAACGAAAATTAAAATCACATGCATGAGATTTTTTTGAAAGAGACATTCCTAATCAACTAGCTATTTGTAAAATTTGTTGCGAAGTTTATAAATTTAAAACTGGAAAATGTCAAGGTGGGATAAAATGTTTAATGAGAAATGTAGAAACTCTCACAAAGCAAGGTATAATCAATAATTGGTTGAAAAAGCGGGTGTGCAAATTCCTTCTGCGTCGGGACAGGTTCACATAGTATCCCCGACCAAGTACATGGTCTAATTAACCCAATGACGGGGGAGTTATAGGTCCGAAATATGATAAACACAAAGATCGAAAAAAATTAGCAAAATAAGTTGTTGTGGAGGGTTTGCCTTTTTCATTTTCTTCTTCTCCTGGTTTTATTCATTACATTCGAGAAACATATAATCCCGCTTTTAACGATTTTTCTAGATCAACTAGTAGAAGAAATGTTTTTAAATTTGTGTGAATATCAACAATATTTACATTATGCATTATATCATTTTAATGACAAAATAACTATCACTTCTGACATAGGCCGTAGTACTAATGGTAATGATTATTTAACTGTTACATGTCATTGCATAGATCACAATTGGTCTATGCAAAAACGTATATTAGCATATAAGATAGATTGATGAAAGGCACACTCGAGTTTTTATTTCAAAAAATATTCATGAAATTAGTGAATATTATGAAATTACTGATAAAATTATGACTATTACATTAGATAATGTTACTTCTAATGATTATGCTGTAAATATTTTAAAAACTCGATTGTCTCCATCTTTTCCCCATTTTTTCATGTTAGATGTATGTTCATGTCTTTGATAAAGTATAATTTGCTATCAACTTTATTTTTAAAGATAATGAAATACAAAGACGCAAATAGTATAAAAAATCTGTTATGATTGTGGATTACTTTATAGGAAAATTCCAGAATAAGTTGCGACTAGATGAAATTCTTTGTATGAACAATTACTTGTTGCTCACGAGTATAGAAGACCTGCAACTTTATTATTTAACGCCCATAATCAAAATCCAATGAATATGCTTGTAGATGATGATTGGGATAAAATTTTGGAACTTATTGTATTCTTAGAGAATTTTTTTCTAGCTACTAATGAATTTTCTAGTATTTATTATCATACTATTTCATCTATGTTATTTTATATAGCTATAATATTTTTGTTATTTAATATTCATATGAAAAAACCAACTTACGCTCCAGCTATTGCAAAAATATTTGTAAAATTTAAAAAATATGTTTTACCTATTCCCACTATTTATTTTATTGGTGTTGTATTAAATCCTACTATTAAAGTAGAATGTTGTAATGCCCATATTGAAACGATTTATGAAAGCTTAGAAATACTTCCAACAGACCTAACTGAAGAACCAACTTACGAACCAACTAAAGAAGAAGTTATGTCTAGCATACAAACACAATGCAAAAATATGCATATGTATTACCAAGAGCAAAGTGCAAATAATCAACTGGCCTCTGTACCATCTTCTTTTACTTCACTTCAACCTTATAAAAAATATGCGGTTTCTACTTCAAGTATTCAAGGCCTTCGAAATAGAATGTATAGTGGTTCAAGTTCTTCACAAATTGACGAGTTTGATGTTTATGTTTTGCAAGGTGTTGTACCGTTCGAATCAATTACCACCGAAAATGGACATGAAGACTTGTTGAAATACTGGAGGGAGAATGAGAAGACATATCCGACTCTATCAAAGATGGCCCGAGATGTGTTGAATATTCAAGCATCATCAACAGTTTCTGAAAGTGTTTTTTCTGCTGAAAGGTTTCAAATAGGAAAGCACACACTCATTGGCGATAAACAATTTGGAGATTGTAATTTTATTTAGAAATTGGATTAGAACGGGGCGTAAAAAGTGCGGTCAACCAGAGATCAATGAAGAAGACTCACAAGTACAACGAAATCTTATCCGATGGAGCAGGAAGCGATGTTGAACAATTTGACCAATAACTTTCAATTCCAACAGAAGATCCTCAAGAGATTGTAAAAAAATTAGAAAAAGTATGGTTGAATATGTAATTATTTTAATGGCAATTTTACTATGTGATTTGCAACTTTTAAACTACGAAATACAAAAAAATTATATTTTTATTAAATAATATAATAGGCAATTAGCCTTGAGATATTTTTTCACTATCTTGTTCAATTATTTAAGTGTTTAAATATATAAAAAAAACAGCCCAGTACACTAAGCTCCCGTATGCGCGAGAGGTCCGGGAAAGAGTTTGAAGAACTTGATTCTTTTAGCAATAACTTTTATGAACAAGATCTTTATTATTTAAAATAAAGGTCAACCATTTTAAGGGAGTTTGTTTCCTTTAATCCGAACTTTAGTTAATAAAGGAAAATCCATCTTTTATTTAAGGGCAATCAACTTCCAATTCCGCAAATACTTTAATTCAAAACTTTATTTTTAACTAATGTCAATTTTGAGAACGATCATTTTCTTCAGAAATTTCAAACCAAGCTATTTTCTTTTTTATTAGCAAAGTGTGAACTTTATATAAAAAACCGAGAAATGACTAATCACAAAGTGAATGTTTATTTAAAGGCAACTATATGTAATCAAGTTCTAATTTAAGGTTCTACTAATATTTAGGTGTTTTACACATAAATACACAATCAAAATATTAAAACAAGAAATGAAAGTGGGCTAGTGGGTATACCGGCCCACTAGTTACCGCATACAAGAAAATAAAGCCTATTTTCTACGCCATTTTACTCATGGCTGGGCCTTCTACTATTTTTATATATGGTTGGCCTTCATCTCAACCGGACTCGATGAAAATAATGATATGTTGGGCTCGTAGGCCCAACAGCTCAAGATATCGACAAAATGGATAGAAGTGGCATGATCATGCAAAGGAGGGAAAAACAAATGGGCGTTAGCAAATCACCTAAGACTATCAAATGCAAGTGGAAGGAAATACGCGCACATATATATATATATATGCCTTGTATTAATTTTAGCCACATAAACAGTCCAAACAATAAATGACCCAAAGTAGTAATTTAAATGCCTTAATCCCAGAACTGGGCTTCGATATGCAATGAGCAGAAATAAAGGAAAGATCCAGGTCCTGAGTTAAACACAAGCTCAGATTTTGTTCATAAGCCCAATTGACCCATACGCATGTCTTTATACACGTTTTACCAATCCATTGACAACACACACAGCTAATGGAGACTGATATACACAAATGTCCAGAGTATACATAATATATCTAGCTAATGGAGACTGATATACACAAATGTCCAGAGTATACATAATATATCTGAGAATATACAATGATATAAGGCCTCGATATACACCAAATATATATGCAAGTCTCCACATCTTGTATATTCCGGGATATATCATTCATATTTTAACAAGAATAAACCAGACCATGAGTATTATG
This sequence comes from Anisodus acutangulus, assembly GCA_029783415.1. NCBI lineage: Eukaryota > Viridiplantae > Streptophyta > Magnoliopsida > Solanales > Solanaceae > Anisodus > Anisodus acutangulus. The sequence continues at coordinate 14,758,772 of CM056498.1, forward strand.
TTTATCAATCATGAGGATAAGAAGGAATGCATATTTTTCTTTCAGGTGCATACAGATCACAACTAAGCATCTTAAATTCCAAATCATATCCTATGCATTCTTTCAAACATGGGACAGATTATAAAACAAAATAGCATGTAAGCAGGGCAGACTCAAACTCAATATTCCACTACAGACAACATTGAAAACACTTAGCAAGTGAGCAATGTAGATATGAAATCAGCTAGACAAATCAGATAGACATGAAAGATGAACAAATAGTCACTTAGAACAACTTTTCAAATAGTGTAGAACCATTTTGACTAAACCAAACATGCATGGTCCTAACCAGGACATACACTAGGTATGACAACACTTAAGCAGACAAGGTAAATATATGAATAGGCTGACAAACATATGCATAGGGAGCTAGCTTTATTCTCAATGGCATTTTCTGGCACAAGATGCATATCCCACCCAAGTAGGCAGTACATACTAGCAACAAGACTTAAAGGACTTCATGCTATCACAAGAAACAACATTATGCCAGGACAAGCAGGTAAAGATGTATAATCAACTCAAAACAGGCATGAAAGACAAACAGACAAGTTTGAGGAGTCATTTAAAGGCAGAATCTCAAGTATACAGAGCTACAGGAACCAAACTAGTCACATGCAATCAATCCTACTCACACTGTACTAGGCATGACAACACTTCAACACCAGCACAACATAGTCAAGATAGTTATTAAACTGATCCTAAGTCAAACAACTATGATTCCACAGTTAACAAACATCACATACTCATTGAACTAATCACAGGACACTTATCAAATCAGCATGCTTCAATATCTAAATCCAAACCATGATCACACTAATGTCCAGAGGTCAAAATAGATGTATACATGGATCATCTCTATCCTATACTCTGGAAAGGAGACAACAGATCCTACATGCTGGCTATTCAAAACCCAGGTGAAACACATTATAATAAGAATGTAGAGCAAACTGGCCCAAAAACAGAATCTTAACGTCATTTAAAGCATGGGCTTAGGTTAAGCTAAGCTATGCGAGCTCAAACACATGGAAAATAAGGCATAATCCTACACCCCCATTTTAAACTAGAATGGAACATGGTATTACAAGCAACAATAGGTACCAGACTCATATTTGAATAAACACACCAAACAGGATGCATTTTCATGTAAAAGACCAAAGACAGTGGTGCTAAACTAAGTAACAAGACTCATGATCTTATGATTCAGACACTCATCAGAAAGAGAATTCAGCTCGCATATATATCCAGAAGACTTAACAAAGAAAACAAGTTCAGACATTAACTTCATATAAAGAACAGATGCAGATTTCTCTCTTAAACCAACATAAAGGATGGGGTTGATGGACATACAAAAGCCAAACCAACATCAGGGAAAGAAGGTGCAGACACATGTGCAAGTGGGGAAGGGGCATGCATATATCAGGGGAATGACCTAAACATGATGCTCTAGGTAGTCTCAAGCCAACAATATCAAAGAAGGCATACATACATACGATCCAAGCCTATATAGGCTCACTAATCCTCTGAGAAAACAAACACCATCCCAATTACCCCAGGGATTCACATGAAGATCAACAATGGCTAGTCTATGCAATAACAGGATCAACATGAGTAAAGATAGCTATTTCATATCCAATATCCTAGATTGTCATATTTTCAAGAGCAACTATGCTAACTCAGACAAGCAGGTTATGCAGGGAGAAATCTAGTGTCTAGTATATGACATGGTCTAGTGGTTAAGGGGAAAACAGAACACACACAGGATTCAAACTGTTTTACCTTATCTTTCAAAACTCACAAAGCTATTGATGAGACAATTTTAACATCCGACAGCCCAATTTATGCATATTTTAGGCTTAAAAATTAACATGGTGACATTTAAAGCACATACTCCTTTTAGCCATAAATCAAATATACAAAGCCCATGTCATGCTGTATTGCAAGTCATTAAAGGCATTTTTAAAACAGACAAAGGATTTACAAAGATAACTTGAGTGGATTTTAGCCATGAGAACAATCCATATTATCCCTTAAAATAACATTTTTAGATGTGTTAGACCAACTAGTTTTAAATCAAGCATGTATATATCACATAAGTGTCATAATAACATCTTTAACATAGTTAGGATTATAAGTACTAAACTGGATATATGTATTCAAGCTTAGGCTGAAATGACACCACGTTGGAATTGGGCATAACGTAATTGACATAGCATTGGGACAGATTCTAGATCAATGAGCCATCATATCAAAGCAAACAAATAACAATGAAGTACAGAGCATGACAAACATATTCCAAAATAACTTAGCAGATTCCTAATCAACTCTCATCAGGCATTACTGGACATTCATCAAGTTATATTGGCTACTTCAGGTTCTTCCACACAAATATAGGTATATTCATGAATACTAGAAAAATCGAATTTGGTCTTCAGATGGGATAAATGCACGCAGAAGAGAGGTGAGGGGGTAGGTTACCTCGCGGTGGCTTCGTGGTGGGGGTAGAGACGAAGAAGACAGACCCTTGCCGGATTTGGCCACGCACGATCTGTCGACGGCGAAGGGCGACTGTGGTTTTGCTATTTTGGCTGAGTTAAAATAAGATGCTTCCTTAATTTCACTGACTAAAATATTTACCAAATTAACATAATTAAATTAGATAATTAATTAAATAATTGTCCTCTTTAAATTATAGAAAATGATACATATTTATTAAAAATATGTAAAATATGCTAATGATATAAAATAATATATTCAATAATTCTTGTCAAATAACATGACAAAATGTTACCGGAATAATTTTATAAAATCATTTTCGGTTTGTAAAAATACATATTTCACTTCATTCATAATTCAGGAACCCTGAATTATTAAATAAAGTATTGTAGGGTAAAAATTAGGTGTCAACAAGAAACATCATCAACCACCGGAGGACAGTTCTTCTGATTTCATTATGTTTTTATGATGTAACCCTTCGGGGAGATTATTATTATTAATGAAATTATTATGATGATCATGGTTTGACTTAATAAATTGGCTCAATTCATGTTCAAACGCTAGAAATGCCTTGGTTTAACGAGGCCCAGTGGTGCGTTTTAATATACTGCAATTGCTTGATTATGTGCAAGATATCTGTTTATGTGCTTCTTTCACGCATCTATAATGAATATGATTGATTCGATGTTCCGAGGATCACCCCGAAAAGAAAAACACAAGAGCATGCCTTAGACTACTAAAATCTCCACGTTTCGAAAAATGAATCCTAGTTACCTAATCCATTTACATCTCCCAAAAAATTGACTTTACTTAGATGGATGCCTGATGTAGCTTGAGCGCCGACGTGCCCGCCATCAGCACCAGCAACAAAGAAGAGAGCAAAGAATTGATCAGGGCGAAGATCGCTTAACTGGATGAAAGGATCGCCTTGGTTAAGGCTAAACTAAATGAAGTCGACTATCTGTTGAATCTCTCGAAAGATTTGAAAGGGAGAATGAGAAGCTACGTACCCCTGTCAGGAAGTCCAGGGATATCCGAAAGACTGAAGGTTGAATGTGAGAGTCAACCACTTAAGGAAGCTACCTCTGCTATCGCTCGTGAAAGTGATGAAGTTCCACTGACGCCAAGTCATATCCCTACACCGACCTAGTGGGTCATTGCTCTTAAGGCCTACATTTGTCCTTACCGGTTAATGTCAGTACCCGTGCGATGTTCAGAAGTTTATGATACAATGAGAGCAATGGGGACTTCACACCCCAGCAATGTGAGACTACCCCCGTGCGATCCAGCATACGCGCACAAGAGGTGTATAATTCATATGAACCATCCAGGACACACCGCTGACGAACGTGTGCCCGTCAGAAGGAAAATAATACAGCTGATTAGCAATGGGAATATCCGTCACATTTGGGATCCCTACTCCATGTTGACACATGACCCAATTACTGGTATGAGAGGCATTGATGCCGAAATCCATCTATGAAGGTACAACTTCACCATTTGCGAAAACTCCTACACATAGATCTTCAAGAAATTGGTTGATGCTGACACGATCTGTCCCATTGGGACCATGTGGAAACCCTCGTCTTCCATAGCAATCGAAAGGAAGGGGTGTCTATACCACTCTAGAGCTCTAGGTCACAACATTGAGGAATGCAAGATATTCAAGTTCGAGTTGGAGCATCTCATCGGCAAAGGGGAGATTTGGGTAGTTCTCCCTTCCCATCATGAATTAATATAGGTCGAGGGCCAAAACGTGCAGTTGTAAGGGTGACAATCGTCCATGGCTTCAAAGAAAAGCCATATTTTAGGTAGATTTAAGGCACCCCCAATGAATAAAATATTATCCCATCCCTCTTTGTTTATAAAAGAACTGCGCTAGACCTGATGTCCCAAAGAGGGATACGTAATAAGCCCATATCGGGCCTAGTCTTGGGATTTTGAGTAAGTAAAAATCGGCGGGGGAAGGTATTATCTTATGTAAACTGAACTATGAACGGACTTGACTTCCCCCAACGGGATATGTAAGCAGTCTACTTAAGATTCGGCCCTTAATATATATAAATATTTACTCTCCTCCCATTTTTCCCTTTATAAAAGCAGTTTGGATCCAGCTGGAGGACCAATCGTTGGGGATATCTATGAAGAAAGTCAATCGACTCAAAATTTACCCCAAAAGCCCTTATAAACCCTAAAATACCAAAAATAGAGAATCAATAGAATATTCGTACATTGATGCGTGAACTTATGTGTTTACTTGCAAATTATGTGTTTATTCTTGCATTTGATTTATCTGACTAACGTGCTGACGTCATCTGCCTTTGAGTGATTCTTTTCTTAAAGATGAGGTTAGTTCGTGTCATGATGCTGGCGTATTACACAAGGTCCAAAGCAGAAATAGCATCCCAGTCGGAGCAGAACCAAAGAGAAAAAGAAATGAATGGTAGTTTGGACGACGAAACTAACATCGGGAACTCGAGATCTCTTATACGACAGGAAGTAGCTCATCACGAAGACGTGATCAAGATGCTGAACGACCTTCAGGAGAAAACTGCAAGGTTGGAGAAGGCCCAAAATTGCTAGAAAAAAGCAAATTGAGGAGAGATGACCTCTACCGCCCTTCCCATCTCTATCTTCCCCATTACCAGAACACTTTACAAACTACCCCGCAGGGACTGACCCACACCACATAGGTACTTCATACCAAACTCCTCAACCTACAAACCCCATTCAAATACTTGGGACCACTCACTCTGTCCAAGTCACCTTAACCACCAATCCCACCACACATCTAAATATAAGCACGCATATTCCCCGAAACAACCCAATACGACAAAATATCTCTTTCAAAACCCCGATCCCGCCCATAGTCATCTCTCACTAGAGTGCGCATAACTGGATCACTATGAAGAGATGAAGAAGGTTTGGAGGACCGACCAAGAAAGGCTTGCCGAAAAGATGAAGGTTGAATTGGCTCAGAACATGGAGCAAAAGTTTAAAAAATTACCGCCGATGTTGCCCGAGCTACTCGAAAAAACACCAGGCTAAGTTATGATAATTTGTGCATACATCCAAGATTAGATCTACCGGAGGGCTTTAAGTTGCCCAAATTTGAAATGTTCAACAAGTCGGGAAACCCAATGGCTCACTTGCGGTCATATTGTGACAAGTTGGTAGGTGTTCGGAACAACCCTGCCTTGATTATGAAGATGTTCAGTCAAAGCTTGACTGGAGAGGCATCCGAATGGTTTGATGCGCAAGATATGCACTGATGGATTAATTGGGAGGATATGGCAGAGTCATTCATGGAACGATACATGTTCAACGTTGAAACCGTTCCTGATTGATATTACTTGTAAAAAATCAGGCAGAAATCTACAGGAAGCTACCAGGAATACGCAAGTAGGTGGAGAGCGAAAGTCACTCATACGCAACCACCTATGACAGATAAAGAATTGGTCACCGCTTTTATCAAAGCACAAGACTAGTATTGTTACGACATGATGTTTTCCATGGCCGGATGACCATTTTCAAAATTAGTCTAGATAAGAGAGGCCATATAAGATGGTCTCAAATTCGGGAAGATCATCAGTGTGACTGGTCGAAGCTCCCAGTCAAACATTGCGGGAGGCAGTGAGATCTTAAGCTTTGCAAAAGCCATTGATGAAGCCAAGCTTCTTCTTGGCTGAGATGGCTATGAAGATAGACCTACTCCATCCTAGGTAACCTCTCCCATCAAAAATAGAATTGATGAGGTTCATCCCAGGTGAGTATGAGAAATTTAGATGATATGGATGACTGTTATCATAAGTCACAACAGCTCCAACAGTGTTTCCAGTTATGGTATTTTCTTTTGTCATTTTGTTTAGGTAAAAGGTTGAAGATGCTTTTGAGATTGATTAGAAAATGAAAAGAAACTCGTAAAGAACTTTGTGGTTGATTTGGATCGAGCTACTGCTCTGATATCATGATGGAATTGGAATTGAAATTGAAAATGAGATTGTGTATTGATTCATTGATAATTACATGTCTTTATACAAGTTACAAAAGGACTACTGTGTAAATAATCAAAGAATAAAGGACAAAGACTAATATCCTAATTCTATGTAAGAAAGTATAACCACACATCATCTATTCTAGAATCTCCTAAGGAATACTCTGTAGAATTATTTACTGGTGGGTCAGAAATAATACAAGCCCAAATATAAAATGTAGAGGCCCAATGCTTGCCTACATATTCAGGAGCCCAAAGCTCCTAATCAACTGTCCCGGTCCAAACTTGTTTTTGACAAAATTAATGTAACTTCAAACATTAATTTGCCCATGTTCTTCTTCATTTCTCTTCTCTCTTTCAACCTCCATCATTGAATCTTTGAGTTCTTCATCGTGAGCAATAATGAAGGGATTCTCTTCAACACAGATGAATATACAACAAAATAGATTAGTCTCATATTGTGGACACGGATGTCACATTGGACTTAACTAAGGAGTTTGCTAATGTGGATCCAACAGGAGGGGTATTTCATAAGAAGTTGCATAAATAGGATTTCTTTATTCTTAACTAAATCTCACATGTTCAAATCTTAAGAATAAAAAAACTTTGAGTAGAGAGTGTTTCCCTCTTTAATGAATCTTATACAATATAAAATCGAATCAATCAAATTCCAAAAAGAATACCGGACCCTCAAAGGAAAACTAAAAGAAACAATTTCAACATGCTCCCATGGGTAATAGCATGTGCGGTCTGATATATAAAACAATTATATGATTTAATGAGACTGGCGAAAACAAAAAGTTAAGGAGACTACTGAAACATAAGCAACCAAAAAGAAGACTATTTAAATAAAGAGAAGTTTGAATTTAGTCCCTTAATTATATGATATAATTTTTAATTAAACATAATCTCTTTCACAAGTTGTTCAATTAGTTCTCTCATGCAGGGCGGATTTAGTGTATTTAGTAAGGGTTTGCGGGAACCCAATAACTTTTACTCGAGTCTTGTATTTATATTAAGAATCCATTAAACATATAAGAGATTTCTAGTTGGAAACCCAGTATAAAAGTGGGCTAGCTGTTGGTTTAGTTGCAAAGGTGAAACCTAATTATGCTTTGTTGTGCCCTCCTTGACAAGGGTTTGAATTTCCTGGGCACCATAATTAACTTATTTTTTTGCTTTTGTTTTACAAAAACTACGCAATACTTTATTTTGTCTCTTTTTCTTTTTTAATTTGAGATTGTTGGGAACCCATAAATTTCAAATTTTGAATCCGCCTCTGCTTTCATGAGTCATAGTGTTTATAGCCAGTTAAATATATATATATATATATATATATATATATATATATATATATATATATATATATATATAACACTTAATAAAATGGATTTGTTTTGCTATTTTTACACTACATAATAGCCCAACAAAGTCCGCAACAAAAAACTAAACCTAATATTTTTTACTAATTTTAGACAGTATGCATCCGGAGTCTTGTGTGATAAGAAGGTTCCATAAAAACTCAAAGGTAAGTTCTACAAAGTGGTAATTAGACCAAATATGTTGCATGAGGCTGAGTGTTGTCCAGTCAAGAACTCTCACATTCAGAAAATGGAAGTTGCGGTGGATGTGCGAGCATACTAGGAGAGCTAAGATTAGAAATGAAAATATCTGGGACAAGTGTGAGTGGCCTCGATGGAGGAAAAGATGCATGAAGCGAGGCTGAGACGGCTCGAGCATGTGAAGATGAGATATGCAGATGCCCTAGTGCAGACTTATTTCTTGCCTTTTACCCTTTGGCAATTCATGATAGGACATACCACAATATTTGTGACATACTAATGACCATTTATGTCAAAATAATTTTTTATTTCTCTCAAACCTCCCGTAGAGATGAGTTGTGGTATTTATCCAACTATACATGAGCACGTCCTTATCCACAATTTTGCACATTTCACTTTCAAACCTGGGCGTTCACGATACTTATCACAAGTCACATTCTCTTCAAGGAATGAACTATAATTATATATATGCGTTTCATATATTTATATTATAAGCTCATTGTCATGCCTTTGTATTTATCATAATTACATGACCCACCTCGACATCACTTTGAAAGGTCAAGTGCGCCTTCACTTTGTATTTTTATTTTGATAGAGGATTTATAAAACTTATCAAATTTAGTTTATTTTTATTTTGCTTTCTAGTAGCGTTTGATTTCTGCTGCTATGTGCTCTTTAGTGTACTTTGTTTATCTTATGCACCTGCGATAGTTACTGCTTTTTTTTTTCAGAATGCGCTAGTATGACGTATTCACTTTTGATACTACTTTAAAATTTTTGTCCGGGTCTGACCATTTCTCTTACTTTGCTTGTGTTTATGCTTTGTATTGAGCCGAGGGTCTCTCGGAAACAACCGCTTTACCTACCAAGGTAGAGGTAATGTCTGCGTACACTATACCCTCCCCAGACCCCACATTGTGGGATTTTACTGGGTATGTTGTTGTTGTTGTTATCAAATTCAGTCACATGGCAATCATGTCTCCAATGACCTTTCATATCATATTGATAACAAAATTACCTTCATCTTTTGAAGAACCATTTTGAGAATCCATAATGTTCTTCCTTTTATAATTACCACAATGATGACTATTATTATTTTATCAATCCACGCCCATATTCATACATTTAATCATTTGTCTTCTTCAGACATGTTATGCACTATTACCACATTCAAATCAAGGAATGGAGCAGGTTCAATGGGACGGATTTCAAGATTTTTCATCAAAAACACGCTATTTTGACTTAGTCATCATTATATCATCAATATAGTGCATTGAGATTCAAACCTAATATCTTACCAATATAAACTGTATTTGGCCATAAGCGGCGGGAATCAAACCCAACATCTTATCATCATAGTGCATCAAGACTCAAACCCGATGTCTTACCCTCATAATGCAATGAGACTTGAATCCACCGTCTTACCCTCAACCAATGGTATAATAAGCCAAAATATGCTTTAGCTTAAAAGTATATATCACCACTCGGTACTCCTTGTTTGGACTCTAGATGTATTTGAATGTATGAATCATATTTAAGTCATTCCACTGAATTTCTTTACGGGACCAAACCATAAACATTAAATGGCGAACTACTCAGAATATAAGATAGCAACAATAAGTATAACCAATACATTGTTTAAACAATTTAAAATAAACTATCTTATAAACCTTTATATTCATTAGCACCAAAAATAACAGCAAAATCTCATGTAGAAAGTTAGTCCCAGAACTACAAAAGAAAACAGGTCACAATGAAGAAGCACATCAAATAAAAGAAGCAGAATCGGACCTTACAGGTGCCTCTAAGTATCATTTTTCAACTTAAACGATTTACTAATAGGGAAAAAGGTGAGATATACTCCTGAACTTTGCGAAAATATTTAGATATACCCTCCGTTTAAAGTTCGGCTCGTTTATGTCCTTGCCGTCCAACTTTTGGTACATATTTACCCTTCTGGACGTTAGTTGCACTGCTGGAAATTCAATTTTCATTTTAATTTATCTTTCTAATATCAGAAAATGCCATGTAGGATTAAATTGCCACATGGCATTTACATCTAAAACCCCCTCTAATAACCCGACCCACTAAATAACCCGCACCACACTCTCTTTTTAACCCATCAATCAACCCCCAATTTTTAAGTGTCTTTTGATAATTTAAATATTTTCAATTTACAATCCAATGGAGTATATGATGTTGGGTATTACAAGGATTTGCAAGAAACGGAAATTACAAGTAACTGCTAAAGTAAGAATTGAAATTACAATTCAACTAGAAATCTGAAAATTGCAAAGATGAACTAGAAAACTGAAAAACTGAAAAACTGCTTTGTTTGCTTGCTGAGTCGAGTGTGACACTCTGTTCTTAAGACAATATTGCCCCGTATGTATCCTTTATACGTCCTGGACAATTCGTCTCCCAAGATAAAACAGCAATTGAACACTTGAGCAAAGGAAACTCAAGAGCTACCTTGAAGAATATTGAGCAAGAAATGATGCAAGGAAGATGTAGGAAGAAACTGTTTTGCTTGTGTATTTTCGTGTATATAACAAGTATATTTTATGTGCTTCTCAACAATGGTGTAGGGGGTGTTTATATAGGTGAGGGAGGGCTGTTTAACTGCCTCCATAACAGCCATTATTGGCCAAATAATGGCCATTATGGAGGTAGTAAAGTCACCAAAATAAATGGTGAAAAGACCAACGGATTTGGCCATTATAGGAGGAGTAATTCAGCCAAAATAAATGGCTGAATTGAGTGCTTGGCGTTTCTGTTCTGACCGTCGAAAATTCTGTCTTTCGGAAAACTTCAGGGACCAAACTGTACATCTTGAAACTTCAGGGACCAAACTGTACATCTGAAAGAATTCTGGTCCAAACTGTACTTCTGAAACTTCTGGGATCAAACTGTACTTCTGGCCCAAAAAGATAATATCAGAAGGCCCACAGCCCACAGCCCCGAGAGCCCGTGAACCCGGAACCCGGAACCGGACCGGACGGGCGGGCGGCGGCGGCGCGCGTGTGGTCTTTCCTCGAACCGAAGCACATCTAGGTCCTCCCTCCTTTAAACACATGGGATACCCCTTGGGGTCCTAAACCCCAAACCAATTTCGAGTCTTATATACACAATAATTCTTTCTTCCTCTACCGATGAGGGAGAATTGAACACAACACCACACTTTCCATGCTTCAAACACCTCACTTCGTGAACCAATATCTATTTCATTTCTCAATGAAATTTGACGATTCTTGGCCCTACGGTTATCTACGTACTTAGTACATCATGCATGTGTGAAGAACTGGATTCTCCAACATACGTAACACTAGTGTTTAAGCCGTTAAAGTTGGTCGGTCGCAACTCCCGCCAAAGGCTAATTTCCAACAATCCCCTCTTGAAAGAGATTTTGGCGCACTCACATGGTGTCTTTTCATTTCCAGCAATATTTCAGCGGACCGATGTTGCATAAGGAGAGGTAGCATCAGCTTTGAACCTTCCATAGTTGAATACCATCGGACTTACTTACTGCGCGGTGAACGTGATGTCTTGAACCGTCAGTGTTTAGTGTAAGCCAAGTCAATGGTACCAACACAACAAATTCCCTTACTCTCTTCTTCGTAATGTTTTGTCCGTTTTGGCCATGGACAACGTCTTGGATTCTTAAGTGCGTTCATTTTGAGGCGGCCCGTCCTCGCACTTAAATAGGTGGTCTCCTACAAGGTATCCTGCTATACCCCACTTCACAAGTGTTAGGAACCATTAAAAGTTTCCCAAGAACCTAACCTCAACTGTTGAGGATCATTACAGGTTTTGAAAACTTAACCTTTACCCATACTGCAGATAGCACTTAAAGTCTATCGCGGGAACGACTGTGGATTTGGTGTTTCTTTTCAGAAATCACTATCCGAAGTGCTCATACTTCCACCGAAGCGATCAACTGAACCTTTACAACTTAGTTTTCCCATTGAACCAAATTACTGGGATCTCCAGTTAGTAAGGTTGGGTTACCGCTGTATTAGTCCTTATATTTTGGGTTTTAAGCCCATTCCCCTAGACAGGCAAGCCATCTGATCTTTGGGTAAGCCCTTTGTCAATGGGTCTGCTATATTATCCTTTGACTTGATGTAATCAATGGATATTATACCCGTGGTGATCAGTTGCCTAACGGTCTTATGCCTCCGTCGAATATGACGAGACTTGCCGTTGTACATAGCATTCCGTGCCCTTCCTAGAGCCAACTGACTGTCGCAGTGGATCATTACCGAAGGTACGGGTTTGTTCCAACACAGAACATCCTCTAAGAAGTCATGAATCCACTCAGCTTCTTCTCTTGCTTTGTCTAAAGCGATAAACTCTGATTCCATTGTAGATCGGGCGATGCAAGTTTCCTTAGAGGATTTCCAAGACACAACCCCACCACCAATTGTAAATACATACCCACTGGTGGACTTGGTATTCTCTATATCAGATATCCAGTTTGCATCACTGTACCCCTCTAGTACAGCTGGATATCTCGAATAGTGTAACCCGTAATTTAACGTGTATTTTAGGTATTGTAATACCCGATTCAACGCCTTCCAGTGATTATCACTCTGATTACGGGTGAACCTAGCCAACTTATTGACTGCGTAAGCAATATCAGGTCGGGTGCAGTTTGTTATATACATCAAACTACCGATCACCTGTGCATATCGCTCCTGGTATACCGGTGCACCAAGATTTTTATCAAGCTTTTGATTTGTATCCATTGGTGACTTTATCGGTGAACTGTCTAATATCTCAAACTTTCTCAAAACATCCTCGATGTAGTGAGACTGAGATAAGACCAGTCCGTCAGACGTATTAGAGATTTTAATCCCTAAGATGACATCTGCGATACCCATATCCTTCATGTCGAAGCATTGTTTCAACATGTTCTTAGTCTCTAGGATTACCCTAGGACTGCTTTCTGTGATTAACATGTCGTCTACATACATGCATATCATGACAAATGAGTCAGAGTTACCTTTCGTGTAAACACATTTATCACACTCATTAATGGCGAACCCTTTCGATAGTAGAGCACTATCAAATTTTTCGTGCCATTATTTCGGGGCTTGTTTCAGCCCGTACAGAGATTTGATAAGTCGACAGACTTTCTTCTCTTGCCCTTGAACCACGTACCTCTCGGGTTGGTCCATATAAATTTCTTCTTCCAAATCACCATTTAGGAAGGCTGTATTAACATCCATCTGGTGTATCTCAAGGTCACGCAAAGCTGCGATCGCAATAAATACCCGTATGGATGTCATCCGGGATACCGGAGAGTATGTGTCAAAGTAGTCAAAGCCTTCTGTTTGCCGATAGCCCTTGACTACCAACCTGGCTTTGTACTTGTCTATAGACCCATCTGCTTTGTATTTCCGTTTGAGTATCCACTTACACCCCAACGGTTTATTTCCCGGAGGAAGATCAACCAACTCCCAAGTATGGTTATGCAGAATGGAGCTTATTTCACTCTCAATAGCTTCTTTCCAGGCGGTGCTACGGAGTTGACAACGCCTTAGCAATTGTCCTTGGTTCATCATTAACCATATAAGCTACAAAGTCGTGATGTATGATTTATCCTTCACGACCCTTTACTTCGCCTTAGATCCATCTCTGGAGTCTCCAAGTTACGAGAACTGGAACACTAGATTAGGATGTTCAGCCACCTCGAAATTCGCTAGATCTGAACCATTCAGATCCGGGCAGTCAAGGACTCCCGGTTCTTGAGAGCTTTGTGCATAACTTCGTTTGAGAGAGGTTATGTCTTTCTCCTTTCTAGGAAAGGTACTTTCAAAGAATAGAGCATTCCTTGATTCCATTATTGTACCCTGGTGGATATCTGGAATATCTGACTTATGCACTAAGAAGCGATAAGCACTATTGTTATTTGCATATCCGATGAATATGCAATCTACAGTCTTAGGCCCAATCTTGACCTGCTTTGGCTTGGGTACTTCAACCTTTGCCAGACAACCCCACACCTTAAAATATTTGTAGGTGGGTTTCTTTCCCTTCCATAATTCATATGGGGTTTTGTCCTTACCCTTATGTGGGACTCTGTTAAGAATCGTATTAGCGGTAAGGACAGCTTCTCCCCACATGTTTTGGGGAAGACCGGAATCGATAAGCAAAGCATTCATCATTTCCTTTAATGTGCGGTTCTTACGTTCCGCCACACCGTTTGATTGAGGTGAGTATGGAGCCGTCGTTTGATGAATAATGCCTTCTTGGGCACAGTATTCCTCAAAAGGCGCTACATATTCTCCCCCTCTATCGCTACGAATGGATTTAATTCGTAGGCTAAGTTGATTCTCAACTTCTGCTTTGTAACGTCGAAACGCTTCAAAGGCTTCATCCTTACTTTTCAACAAGTAAAGGTAATAATACCTTGTGCTATCATCTATAAATGTCACAAAGTACTTGTTCCCCCCTCTAGTTTGTGCAAACTTCAAATCACATATATCTGTCTGAATAAGTTCTAGAGGAGCGGTATTCCTTTCGACGGATCTAAAAGGAAGCTTAGTAAGTTTTGCCTCTACGCACACCTCACATTTATGTTGAGGGTTTACGTCGATAGAAGGCAACAACTCCATCTTTACCAGCCTTTGAATAGACTTGTAGTTTACGTGTCCTAATCTATGATGCCATAAATTAGAAGACTCAAGCAAATAAGAAGAAGGTTCAACTTTATTTCCTTGACGCAATACATACATGGCATTCACTTTGAAGAGGCCTTCACAGATTTAAGCCCTCCCTACAAATGTGCCATTTTTAGTGAGTACAAACTTATTGGATTCAAATACTAGCCTAAAACCAGCATTAACCAATAAAGGTCCAGAAATTAAATTTCTTCTAATCTCTGGGACGTGCATCACTTCCTTTAGAGTAAGTTCCTTGCCAGAAGTCATCCTCAGGACCACCTTTCCAACCCCCATCACGTCGGAAGAAGCGTTGTTGCCCATGAACAGCTTCTTGTCAGCGACTGGTGTGTACGTGGAGAAGGCATCTTTGTTGGAACAGATGTGCCTAGTAGCACCTGTGTCCACCCACCACTGCATCGGATTTTCCACCAAGTTGGCTTCTAGCACCACTGCAGAGAATTCCTCGATCATGTCATCCAGGAGCGTATCCTTGACGACGTTTGCTTGAGCCTTGCCTTTTGACTTGGCTTTCTGCTGTTGCTCAGTCTTGAGCTTGCGGCATTCCTTGATCCTATGACCAGGTTTCCCACAGTGATGACAATTACCTCTGAACATCTCTGCTGCAGGGGCTTTGCCGCCTTTCCGGAACTTCCGCTTCTTGCTTGAGTTCCCTTTGGCCTCACCAAATTCGCCTTTGCCTCAACATGTTGTCTACCGCTTTGGCAAGGTCTGCTTATTATCTTCCTGGATTTGCAGTTTGATAACAAGCTCTTCAAAGGTCATCTCCTTTGTCTTGAGGTTCAAGTAACTCATAAACTCATTCCATAAGCGAGGTAACTTTGCAGTCAGTGATGCAACCAAAAGCGCTCGTTTGGCTTTAGTCCTTCCAAATCCAGGTGATGTAAAATCATTTGGAATTCTGGACTTGGGACATCATCGCTTTGCTGTCCACCATTTGGACTTTAACAAATTTCCGAACGAGGAACTTCTTAGTGCCCGCATCTTGTGCGTTGTACTTCTTTTGCAGTTTCTCCCACAGCTCTTTGGCAGTGCCAACGGTAGAATATACCGTGTAGAGAGGGTCTGCCAAGCGATTCAAGATATAGTTCTTGCACATGAAATCGCTATGATTCCACGCATCACGAACCATTTTCATGCCGTTAACGACATGGATACCAAGGCCCCCTTCACCCGTTTCAGCAGGCGAAGAGTCCATTTCATCTCCAGCTTGTGGAAGATCTTCCGTAAGGAACCGGGCCATGCCCATAACTGTTAAGTAGAACAACATCTTTTGCTGCCATCTTTTAAATTCTGATCCCATGAACTTTTCAGGGCGATCATAGTAGTGTGAAGAAGAGGGGGGAGCTCCAACAGTCGGGAAGGCAGCAGTGTTACTGCCTTGAACAGTAGCAGCAGCAGCAGCAGTGAAGGCGGCGGGGTTACTGTCTTGGCCAGTAGCGGCAGTGGGGAAGGCAGCAACGTTGCCTCGAGAGGCAGCAGCAGTAGCAGCAACATCGTTGATATTTCCAGCCATGTTATTGCAGTTACCGTAAGCAAAATATTGTCTTAAGTTGTTGGGTATTACAAGGATTTGCAAGAAACAGAAATTACAAGTAACTGCTAAAGTAAGAATTGAAATTACAATTCAACTAGAAATCTGAAAATTGCAAAGATGAACTAGAAAACTGAAAAACTGAAAAACTGCTTTGTTTGCTTGCTGAGTCGAGTGTGGCACTCTGTCCTTAAGACAATATTGCCCCGTATGTATCCTTTATACGTCCTGGATAATTCATCTCCCAAGATAAAACAGCAATGGAACACTTGAGCAAAGGAAACTCAAGAGCTACCTTGAAGAATATTGAGCAAGAAATGATGCAAGGAAGATGTAGGAAGAAACTGTTTTGCTTGTGTATTTTCCTGTATATAGCAAGTATATTTTATGTGCTTCTCAACAATGGTGTAGGGGGTGTTTATATAGGTGAGGGAGGGCTGTTTAACTGCCTCCATAACAACCATTATTGGCCAAATAATGGCCATTATGGAGGTAGTAAAGTCACCAAAATAAATGGTGAAAAGACCAACAGATTTGGCCATTATAGGAGGAGTAATTCAGCTAAAATAAATGACTGAATTGAGTGCTTGGCGTTTCTGTTCTGACCGTCGAAAATTCTATCTTTCGGAAAACTTCAGGGACCAAACTGTACATCTTGAAACTTCAGGGACCAAACTGTACATCTGAAAGAATTCTGGTCCAAACTGTACTTCTGAAACTTCTGGGATCAAACTGTACTTCTGACAAAGTTTTCTGGCCCAAAAAGATAATATCAGAAGGCCCGTGACCCGTGACCCGGAACCGGAACCGGACCGGACGGGCGGGCGGCGGCGGCGCGCGTGTGGTCTTTCCTCGAACCGAAGCACATCTAGGTCCTCCCTCCTTTAAACACATGGGATACCCCTTGGGGTCCCAAACCCCAAACCAATTTCGAGTCTTATATACACAACAATTCTTTCTTCCTCTACCGATGAGGGAGAATTGAACACAACACCACACTTTCCATGCTTCAAACACCTCACTTCGTGAACCAATATCTCTTTCATTTCTCAATGAAATTTGACGATTCTTGGCCCTACGGTTATCTACGTACTTAGTACATCATGCATGTGTGAAGAACCGGATTCTCCAACATACGTAACACTAGTGTTTAAGCCGTTAAAGTTGGTCGGTCGCAACTCCCGCCAAAGGCTAATTTCCAACATATGAAACTTATACTCGAACAAATTAAAGAGATAGATTTTAATTAAGTACAATTTAGGCAGACGTCGAGGACCAGGAGTAGGATTGGTATAGCAGCTTTCTTTCTTCTTCCTTCTCTAGTAAATTAAGAAAACAACGATAGTGGCAAAAATCACCAATCCTGCTACCGCTTTTCCAACAACTATAACCATTTCAGATGAAGCTGAATTAGAGTCATTGTTGCTTCCTGTTGGTTTCTCTGAATGGTGTGCACCAACTGATTTCTATAGGTGTTGGTTTTCGTAGAGGAGGAGATAATTTTGCTGCAGGTAATGGAGGTGGTTCTGAGGAAACAAGGGGTGGGTGAGTAGGAGGAGGTGCCTGATCCCAAGCTCTTCTATTCTGGTTCATGGTTTCTCTTGGCTATATTGAAAGAAATAACCCCTTGATTATTTTCATTAATTGAAAGGTATTTATACAAGTTACAAAATAGGAGAATCTTATTCCTATTCTATTCCTAAAATCTTATTCTACCATAATTCTAACTATACAATTATGGTAAGTGTTTAACACTAATTAAGGTAACCTTTACACTACAATATACTACAAATATATATTCCATATATACAAGATTGCAATGCCTATAATCTGTCCGTGATGGGCTCGGGAGACTGCTGTCCGTGATGGGCCACTGCCGAGAGCTGGGCCAGTCCATTGTATTCATGTGATATACACTTCTGTATATTCAGTGTATATCACATGAATATTTCCTTGTTTAACACACCCCCGCAGTCATAGCGGACGGTCTTCGAACGCTGAGACTGTCTCTAAAATCTTCAAAAAGGACTGCGGGTAGACCTTTTGTAAATATGTCTGCAACTTGATAACGAGACGGGACATGACATACGCGAACGTGACCCCTAACAACCTTTTCACGGACAAAGTGAATGTCCATTTCGATATGCTTAGTGCGTTGGTGCTGAACCGGGTTACCTGAAAGGTAGATGGCACTAATGTTATCGCAATGTACCAAGGTTTCCTTCTGAATGGGACAATGAAGCTCCAAAAGCAAATTACGTAGCCAACATGATTTGGAGACCATAATCGCTACCCCTCGATATTCGGCCTCTGCACTTGAGCGTGATAGAGTTGCCTGACGCTTCGCTGACCAGGAGACCAAGTTATTTCCAAGGAACATACAGTATCCAGACGTCGATCGTCTGGTGTCGGGACAACCACCCCAATCAGCATCTGTGTACGAGACAAGTGTGGATGTAGATGAATGATACAAGTGCAAACCATAGTCCAGTGTCCCCTGAATATACCAGATGATGTGTTTGATTGCATTCATGTGCTCAAATCTGGGATCATGCATGAATAAACACACCTGCTGAACAGCATACGTAATATCCGGTCTGATAAAGGTAAGATACTGGAGGGCCCCTGCAAGACTGCGATAGCGGAACGGGTCCTCGTATGGTGCACCTGCCGCGACACTAAGCTTGGGTTTTGCATCAACTAGAGTGGAAGTGGACTTACATGATGACATCCCAACTCTCTCTATGATCTCAGCAGCATACTTTCGTTGAGACAAAAACAATCCATCTGAATGACGCTTGACAGCAATCCCCAAAAAGTAACTCAAAGGCCCTAAGTCTTTCATAGCAAACTCAGAGCTGAACATGGTCATGATAGACTGACGTAAGGCATCGGAAGAGGCAGTCAGAATGATATCATCCACATACAACAGGATGTAGGCCAAGGATGAACCACGTCGGTAGATGAACAAAGAATTGTCTGACATGCTGTGAGTGAACCCAATGGTTGAAACATAGTCAGCAAACCTTGTATACCAGGCCCGTGGAGACTATTTAAGCCCGTATAAGGACTTCTTCAACAAACAGACATGATGAGGATGGTGGGGATCTCGGAAACCCAACGGTTGATGCATATATACTGTTTCCTTAAGATCACCATGTAGGAAAGCATTCTTGACATCCAACTGATGAATAGGACATGTCTTTGAAAGAGCCAGGCTAATCACAGTGCGAATGGTAGCCGGCTTGACCACCGGACTAAACGTCTCCCCACAATCTATCCCAACCTGCTAAGTCTTACCATCACCCACAAGCCACGCCTTATGTCGAGCAAAGGACCCATCGAAATTCTCCTTATGAGCAAAAATCCACATAGACCTGATAACATTAATACTAGATGGACGGGGCACCATCCCACGTCTTATTATCAATAAGAACATTATATTCATCAGTCATAGCAATTTTTCAATTCGGGTCGTTTAAGGCAGACATAAGATTACGGGGCAAGGGGGATTTAGAGACATTATAATGTAAATTAAAATATCTTTTAGGTGTAAAAATACCCCGCTGACTACGAGTGACCGATCTATGACTCGAGGAAGAATTGAGTAATTTTGGGAATTTACAGGGCTCGGGATGGATCGCCAAGGCAATGGGCTGTTGGCCCAAAACCGACGCAGGTCGGGTCCGAGAGTAGTAATCGACCGACCAGCCTGGCAGGGTGAAATCGCCCAATCACCGAAATCGCCCAATGAGAGGATCGGGCGATCTTGACCAAGACGTGCCAGTGGGACTAGCGGGCAGTGGGCCCGCTGGAGAGTTTTGGGTGTGGGAGATGTCCGAAAAATGCCGAATAATATACGGGGATATTTGGTCATCTAAAAAATTATATGAACTAGGCTCGGGAGTATGAACTTTCGTAAAAGGAAATTGAGTTTCATAAAAAATGACATGGCGATTAATTATGATTTTCTTGGAGGATAAATCAAAGCATTTGTAACCATGATGATTAGACGGATAACCCAAAAATACACACGGAAAAGACCGAGCATGAAGTTTGTTAATTGTGGTGGATGGAAATAACGGATAACACAAGCACCCAAAAATCCGAAGATGAGAATACGAAGGATTCTTATTATATAAGATTTGAAGGGGGAAAGAATATGTCAGACCTTTGGAAGGAATTATGTTTAGGAGATATTTTACCATTTGCAGAGCATGATGCCAAAAGTATGGGGGTACGGAAGCATGAAGTAAGAGGGTGCGGACAATGTTATTTATGGAACGAATTTTGCATTGGGCTTTCCCATTTTGAGAAGATGTATGAGGGCACGAAAAATGAAAACTGATCCCATTATTATCACAGAACTCCCGAAACACCATAATGTCATACTCTTTCCCATTATCACACTGAATAGTTTTTATTTCTCTTTCGAATTGTGTTCTAATGAATGCTCTAAATTATATGAAGACAGAAAACACTTGAGATTTATTGGCGATTGGAAACGTCCACACAAATTTAGAATAATCATCCAAAAAAATAACATAATATCGATGACCTAACGAACTTAGAACAGGAGACGTCCACAAGTCGCTATGAATAATATCAAATGGCATTGAAGTATGAGAATTTGAGTCCACAAATGACAACTTAACAAGTTTTCCTAACGAACAAGACTGACAAATTTGAGTACGACTCGTACCCTTACAATAAATAAAGTTATTTTTATCTAAAACTGATAAAATAGAAGATTCCGGATGACCAAAGCGAGCATGTCACAAGGAATGAGAAATGGATGCAAAAGCTGAAGGCAAGGCTTGACTCGATGGACTGAAATCGGGTGTGATAGGATACAGATCTCCCCTACTATCACACCTCATGAGAGGACTCCCCGTCTTGAAACCCTTCACAGAAAAACCAAAAGGATCAAATTCAACAGAAACAGAATTGTCAGTGGTGAACTTGCGGACAGACACTAAGTTTTTAATCAATTTGAGGGCATGTAAAGTATTTTTAAAGATAAGGGGTGGATTGGGGGGAGATAACGTTTTATGACCATAACTCTTAATTGGAATAGAGTTACCATTTCCGATAATTATACCACGAGGGTTGCTCAAATTGGAATAAGACGAGAGAGTACCTCGATCGGAGGTCATGTGTGTCGTAGTGCCGGTGTCCATGTACCAATTTCGATCCGGTTGCGTCAACCCAAGTGTGTGCATTGCGGCCTCAATGTCGGTGGGAGTGGGGCCTGCTGCGTGGTGGGCTTGCGGAGGCCGGGGCCCAAGAATCCCAGAACTGGGCTGTGGGCCGTAGCTGCTGGAACTGGCGTTGCTGGGCCAGTGGCCAGTGGGCCGCCACTGCTGATTGTTGGGCCTGAAAGGCTGGCCAGCCCACTGGCTTCTGGAGCATAAGGGCTGCTAGCCCATGGCCCACTGCCCCAGCCCCACTGCTGGGACTAGTAGGGTGGTAGGCCACTGTTCACTGGACTGGGCTCACTGCCTGCTTGCTGACCACCGGAACCGCTGCGTTTGCCCCCGCGGTTTTTGTTATTATTCTTGCGATTATTTTTGCCGCCACCATGGGTACGATTTTGGCCTGAATTATCAACAAAACCCGAAGAATTTGTGGAGGACGTCATTAGGACGACGGGGCTTGCTCCGGTAGCCGTTTTTTTAGCCAAATCGGCTTCTTTCAAAGTAAGCATGGAGCGGGCTTGATAAAAAGCAGGAAGTGGGTTGCTTTGACGAAGGAGAGTTCCAATGCTGTTATAGGCCTCAGAAAGATCGGCAACCAGTTGTAGAACCAGACGATTATTTGTTACAAGTGCGCCAACATTACGGAGTTGATCCGCCAACTCCTTGAGTTTCTTGCAATATGCAGATACGTTTGGAAATTCTTCCATGCGAACTAGGGAGAATTCCTGCTCGAGTGTGACGGCACGTGAATGTTGGTTATCTTGGAATATATCACGCAATCTATTCCAGGTAGCCATAGCCGTGGTATCCGGCTCAATAATCGTCTGTAAAAGGTCAACCGAAATAGTGGAATAGATCCACTGGAGAACGGTAGCATCAAGAGTAATCCATAACTGAGGATCCTCTGAGGAAAAAGGTGTAGCGGGAGGAATTATGTGATGGATAACTTGATGGGAGATAGCGTGAATTTTAAACAATTCTGCCCACGTCGCATATTAGACGCTTTCCATCTCAAGCACAATAGGGATACTGTTCTTGACGTTAGAAACCACGAGGGCAGGATGATAATTGTTCTTAGACATATTGAAAGAACAAAGAAGGATGGGAAATTTGGGAACAGTAAGAGAGATTTGGAGAGCGGAAGATGAATTTTGGAAGAGAAAACCCGAGGGGGGGGGGGGGTTTCGGCCGAAGGGACAAAATTTTGGGAGAGACAATTTTGTTAGACCTAGTCTCTTGATACCATGAAAGAAATAATCCCCTTGATTATTTTCATTAATTGAAAGGTATTTATACAAGTTACAAAATAGGAGAATCTTATTCCTATTCTATTCCTAAAACCTTATTCTACTATAATTCTAACTATACAATTATGGTAAGTGTATAACACTAATTAAGATAACATTTACACTACAATATACTACAAATATATATACCATATATACAATATTGCAATGCCTACAATCTGTCCGTGATGGGCTTGTCCGTGATGGGCTCAGGAGACTGCTGTCCGTGATGGGCCACTGCCGAGAGCTGGGCCAGTCCACTGTATTCCTGTGATATACACTTCTGTATATTCAGTGTATATCACAGGAATATTTCCTTGTTTAACATATATGGTTCATCCGGGGAGAGATTGAGCTTCAAGAAATAGTAAACGGTCTTATCAATACACAAATGTATAACTCCCCAGGAATTTCAATTGCGCTCATATTGGGCGGTGCCATAGTGGATGATGGCGGAGGTGAGAGTACCGGTGGTGATTGAGAAGCCGTGGGTGGTGGTGATGATGGCGACGGATGACCGTGGAGGAGAGTCCTAATGGTGATAAAAGTGGGTTAGTCGATTAGTTTTTGGGACGGTTTTAGCCCGGTCATCGGAGGGTTGGATAAAATGGGAGGGGTCTTCTAAATTTAAATGTCACATGGCAATTTTTGATGTTAGAAAAAAAAGTTTTAATGGAATTTAATTTCGAGCAATGCAACTAAAGTCCAGAAGGATAAATATGTACCAAAAGTTGGACGGCAAGGCATAATCAAGGGTATATTTGACCCTTTTCCTTACCAATAATTCACTTACTGTAAGACCAGCTAAACCTTGTTTTCAACATTTAATTTTTTTTCCCAACATTTTCAATAACTGCCAGACTTAGTTTCAGAAAAATATCATGTATGAAACCATTAAAATGTTAACTATCCTCTTTAGGTCGTAAGAGAACTTTTAGCAACATTATAGTACATCTAAGTAAATTAAAGTGGGCCAGATACCTGTTTTAAATAAATAACTGATAACACCCCATAACAGTACAAATTAGGTAGAGATTAAGAAATTTTGGAAAATGAAAGGTCAATTAAAAAAAAACAAATCAGAGAAAGTTACATAAATGTAACGGGGGATCATATGAAGAATACTTATAAGTCCAACCTTGAGTATCACATAGAGAATAAACTCAAATATAAAAGAGTGAGATGTGAAGCATACCTGACGTTTTATACGTCAAATAACATTTCAGTAAAGAAAACAAAACTTTATGAATAGAAACATACCTCACCTTCTCTTCTTAATTAAATTGGCAAAAATGAAATTCATACTGAAACATCAACTCTCACTTTTGGAGTGGAAGAACGAAATATGATTAGAGCTACTTGAACTAGCCGAACTCTGAATACATATGTTGGTTACAATGGTGCACGAAACGGAAATGAGTAACTGCTAAGTATTACAACACAATGAAATTACAACAAACTGAAATTTCAATGAACTTGAACAAGAAACTGAAACAGTTTTGATATGCTGAGTCGAGTGATGACACTCTGTCTTTAAGACAAGATTGCCCCGTATATATATCCTTTCTACGTTTTGGACAATAGTCTCCCAAGATAAAACAACAACTCAATAATTGAGCAAAGAAAACTCAAGTGCTACCTTGAAGAATTTTGAGTAATGAAATGATGTTAGAAGATAGTAGGAAGAATCTGATTCGTTTGTATGTTTCTGTGTGTCTCAACAATTGTGCAAAGGCTCCATTATACAGTTGGAGGAGAGGACTTATCAACTGCCCACATAATTGTTGTTACTGGCCAAGTAATGGCAATTATGGAGGTAGTAATTCACCAAAATAAATGGTGAATTGATGTGCAACAGATTGTCTTTTAGGGAGAGTTATTCAACCAAAATAAATGATTGAATTGAGTGCATATTAAGGCTGGTTGACGTTCCAAAAACCAACAGCAAAGTTCTCTGCCCATTTTTGACTTACATGAAACTTCAGAGACCAAACTGTAAATATGAAACAATTATGTTCCAAAAAGATAATATCAGAAGCCCACAACCCACAGCCCGAGACCGAAACGGACGGGCGCGCGGCGGCGGCGCGCGTGTGGGCTTAGCCTCGAACTAAAGCACATCTAGGTCCTCCCTCCTTTAAACACATGAGATACCCCTTGGGGTCCCAAACTCCAAGCCAACTTTGAGACTTATAAACTAAACAAATATTTTTCCCCACCAAATGAGGGAGGATTGGTCTTACTACCTTTTTCCATGCTTCAAACACCTCACTTCGTGGACCAATATCTCTTTCATTTCTCAACGAAATTTGACGATCCTTGGCCCTACGGTCATCTACTTACTTAGGAGATTATGCACGTATGAAGAACCGAAGGTTCCAACATGTGAAACACTAGTGTTTAAGTCATTAAAGATGGTTGGACGCAACTCCCGCCAATGGAAATTTCCAACAATCCCCTCTTGAAAGAGATTTTGGCGCACTCACATGGTGCCTTTTTCCAGCAATATTTCAGCGGACCGATGTTGTATAAGGAGAGGTAGCTTCAACTTTGAACCTTCCATAGTTAAATACCATCGGACTTACTTACTGCGCGGTGAACGTGATGTCTTGAACCGTCAGTGTTTAATGTAAGCCAAGTCAATAGTATCAACACAACAAATTCCCTTACTCTTTTCTTCGTAATGTTTTGTCCGTTGTGGCCGTGGACAACTTCTTGGATTCTTAAGTGCGTTCATTTGAGGCGGTCTGTCCTCACACTTAAATAGGTGGTTTCCTACAAGGTATCCTGCTATACCCCTGTCGCACCCGATTTTGATCTGCGGGCTTCGCGACGTGATGGCGTCGATTCCCTCTGAATTGGACAAAAATGCTTGCTTTGAGGAGTCGCCACCTAATTATTCTAAGGTGAATTAGGGCACCTAAATCTTAACTAAATGCTGCAAAATAACTTCAATTTTATGGTCTGCGAAACTAATGAAATTCTAGGTAAGGGTTCTTTATTATCCTAAAGGGAAGGGGTTAGGCATCCTTTAAGATCCGCTAACTTGCGGTTATCCGATCAAACTCAGGTTAATTATTATAGTAAGAAAAATGCATGTTTTTTTACAAGTATAAAAATAATGTTGCAAGATGTTAATAAAATGATGCATTTTGTACAAGTATGCATTTGTATGACATTAATATAAATGTGAAACTGAAAAAAAAAGTATAAGTATGTATTTGTACGGCATTAATATACATGTAAAGCTGGAAAAAAAATCTGCATTTGTAGGAAAATTGATAAAATGTATGCAAGGTGATTTTTATGGGCGACGGGCCTAAAAATAGATAAACTAGCGATTTCCAATTTTAAAACTAACCGAGCCTAAGAATAAATGAACTAGCAATGAGTTTCCAGTTTTAGACTACCCTATTAATTAATTCCATGTATGCCTATTCTAAACATTTCAATAATTTCACGAGTACAATAATATTACAATACAGAATGAAATAAAGCTGAATTAAATAAAGTAAAAACAACAACAAAATAAATAATCTCCGAGGGGTATTTGCCTTCTTTGACTTTATCTCTTGCAAGCTGTCAAGAACAAACGGTTAGAAATAAATGAATATACATAACTTCGGATCCGTATCCAAAACAATAAATGTTTTGATTACGGAGGACTCAGACTTAAATTTTGAAAAGATCATTCCAATCACGTCGTGGCTGCGAACATATGACTCGTTGGTCATTTTAGTTGCCTTCCCTACCGAACATATTGGTCTCTCGGGTGAAAAAGATTTAAATTTCATCATTGCGTAGAAGTTTTATTTTCCGTCTTTACAACTGTGGAGGCCTAAAAAATCGACGGATATTTTTTCATCGGCCAGTGTAGTATTTAATTCAAAAGCGATGCTTGATAAAAACAGTACATATCCGTGGCACGGATGTTTAACACAGTAAATTAAAGAAACAGAGAAACGAAAGAAGAAAAACGCGGCCTCGAATTCAATTTCATCGGCCTAAGTGTAGTGTTAGTTAAAACAAATAAAACAGTAATCCATTGCACGGATGTTAAAGAAAAGCGATGTGAGAAACGAAAGCGAAAAAAAGTGCGGCCTCAATTTAATTTCATCGGCCTAAAGCGATAAAGATATCCGTGTGTGGATATTTAAATGCCAAAATAAACCAACAGTTTGCAATTAAAGCGTCCGACCGAATTACGAAATTTTCGGACCAAGCGAGATTCGAATACATACGAAATCAGGCAGTCGAAACGGTGATCCGGCTCGAATTTCGGGTCGACCCGACCCGGAATCAAATATTTTTTTTTATATTTCAGATAACCAACAACAAAAATATTAAAACACAAAATCTGAAATTTTATTCGAATTGGGTCGACCCGACCCGAATCAGTGACCCGGCCCGAAACAGATATTTCAACCCGAATCGATTTCTTTTCAAATTTTCAGATAACCAACAACAAAAAATATTAAAACACAAAATCTGAAAATTTATTCAAACCGGGTCGACCCGACCCGAATCGGATATTTCAACCCGAATCGATTTCTTTCCAAATTTTCAGATAACCAACAACAAAATATAAACACACAAAATCCAGAAATTTATTCAAAAACCGGTTCGACCCGACCCGGAATCCAAAAACAATGAATAATAGCAAAAAATTCCAGATTATTCAATGCCGAAACCCCAATAATTTTAACATATATTTTCGGACTCTTTAAGATGAAGAACACATGCAAAGAAAAACAAATACCTTTGAGAAGATTCCGGATTTTAAAACTTAACTACGAGATTTTCGGACCAAAAACCCACCAAAACCGACCTTTTCTTCTCGATTTTGGACACCTTTTGATTTCTCTTTTCGGCTCTGACCGGACCCCAAAAAACCTCCCAAAAATGAAGAACAACATGGGGTATTTATAGATGGCTTAACCCATAATAATCAAGTTCAAATTTCAAACAAAAGGGGGCAAAAAATCCGATCTTTGTGGTGGATTCTTGGGGTATGGGTTGCGAATTTTAGGGGATTGGGGTATGGGGTGTGTCGGGTTAGTGGCGGCAGGGGTGAGGTGACCGACGTGTGGGGTCAAGGGTATGGGGGTGTGGGGTCGGCGGCGGTTTGGTGTGTTTGGTGAAGAGAAATGGTTTTTTTTTTGTGTTGTGTTTTAGGTTTAAGGGGGTATAAGGAAATGGGATGGGTGTTTGGTCGAATGGGCTGATTTGGGTCAATTTTCTGGGCTGAAATTTTGGTTGGTTTGAGGGTTAGGGATAAAATGGGTTATGGGTTTTGTTTTGATGTGTTGGGTATGGGAAATAAAGGGGAAACGGGCTGTTGGGCCGACCGAGTTGGGCTTGGGGGATTGGCCGGTTGGGCCTGGGTATGGGGGTCCGAAAATGGAGGGTTTGGGTTTTGGGTAAAATTATTTTGGGTTAAGATATAAAAAATGTTGAAATGGGTTATAGGTTTAAAATATAAAAAGAGTTTTATTATATAAAAAGAAAGCTTTGCAAAATTTATAAATTGTAAAGATGACAATATGATAAAAATATAATATTTGTGAAATGCTTGATGCTTAAATAAAAAATAAAAAATGCGATGTTGTTTTGTCAAAATAAAATAACATATAATATTAGGATAAAAGTATGATAATGATATAAAAAATACAAATGAAAATAAAAAATGCAAATAATAATAATAATGATGATATATATACAATATATGCCTATATTTTAAAATTGTTTAAAGGTGTCAAAAATATTTAAAATTGCAAATAAAATCAGAAAAGATGGGAAAAAATTGGGTGTCCGTTGTGGCCGTGGACAACTTCTTGGATTCTTAAGTGCGTTCATTTGAGGCGGCCTGTCCTCGCACTTAAATAGGTGGTTTCCTACAAGGTATCCTGCTATACCCCACTTCAAGAGTGTTAAGAACCATTAAAAGTTTCTCCAAACCTAACCTCAATTGTTGAGGATCATTAAAGGTTTTGAAAACTTAACCTTTACTCACACTACAGATAACACTTAACGTTATTGCGGGAACGACTTTGGATTTGGTGTTTCTTTACAGAAATCATTATCCGAAGTGCTCATGCTTCCACTGAAGCGATCAACTGAACCTTTACAGCTTAGTTTTTCCATTGAACCAAATTCCTGGGATCTCCAGTCTGTAAGGTTGGGTTACCACCGTATTGGTCCTTATACTTTGGGTTTTAAGTCCATTCCCCTAGACAGACAGAACATTTGATCCTTGAGTATGCCCTTTGTCAGAGGGCCTGCTATATTATCCTTTGACTTTATGTATTCAATGGATATTATACCCGTGGTGATCAGCTGCCTAACGATCTTATGCCTCTGTCGAATATGACGAGACTTGGCATTGTACATAGCATTCTGTGCCCTTCCTAGAGCCGACTGGCTGTCGCAGTGGATCATTACAGAAGGTACGGGTTTGTTCCAACACGGAACATCCTCTAAGAAGTCATGAAGCCACTCAGCTTCTTCTCCTGCTTTGTCCAAAGCGATAAACTCCGATTCCATTGTGGATCGGGCGATGCAAGTTTACTTAGAGGATTTCCAAGACACAGCCCCACCACCAATTGTAAATACATACCCATTGGTGGACTTGGTGTTCTCTATATCAGATATCAAGTTTGCATCACTGTATCCCTCTAGTACAATTGGATATCTGGAATAATGTAACCCGAAAGTTAACGTGTGTTTCAGGTATTGTACTACCCGATTCAACGCCTTCCAGTGATCATCACTCGGATTAGGGGCAAACTTAGCAAACTTATTGACTACATAAGCAATATTAGGTCGAGTGCAGTTTGTTATGTACATCAAACTTTTCGTGTCATTGCTTCGGGGCTTGTTTTAGCCCGTATAGAGATTTGACAAACCGACAGACTTTTTTCTCTTGCCCTTGAACCACATACCCCTCGGGTTGGTCCATATAAATTTCTTCTTC
Source organism: Anisodus acutangulus (assembly GCA_029783415.1). Taxonomy (NCBI): domain Eukaryota; kingdom Viridiplantae; phylum Streptophyta; class Magnoliopsida; order Solanales; family Solanaceae; genus Anisodus; species Anisodus acutangulus. Next base: position 14,788,537 of record CM056498.1, read on the forward strand.
CAAATAACCATTTAGGAAGTATGTGGAGAAGGCATTTCTATTGGAACAGATGTGTCTGGTAGCACCTGTGTCCATCCATTACTGTATGGGATTCTCAACCAGGTTTGCTTCAAGAACCACTGCTAAGAACTTCTCAATCATGTCATCCAGGAGCGTGTCCTTGACGACGTTAGCATGTGCCTTGCCTTTAACCTTGGCTTTCTGTTGTTGCTCAGTCTTGAGCTTGCGGCATTCCATGATCTTATGACCAGGTTTCCCACAGTGGTGACAGTTACCTTTGAACATCTCCGATACGTGGGTCTTGCCGTCTTTCTGGAACTTCCGCTTCTTGCTTGGGTTCCCTTTGGCCTCAGCCAGATTTGCCTTTGCCTCAGCAGGTTGTTTACCCATAGGCAAGGCCTTCTTATTATCTTCCTGAATTTGGAGTTTAATAATAAGTTCTTCAAAGGTCATCTCCTTTGCCTTGAGCTTTAAGTAGCTCATAAACTCATTCCACGAATGAGGTAACTTTTCAATCAGCGATGCAACCAAAAATTGCTCATTTGGTTTCATTCCTTTAAAATTCAGGTGATGTAGAATCATTTGGAATTCCTGGACTTGGGACATCACTGTCTTACTATCCACCATTTGAAATTTTAGAAATTTCCCAACGATGAACTTTTTAGTATCTGCATCTTGTGCATTGTACTTCTTTTGCAGTTTTTCCCACAGCTCTTTGGCAGTGCCAACGATGCAATAGACCATGTAGAGAGGGTCTGCCAAGCAGTTCAATATGTAATTCTTACACATGAAATTACTATGATTCAATGCATCAAGAACCATCTTCATGTCATTAATGACAAGGATACCTAGGCCCCCTTCACCCGTTTTAGAAGGCGAAGGGTCCATTTCATCTCCAGCTTGTGGATGATCTTCTGTTAGAAAACGTGTCATTCCCATAACAGTCAAGTAGAACAACATCTTCTGCTGCCATCTCTTAAAGTTTGAGCCCATGAATTTTTCAGGGCATTCATGGTAGAATGCGGATGGTGGAGCAGTAAAGGCAGCAGACGTGCCTTGGGAAGCAGTGGGTAAGGCAGATAAGTTACTGCCTTGAACAGTAGCGGCAGCAGCAAGGTCGGCAGAATTGCTGTCTTGATTGGCAGCGGCAGCGGCATGAACAATGTTTCCAGTCATGTTAAAGCAGTTACAGCAAACACAATCTTATCTTAAACTTGTTGGTTACAACGGTGCATAAAATGGAAATGAGTAACTGCTAAGTATTACAACACAATGAAATTACAAGAAACTGAAATTTAAATGAATTTGAACAAGAAACTTGAATAATTTTGATATGCTGAGTCGAGTGATGACACTTATATAGTTGGAGGAGAGGCCAAGTAATGGCACTAAAAAGATAATATAAGAAGCCCACGACCCACAACCCGTGATCCGTGATCCGAGACCGGACAGGCGGCAGCGGCGTGCGTGTGTGATTGGCCTCGAACCAAAGCACATCTAGGTCCTCCCTCCTTTAAACACATGGGATACCCCTTGGGGTCCCAAACCCCAAACCAACTTTGAGACTTATAAACTAAACAAATCTTTCTTCCCCCACCGATGATGGAGAATTGGTCTTTATCACCTTTTTCCATGCTTCAAACACCTCACTTCGTGGACCAATATCTCTTTCATTTCTCAACGAAATTTGACGATCCTTGGCCCTACGGTCATCTACTTACTTAGTAGATTATGCACGTGTGAAGAACCGAAGGTTCCAACATGCGGAACACTAGTGTTTAAGTCATTAAAGATGGTTGGACACAACTCCCGCCAAAGACAAATTTCCAACAACATATTCAAATATATTATACTAGATATGTGTGGATCAGTTAAAATGCATTGAGACTCTTATCATTAAATAAAAAGAAGGATTAACAAAGAGTACTTACCTTGCAGCCAAAAAGGTACGAGGAGGCCAAACCATAAAATCAACACCTACCATTGATTCTTGAGGAAGAATGAGCCACTGGTGTTGATAACATGTTATAAAACTATATAATTGCAAATAAATAATAGAAGCAAATCAATAACTTGGTAGGCAGGAGGGAGAGATTGTATTATTGGTGTATCTTACGAATGAGGATTTAGCCAACTATTTATAGAGATGGTAGCCCACCAAATGTACAATATCATGCCCACCAAATGTACAGTAGCAAGCCTACCAAATGTATAGTATCATCCTCATTTAGCACATAAGTAAAACTAAGACAACATGCACATACATATATATTTTACAACACCCATAAAGTTTTGTGCACCTTTCTTTTCTCGTCATATTCACCTTCGGGCACTGGCAAATTGTTCATTCATATATAATATAGGCATATGGGGAAAACATGGGTCATTTGCACTTTTGCTCTTATTTTGTGTTGGTATTTAATTTTTACCCCTCAAGTCAAAAAATATTCACAAGACATAACTTCATATTTTCGCATCATAATATTCCACAAGTTATGCCTATTTTTACCAAACACTCTTAAAGAACTTATATATCTATAGACATAAGTTCAATTTTGAAAGGCAAATATTAAAAATCAGTTCATTTGAAAGGCAGAAATTAAAGACCAGCCCATTTAAAGGGAAAACTGTGCAATTTAATGGAAAAAACATTAAACATGCGCTTGAAAAGATTTGGATAGAGGGTAAAAAGTTATTTCTGTTATAAAATAATAATAATAAAAGTACAAAACAACAAGAGATATAACCAGAAAAGCTGGAGGGGGAGTGGAGATTTTAATGCTCTTCAGAATTGATGTACAAATGAAATGAATTGACTTCCTATTTATAAATTAAAAGAAGTAACTGCAAGGCTTTTCATGAAGCTGCTGCAAGACTTTTCAGAAGCTGCTGCAAGACTTTTCAGAAGCTGCTGACAAGACTTTTCAGAAGCTGTTGGCAAGCTGCCTGCTTGAGCTACTTGCAACATGTCTGCTTGAGAAACTTGCAAGTTATCTGCTTGATTGTAAACTTATCCAGATGACTGTGTATTTGATTGTAAGCTTATCTAAATGACTGTGTATTTGAATGGACATCCATAATACAATGTATTTATAACAAATTTCTCATTGTTGTTTCTGTATTATGATCATAAATCATAAATAAAAGACTAAAATAAACTAGCAAAATTAATACAGACACACATGAAATAATTCATTAGCGTTCAATTATCTCATTAATTAGTAATTTCATGCGTCTTATCTTTGATTCATTAACATTTATATGCTGACCAATTCGATGATACATGGGAAATAAATTAATGAAAATATTACAAGTGATCAGGGATCAAAATGTAATGTTTCCTAATACGTACGGAGTATATGTTAAAGTATTTTAAAGCAAATTCATGAATAATTTTTTTGATGGAATATGATACCTACCATAAAAGAAAAGATAATATATAGAGAGATGCCTAATATAAAAAATAAAAAAATAAAAAACTTTATCTCAAAGTTAGAAACAACCAAATCGCTTTGCTTTAAGTGCCAATAAATTAAAGAATTTATCTTATAGAACTTTTAAATGGGAGGAAGAAAAAAAAGGGTGGGGGGGAGGGGGTGGGGGGGAGGGAGGGACCAAGTCCATTGTAGAACCTATATTTGTTGTCTAACCTTTTTGCAGTACCAACTTGTATGTAATTAAATTCGTTCTCATTATAATTCACAATAAACAGTGATGTTAGATCTACCACTAAAAGGGTGATTTAATTAGTTTCCTTCTTTTGCATTGATTTATTTTGTTATTACTTCCATGTGATATATCTAAAATAGCAATTCAGATGTATCTATTACTATTGTTACTACTGTTATAATATTCCTCCATCTCATTCTGGACATCATTTAACTTGGTGAAAAGGATTAGATATACACCTGAACTTTTCAAAAATGTCTAGATATACTCTTCATTATAAATTTGGCTCATTTATGTTTTTGCTATTCAACTTTTAGCACATATATACCCCAAAGCCGTTAGTTGCATTGCTGGAATTTTCCAATCCTTAAAAAAAATCTGATATTACCACATGGCATTTATATTGCCACATGTCATTTAAATTTAAAAGATCCTCCCGTTCTAAACCCCACCCCCTCCAATACCCGACCCACAAAATCTCAACTCCCCAAAACAAATCTGATATTGCCACATGGGTATTCATTGAAGTACCGATTTGAACCTTTGGACCTCCACAACTAATAGAAGAGTTATCTCTTACTAATAGTTTTAGCTTAAAATTAATTTTTTAAATATTTTATATCAATTTACATATAAAAAATATGAATTCGGGTCTTAAACCTATAAAAGTGTAAAATAATTAGGGCTTGGATACTTGCACTTTCTTAGTCTTTCTTTGTAATTCTTTGCTCGTTGGGACAAGGAAAAATAAATTCTTGGTGGGTTTGTCTTCCCTTCCTTTTTATTGATATTCTGTCTAATATATAGTGTTACATGATTATTTACATAGCTATAAATTAAGTAACTAATCTTCCTAATTATAATCGGAATATAAATTAATCAAATATAAAAAATATACAATGATACAGTGATATTCTTGTAATATTCTATCATACCCCCACAGTTGAAGCGAGAGGTTCTTGTACTGGCTCGAAAATTATCAAAGAGTATGCACGGAAGTCCTTTAGTAAATATGTCAGCAATCTGATAACGGGAAGGAACATGAAGGACACGAACTTGTCCACGAGCAACGTTTTCACGTACAAAGTGAATATCCATTTCAATGTGTTTAGTGCGCTGATGTTGAACGGGATTGTCGGAAAGATATATCGCACTTACATTATCGCAGTAGACCAATGTAGCCTTGCGGATTGGGCAGTGAAGTTCCAGCAGAAGGTTGCGTATCCAACAAGACTCCGAAAAAACATTTGCTACTCCTCTGTACTCAGCTTCGGCACTGGATCGAGACATAGTAGGTTGTCTTTTAGAAGACCAAGAAAGTAAGTTATCTCTGAAAAATACACAGTAACCTGACGTGGATCGATGAGTTCATCTTTGCCATTTTGTGAAGAGGTGTAGGGACAGGAAAAATAAAAAACAAAGTCGTGTTTGGCGTAGAAAAGTTTGAATTATTTATTATCGAATTCCCTCCCATTGTCACATTGAAAACATTTGATATTCTTTTTAAATTGTGTCTTAATGAAGGAACTAAAGGAAGAAAAATAGAATAGACTTAGTACTTATAACCAATGAGAAAAGTTTATAGGAAGTTGGAATAATCATCCAAAAACAACATATAATATTGATGCCCGGCCGTGCTTAAAATAGGAGAAGCACATAAATCATTGTGTATGATATTAAATGGCATTAAAGTACAGGTGGATGAAGAATAAAATGAAAACTTGACATGTTCCCAAAAAAAAAAGATTCACAAACAGGAGGATAAGAGACATGTTTGCAATCAATAATTTTTTTTTGTTAAGTGAGCGTAAAACAGAATCTCCCGGATGTTCTAATCTATTATGCCATAAACTAGACAAAATAGCTGCAAAGGTTGATGGAGAGGAGGCTGGATGGCTGACGGTGGTGGTGATAGGATAGAGGTCCCCGGCGTTATCACATCTCATTATTCGCATCCATGTTTGAAGGTCCTTCACAGAAAAACCAAAAGGATCAAATTCAAGGGAAATATTATTGTCGGTTGTGAAACGACGTACAAAGATTAGATTTTTGATAAGTTTCGTAGCATGGAGAATATTTTTTACAAATAATGTGGGGGTGTGGTAGGGAGAGTGATGATTGTCCATAACCTTGAATGGAAATGCCTTGTCCATTACCAATAATAATATTATGGTTTAAATTGCTCATATTGAAATAAGACGAGAGAGTACCTTGGGATGACATCATATGGGATGTGGTGCCCCTATCCATGTACCAACTGTCATCTGAAACGTTGAGAGACACTCATTGCCGCCTCAATATCCATCGGTGCGTAGGTTGAATGAGGAGAGAGATGTGCATTGTATTCCTGTTGTAGACGTGCGCCAAGAATATTGGGTTGTGGCTGTCGGGCAGGAGGTTGGGTCCAGGATGTCGTCGAGTAATGGCAGGGTGGATCAGCCCACGCGTGCTGGCCCTACACTGCCCATGTCAGGTATGCAGCTCAAGGCGGAGGCTGCTGCCGTTGTGGGTGGCTGCCGGCTGGCTGGAATTACCTCTTGCCGCCGCTGCTACTGTTCTGCCTCAGCCACCGTAGATGTTTCCGGAATTTCTTTCTTTATTGTTATTCCGGGAATGTGAGCCACGTTTCGGATCATTGGCTTGTCGGTGGTATGGGGCAAAAGCTGAGCCTCTCGGGTCAGTAGTTGTGCCGCCAGTGGTTACGAGGGCGACATTTTCGGTGCTTGCATTGGCCGCTGCCCGCTTGGTTTTCCAGGTTTCTTCAAGGATAAGTTTCGAACGGGCCTCATAAAATGGAGGCAATGTCGTGCTTTGTTGGAGGATGGTAGCGACACCGTCATAAGTTTCATTCAAACCCACAATAAGTTGCATCACCAATCGTTGATTTGTGACCGGTGCACCGACGTTGGAGAGTTGATCGGCAATCAAGGCCGACACATTAGGAAAATCGTCCTGCTGAATGTCCTTAAATTGATTTTCCATATACAAGACAAATTGTGTCTTGTTATCATGAAAAATACTTTCCAATCGCTCCCACGTTTGTCGTGCGGTGACGTCGGTTTAAATGATTGTATGTAATAAATCATTCGAGATTGTGTTGTAGATCCATTGTAGAATAACCACATCTAAGCGTGACCAAAGTTCATCATCAGAAACATCACGTGCCTCCAGGGGCTTTGATTTAGGGGGGATAATGTGATTGATGACTTTTTACACACGACAATGGATTTTAAACAGTTCTTCCCAGGAGGAATACTGGACTTTTTCCATCTCAAGGGTAATGAGAATGAAATTCTTGATGTTGTTAATAGCAAGATTATGATGAAATTTAGGTTGTTCAACCATTGAAAATTTGGGAGAGAGATCGAGAGAGATAGGGAAAGAGTGGTCGGCGACGGTAGGGGGGCTGACGACGGCTTAGGGTAATTTTAGGGTTTTGGCTGATACTATAAAGGAATATGTCCCATGCCTTTTCATCGATTATTTTGTACAATATATAGTGTTACATGATTATTTACATAGCTACAAACTAGGTAACTAATTTTCCTAATTACAATCGGAATATAAACTAACTAAATATAAAAGATATACAATGATATGAAAATATTCTTGTAATATTCTGTTATTATTTTCTTTTGTCTTTTTTCTTTTCTAGGGTGTTATCAATATGTTCTGTAAATTAATAAAAGAAAGTCAAGAATGGAGATAAGAAAATTAATGGTGAAAGGAAAAAGAGATGGATGGTCTTCTTATAGTGTTAATCGAGGTTGTTAAATATAGATTGTGGGCACTTCCACGAAGCTGCTATTGATAATGGGGTGGCCATAAATTCCACCTCAGTCAGTTCATCTTATAGTTTTTAATTGATTATCGTAATTGGTATAGTATTTTTATTTTGTAACTAATGGTGCTTTTTTTAAATGAAGATGATTTTGACCATAGAAGATGGAGATAGATCCATGGAGGTGAGTGCTGGAAGAGGGAAGGTAAAATGGATTACATGGTTAAAAGGGAGGGTGGGTCGGATTACATGGGTTAAAAGGGAGGGTGGGTTAGATTATCATGGGTTTAAAAGGGAGGGTGGGTCGGATTATTTCGCGGGTCCGGTTATTGGAGGGGTGGATTAGATGAGAGGGGTAATTTAAAATAAATGTCATGTGGCAATTTAAATGTCATGTTGCAATTTCTGATGTTAAAAAAAAAAATATTTAATGGCCCTAAAATTCCAGCAATGCAACTAACGGCCATAGGTATGTGCCAAAAATTGGACGGCAAAAACACAAATAAGCCAAACATGTAACGGAAGGTATATGTAGATATTTTCGAAAAATTAAGAGACATATTTGACCCTTTTTCCTTTTAACTTATTATAGTAAAAATAAAAATAGGGGGTATGATTATATAAGAGAAAATGTGATTGACAGTTTAAGTTAACGATCTAAATTGGTGAATTCATGCAACACGTGTGTCAGTTCTTGATACACAAGCTTATACCTATATTAGAATTTGATATCAATAAATGGAGATTCCCTTATACACATCCAAATTGAGTAAAAAGTAAAAACAGTATATTTAATTGTTCCTATTAAAAAGGGAGCCTGATGCACTAAGATCCCGCTATGTGCGAGGTTCGAGGAAGGATCGGACCATAAGGGCCTGTTGTACGCAACCTTACCTTGCAATTCTGCCAAAGGCTGTTTCCACGGCTTGAACTCATGACCTCCTGGTCACATGGCAGCAACTTTACCAGTTATTATGAAATAATAATAAAGGTAGAATAAGAATATTATTGAGAAAGAGAAAAAATAGGAGAGTTCTTATTTCTCTTAAGGGATGAAATACAATGAGGGGAACATCTCTATTTATAGGAGAAAATTGACTTGGTCCTAAAGTTATTAGCACTAATATTTCTCCTAAAAATAGACATCCACAATATATGATAATAGCTATAACACTCCCCCTTGGATGTCTATTTTGATAGATAATATGCCTCATTAAAACTTTTCTAGAAAAAACCCAATGTAAAAATTTCAGGAAAGGAAAAAGAGTACACATTTCTAATAATACACATTTTGGTTGCTTCATTAAAAATCTTACAAGGAAAATTCAGTGGGACAAAACCTTATACGGAAAAAAGAGTACCAACATATATTAACTCCCCTGATGAGAACTTAAGTCCGAATGCTTGAGTCTCGCATTCCAATCTTGTGCACCATCTTCTCAAAAGTTGCAGTTGGTAGAGACTTAGTAAACAAATCGGACATATTATCACTTGAACGAATCTGTTGCACGTTGATATCACCATCCTTTTGGAGGTCGTGTGTGAAGAATAACTTTGGTGAAATGTGTTTTGTCCGATCTCCTTTTATGAATCTTCTCTTCAATTGAGCAATGCATGCTGCATTATCTTCATATAAGGTTGTGGGTATTTTGTCACATTTCAAACCACATTTATTTCCAAGCAATTCAAATTAGTCCTAACATCAATTGGATTTATTAATATTTCTTCATTTTCTTGAGTTTGTGGCTCATTGATTTCTTCAAGAATATCAGGATTGATCAAATCTTGCATTTCTTTATGAGATTCTTTCTTAGTGTCATCTTGACCATTTATTTTTATTATTCTAGGATTCCGATCCTTAGAACCCAATGATCTATCATGCTTCAGGTGTGCTTTGGACTCATTTTCTATGACACTAGTAGATAGTCTTACAGGGACATCAATCTGAATTGGGACATTCTCTGCAGGAGTATGTGATTTGATAATCCTTTTCAAATCTGTAAATGCGTCTGGCATTTGATTTGCTATTTTCTGCAAGTGAATAATCTTTTGGACCTCTTGCTCATAAATAGAAGCACATGGATCAAGATGAGACAATGATGGATTCTTCCACAAAATTTTTCTTTTTATTTCATTATTCTCTCCCCCTAATTTTGAAAAATTTGTCTCATCAAATCAACAATATGCAATTAATCTTATTTCAGTATCTCCATGTAAGGAAAAAATTATATCATGCTCATAGTTATAGAAAGATAAATAAATGCATCAATTAAACAAATATATGGTACTTCAGGACCAATCTAATTTTCTCATTTCAACTTCTTTTAGCAGATAGTCTACTGCTTTTCGAAAACTCTTCAAAAGCTTCAATAATATTCAATCTAGCAACTTGCACAACATTATGAAAGATTTTGAATATCATAAAGGGATAATGGTAAATAGAGTCTTCTTTGTACCCCTCATCAATAAATATTTATTAAGGTGATTTCAGTACATCAACCTTAGTTCATTTAATCCGTTTAAGGATTACAAACAAGTTTTTCACTAACTTGTATATGCTTCAGGCATTTTGAATCCTTCAAAAAATTTCATATAATTTTTTTTCACGTAAGTCATATAGGATGAGACAATTTTCATTTAATATTTAATTTACATGACATCTTATGATGTCAGGACTGCAGGTCCAGTAAATTTACCCATACGAAGATGAATACATCAACATGATTTAAGAGACGTAGAATTCAAATCCTCATAATATTATACAATGTTGTGCACTATATTGTATCAAAGATATCGTCGACGAGATATCATTTTGTATCGGTTTGCAATCAGACCTAACTTACTGAGATCTTATCACTTCATTATTTTTCAGGTACCTGAACCTCGTATGAGGTTTTATGAATAGTTATGTCGTAGGCTCTTCAAGAGCACATTGCCTCCTTATTATGATCATTTCGATCATTTGCTCCTCCCATTTTAAAGGATTATTACATTTAGAACTGATTTATATACCTTGTTTCACGCATGTTGTAAACCCTGTCCTTCAGAGACATTTATGAGCGTCTTGCAGCTGGAATATGAAATAGTTGGGTCAGCAAATGCTTCTAGCATTTGACTTGAATTATCATTTGAATGAGGATCAAACTGATGATAATTCACAACATATTTTTAGTTGTTTATTCTCTCCCCCCTTATGTTAGAAAAACTAACATACATTTCCACCTTCTTTAAAGAATTCATCTGTCTGCATCGTGGTAGATTCATTAATCATATACCGCACAACAAAAACTATTAGATGAACACATTTGGTTCCTGACCTTGAACTAATTATGAGGGGAGTATTTATCATAATTTATTGGTGTGAAGCATGCAAACGTCATTGTATGCAGTATATCATATCTCATACCAATACATGAAACTTTATTTTCATAAGCAATGGTTTAGCTATCTATTGGAGGACATTCAACGCTAAACCAGTTTGAATATCAACCAGCATTATCAAGATGAATTGTCTTGATTACATAATCTGAAAATTGTGCTATCAACTCAATTATTTTGAGCAAGCAATTTCGTAAATGTCAAACTGCAGGTTGATAATAAACATACATGTTACCATCTCATAGATGTATCTATTTAAGACATCATATTACAGGTGAACGGGCCCTTATTCACCTTTTATATTTTTCAGAATTTAGGGAATTCAATCCCAACATTAGCTGGTGTAATCAACTTATCATGAGAACAAGCAAATTAATTCTTAAACAATCTTCTAGTTCTTCAATATATTAAGAATACAAACTTAGCACATCAGATTTAAATCAGGACGATCAAAATTGGCACGTCAATTGATAAAATTATTTGTACTAGTAAACTTCAAAACCCCGACGAGTGCTATTTATTTTAGTAAACATCTAGTATACTATTGCATGAGATTTTATATCGATAAACTTCTGGTTTACTGTGGCATGTGATCTCATCATGCTCGGATAAAGTTTCACATATGTAATTCTTACCCTAGCACTTAAAGATATTCAATCTTCTAATCATTTGTAGTCTCAATATGATAACCATTTTTATTGCTAGTAAACTTCAAGTTTACCATAATTTGTGTTCTGGTCATAAAAATTATGATCTAGGACAAATGGGGCTGTCGTATATAACCTCTTCGTGAGATTTCAATTTAAATTTTGTAATGCGATATTATTTTAACACTGCTAGTGTCATGATTCTTGCAAACAAATAATTAGCTCTTCTGGAGCTCTTGATCATTAGCATTATATCATTAAATATTGCTTAGATACTGTTGATATCATGAAAGAACATTTGATTAGACACTACCGGTGTCATGAAAGAAAACGGAAATCAAATGAACATTTAAAGATAATTGTAAATTCCTAAACAACGAAAAGCAAACACTAAGTTCTAAACTTCAGTGTTTCAATGTCTCCTTCAGGGAGATTAGCCATTAGCATCTGAATATTTTGTATCAAAGCGGTAACCACATCCTTCATGAAGAGATACATTAATGTTTATTTCCTTCGGGGAAATCATAACAAATAACCATAATGTATCAATGTGGTTATGGTAGAAAGCATTCTACTATGCTTTTTTCCCCCTTAGAATGATATTTAATAAACTTATTCATGATGTTTCTACGTACGACGGGTACATGTTGCACTGACTTTTATACCACATGTATTTCATTTATTAGTGTTGATATTGGATGGATGTTGTGACAATATCTGTAAATGCTCAGGACAACATCTTATGTAAATAAGAATGTTGCCTGCGATATTGTGACAATATTCCTGTAACAATTTTGCCTATTCTTTCGGCCAAAACAAGTTGTGTTACTGTGAGTAAAAAATGACCTAGGCAAACTAACAATGATGTTGTGTTTAAAACGTGGTAAAAGAAACAGTCAAAGCTTGGAGAGGAAGCAGCGTGAAGACCAAGTCCAGAACGTTGAGCTTTTGAAGGAGCAAGAACCGGTCCAAGCTGAAGCCTTCTTTTACTCAGCCTCCGCAACCAACCAGTGAGGATTTCAAGGGAAGTTCCACACTATAAATAGAAGGGAACTTCAGAGTATCGATATCCAGAATTGAACGAGAAGAATTACCAAGAGAGCTCTCGGATATTCACCTTAGAAACTGGATCAACACACTTAGCCTAAAGTAGTTTAACAACATCTAGTCCCACATTACTACTGTTGCTTAGATTCTAGATCAAGCTTATATTTCAAGCAATAGTAATGAAGATGTTGTATTTATCTTTTTAGATCTTTTAACTTTAGGCTGAAGTCATCTGCGACTTCATTTTTGTTTGTAATTTCTTTTTCGCATTTATTGTTCTATCTTGTAAAAAGAAATTCATTTGTAATTGTATATAATTTATACAATTCTTTGGTCATTGACCATCAAGGGATATATTAATATATACCCTTGAAAATATAAACCTTGTGTCTCTTTACTTTTTCGCTGCATTTACTCTATAAAAGTTTATAACTATTTTATCACAATGTTGCCTCAGATGTTGACACAACATTGAAGGCAAGATCCAGAAATTGTTTTAATTGTTTTAGCTGTTACTGCTTTATTCTTACATCTTCTTGCTTATCCGTAGCCCCGGACCCAACAAGTGGTATCAGAGCCAACACTTGATACAATAAGTGTTTGATTCTGAATATTACGGCTATGGACTCAGCTATACAAAACGTTGGTAGACTTCCAATTCTTGACGGAACTAACTATGCCTATTGGAAAATCCGACTACGTTCGCACATCAAATCCATTGATGTTCGAGCTTGGAGATCAGTTTCCGAAGGCTATGTGATTCCCAAGTACCCAGCAGACGAAAATGGTGATGTACTTACTAAACCCGAATCTGAATGGACCGCGGAAGAGATCAACAGTGCAAGCTTCAATGAAAAGTCCCTAAATGCGATATTTGGATGGGTAGATCTCTATATGTTCAAACTAATCCAGAATTGTATTACGACCAAGGACGCTTGGGAGACCTTACAAACTCATTGTGAAGGTACCTCAAGTGTATGACGTACAAAGCTTCGCATGATTTTGAGCCAATACGAACGCTTAAGGATGGAAGAATCTGAAGACAAAAAATCCTATTTTAAAAAGTTAATTGACATTGCTAATCAGTGTCAAGTGTTTGGTTCTCCTTTAACCAATACACAACTTGTGGATAAAGCTCTCAGATCTCTTCCTAAAAGGTTTAATACTAAGATTTGTGCTATTGAAGAGGTCCATAATCTTGCTACTATGGATCTACATGCCTTGATGAGCATCTTTCAAACATATGAGATGAACATGAAGAGCCAAAGAGATCTGTATAAAGATAAGACTTTGGCACTCCAAGGACAAACCTCGGAAACTGAATTGGAAAACGAGGAAGAAAACTTGGAGGAACTGGGAAATGGTGCAATTGTTGCCTTACTTACTCGTCGATTCAATTCGATGGTGAGAAAGATCAACATTGATCGCAATAAAGCCAAATAAAAACAGCATCAAAACCCACTCTTCAATAAACAGGCGAATAGGTCACCTTCTGAGCAAAGAAATCACAATCCACTGAGGAAATCTAACTCCGACAATACCAATTTCAATCTCAAACAACTCGAGGGAGTGCAATGTCATGCATGCTCGGGTTGGGGACACTATGCTAATGAGTGTACAAACACCCTTAGAAAAATTGGTAAGGTTATGTGGGTAACTCTCAGTGATGATGAGAACGAAGAGGAGGAAGGAGATCAAGAAGAAGAACCACAGGCAATGCTGGCAGCCATGTTCGAACGTTCACTGTCCGATGATGAAGATGTTATTGACAATGTTGCGACAACATCAAGAACAACATCAGACTCAACATATGGAATGTCTTCAACATCAGAGAGGTATGTATATTTTGACTATTCTGATATAAATTGTTTTAGTGGATTTAATTCTTCATCTGAGGCTGTAAATTTGGATCTAGTTGACTCCAAAGACGACGTAATAAAGGAATTACAAAGTCTTTGTAAGGCCTTAATCACTGAATCTGAGCAACTAGACTCAAAAACAAAATTATTGGCTCTTGAGAATAGCAATCTGAAAGGCACAATCAATCGATTAGAGGTGGTACTTACCAAGAAGGACCTAGAGCTTGGTAAGATTCGTGCACGATTGAACGTAGCTGAGACCACCTTTCAAAGGCTCAACATGGGAACCTCCAAACTAGATGAAATATTAAACTTCAATAAACCTACAAGGGCTGGGCTTGGGTACCAATCTCCTAGCAAAACAAATACTTCCAGAATCCATAGTCAAACTGAGAGGATAAAATTTGTCAAAGAAAATCCGAGTAACTCTCAGATCACTGAAATTGGATCGAAGTTTGTATGTAGCTTCTGTAAAAAGTTAGGACATCTTATGCCCTACTGCTACAAACTTCAAAACTCTGCACTCAGAATATTGCCTAAAATGTCGTCAGCAATGTTGCCCAACATCACTGACAACATTCAAAGCAACCAGCCTGAAAGCAGAAGGAAGAAAAAGGAATGGATACCCAAACTGAATCTGAAATGTAATGTGTGCATAACTGTTTTCGTACTAACATTACAGGGTCTTGGTACTTCGATAGTGGCTGCTCACGTCATATGACAGGTACCAAAAGCCTATTGAAGGAGTATGGAGCATTCAATGGAGGATATGTGACCTTTGGAGGAGGAAGTAAGAGTAAGATAATTGGTAAAGGAACTCTTAATGTTCCGGATGTACCAGCCTTGAAAAATGTTCATGTAGAAGGTTTGGTTGCTAATCTTCTTAGCATAAGCCAACTATGTGATGATGATCTCGAGGTGAAATTCAACAAGCTTGGATGCAAGGTTACAGATTCTGCAGATAAATGTGTCATGTTAGGAACCCGAATGGGAGATAATTGTTATCTAGTCGGTAGACAAGAGTTTTGCAACTCCGCAAAGGTAGGTGACCTGACACTTTGGCATAAAAAATTAGGACATGTCAACTACGGCACCTTGGAGAAGCTGATCTCATTTGAAGCTGTCAGAGGCATTCCCAAACTGGATCCAAAAGATAAAACACTATGTGAAGATTGTTTGAAAGGAAAGCAGACCCGAGTCTCTCATAATGTTGTCCAACGTGACGGACAACATTCAGGTACGTCTCATTGTTTCCAATTATTGCATATGGATCTTATGGGTCCAATCGAGGTAGATAGTCTAGAAGGAATAAGATATTCTTATGTGATAGTAGATGATTTTTCCAGATTCACTTGGATCTATTTTTTAAAAGAAAATTCACAAACCTTTGAGATGTTTAGAACACTTTACTCGAATATTAAAAATTTGTTTTGTTCTTCGATTTTCAGAATTAGATCTGATCATGGAAAGGAGTTTGAAAATCAAACATTTGCAAAATTATGTGAAAAGAAAGGCATATTCCATGAATTTTTGACACCAAAAATACCACAACAAAATGGGGTTGCCGAGAGAAAGAACAGAACTCTACAAGAAATGGCTAGAGTTATGTTAAGTTCTAAAAAATTGTCAAAAAGGTTTTGGGCAGAAGCCTTGAACACGACATGTCACATAACTAATAGAATGTTTTTAAGGCCAGAGACCAAGATGACACCCTATGAACTGTTAAATGGAAAGAAACCTACAGTGCGGTACTTTCCTGTCTTTGGGTGTGCGTGCTATATTCTTAATGACAGGGATAAACTGGCCAAATTTAACTCTAAGACTCAGAATAGCCATGTTTATCGAATATACAATCTTCGGACAAAGACCATACAAGAATTAGTTAATGTTATTTTCGATGACCTGTTGTATATATCTGGTAGATCTTCAGAAAATAACACTGTGGTTACAGTTGAAGATGAGCAACCCACTGAAGAAACAGATGTAGTCCCAGATGTTTTCCTAACATCAGAAGAAACATCTGAACCTCAAAAAGAGAACACAGGGGACGAAATCGATGAGGAATCTACTACTGAACTGAATGATCAAGTGAGAAGAGACTCTCCATCGAGGATTAGAAGGAACCATCCACCCGACCAGGTGATAGAGAGAGTTTTTTAGGAGAGGCGTACAAGATGGAAAGAGCCAGTAAATTACCGAGAAATGGTAAGGTATGTGTGCATGTCCACCATATATCAACAGGTAAGTCTCTCTTGTAAATCTACTTTGGAACCTAAAAATATTGGGGAAGCATTAAAAGATAATTTTTGGATTCAAGCCATGCAAGAAAAGCTTGAACAATTTGCCGAAATGAGGTTTGGGACTTGGTACCACGACCCAACAACACAAATATTATTGGGACCAAGTGGATATTCAAAAACAAATCAGATGAGTTAGGGAAGATTGTCAGGAACAAAGCTCGACTCGTTAATCAAGGATATACACAAGTAGAAGGTATCGACTATGATGAGACCTTCGCTCATGTGGCTAGAATTGAGACAATAAGATTGCTTCTTGATATTGCTTGCTATCTAAAGATTACCTTGCACCAAATGGACGTTAAATGTGCCTTCCTCAATGGATACTTGGACAAAGAAGTTTATGTTGAACAACCAAAGGGATTTGAGGATCCTCACCATCCACATCATGTGTACAAGCTCAAGAAAGCCTTGTATGGACTAAAACAAGCACCACATGCATGGTATGGTCGTCTAACTAACTTTCTTGTTGAGTTTGGTTTTACTCGTGAAGAAGCTGACAGAACATTATTCATTAAAAGACACGGTGTAGATATAATAATAGCTCAAATCTATGTTGATGATATTGTTTTTGGTTCGACTACAGAATCACTAGTAAAGTCTTTTGTCGAAGCAATGTCGACAACATTTGAGATGAGCATGATTGGAGAACTAACATTTTTCTTAGGCTTGCAGATTAAACAAAATGAAGATGGGATCTTTGTATCTCAAAGAAAATACGCCAAGAATCTTGTTAGGAGATTTGGTCTGGAAAATGCTAAACACATGAAGACTCCAATGGGCTCTGCGCAACAAGTATGTAAAGACGATGTTGGACAAGATGTTGACCCAACATTATACCGATCTATGATAGGTAGCCTTCTATACCTTACTGCCAGTCGCCCCGATATCATGTTTAGCGTATGTTTTTGTGCCAGGTTCCAAGCCAGTCCCAGTGTATCTCATTTTAATGCTGTGAAACGTATCATTCGATATATTGCCGGTACAAGTGACTTGGGAATTTGTTACTCCAAAGACACTAATCCTAAACTAATATGATATAGTGACTCGGATTGGGCCGGTGATGTAGACGATAGAAAAAGCACTAGTGGTGGGTGTTTCTACCTTGGCAATAATCTAGTCTTATGGTACAGTCGTAAACAAAATTGTGTATCACTCTCGATTGCCGAATCTGAATATGTGGCAGCCGGAAGTTGTTGTGCTCAACTGATTTGGTTACAACATATGCTAGATGAATATGTCATATCTAATAACTCCATAATTTTATACTGTGATAATCTGAGTGCTATTAATATTTTCAAAAATCCAGTTTAGCATTCACGTATAAAGCACATAGACATAAGACATCATTTTTAAGAGACTTAGTGAAAAAACAACTAGTTCAAATCGAACATGTTGATACTCTTTTTCAACTGGCTGACATTTTTACCAAACCTTTAAATCATGAGAGATTTTCTAGCTTGAAAAAATCTCTTGGTCTCTATTTTCTTTGAAAATAAGACAGACTAGGTAGATGTTGTCCGAAATGTTGTCCTAACATTCTGGGTAACATTTATTGTTGAGTCAATATACAGGATAAGTGTTGTAGTGATGTTGCATTTTTTAAAAAAGATTCAAGCATGACTCTAAAAGGACAAGATATGAAGGCGAAGCCTCTACTAAAAGATTTGGATGTATACAAAAAGAGCAAAACTCTAAGATTGGTATCGTTCCTATTCTATAGGAGTACCACGTGTTCAAAAATGTTGAAAATTCCTCAATATGTTTTTAATATGTATATGTTCAACTAAGTTGATTAAGGACAATGGTAAAATATTACATTAGTCCAGCGATCAGTCTCATAAGGAACATAAAACGGAAATATCATCTGTCAAATCAGAAAATCCTTGGAGTCTCATAATGCTTGTTTAACTTTGAAATTTGCCAATATCATCAACAACATCGTGTTCCAGTACATTGATCAATCTGGTTTATCTTATTTTATTCATGTTTTTGGTATTTAACTCATCTCTGTCTTTAACTGGAAGTCCAAAAATTCTGGATGACCATTTTTTAAATGATGATATGTGCTATGACAATTCTTATTTTAGGTGTGTAAATAGTTTTTATTCTTCTATACAATCTAAATTTAAGGAAAAGGAGTTTGAGTGTAAGTATACTTTGTCATAATAAAACCTCCAATTTTTGTCGTGAAATTGTCACATTAGCCGACTATCAATCCATCAAACCATGGCAGCCCAAACAACACCGTCATTTATCAAAACCCAAAGCTTCTCCAACACGCCCAATCCTTCAAAACTCTCTCCCATCTTCGTGTCCCCAAAATCAACAAACACCAAAGATTATTCTCCAATGTCGACTAGTCCAGCAAATAATGACAAGGTTTACAAGCATTATACTTTCATCAATGACTTGAGACCTGTCGAGGAGGACTGCACACAGGCTATGATCCTGCTTGGTTCAGATAAGCCATTACAGGTGAGCTACCCAGGTGATAATAAAAACTCAATCGATGTTGATGCAACATCTAATTTCTCGAACCTTACCTCAAAATCGACATTTCCGACGCAAAGGTCAAAGAGGGTTTTCGAAAACCAATTCGATGAATACAAGTCTGCCAAAAGATCCAGGGAAGAGTCGACTTTCCCTATTGATACTACCACAAGCAGCAGCACTGACACCAATTTCAGTGTGCCTAGTTCCTCTAGAACTCCATCAACTTCCACTTCACAAGCAGAAACGGAGAAGGAAAAATAAGAAGAAGAGATGTATGATGACACACCTCTACGAAACTTCATTCCTAAAGGGGTCCATAGAACATACTGGAATTTTGACAAAAATATTGCCTCAACATCAAAGGCAACAGACGAGAAAATGGACTCAGACTATGTTGCCCCAACATCCGAGGCAACAACTGCAGCCACCTCATCCGAATGAGAAAACACAGAATCTGAAACAGATTCTGAGGTAATTCCTTACTCCTCCATGTTTCAAACTAAATCATGCTCCAGTAACTGGAATTGGTTTAAGAATAGATGAGTTAGAGGGGAGAGGGTGATTGACCTAACTTCATTCTCCAAAAATGGTTTAGCGGATTTATTAAGTAGTCGAAACATCTTAAGCTCTGTATCTGATAAGAATCCTTATTGTGAGAAGGTGATTAGGGTGTTCTATGCTAATTTGACGCTTGTTGTTAAGGACACAACCTCAAAGAAATTTGGAAAAGTGTACAAGGTATACAATTTTACACCTAATATCATCAACTCCACTATTGGGATAATTATTAGTGAAAGAGAACCTCAACCAAACTCCACTATGGAGGAATTCAATTCAATGATCAAGTACCTTACATGAAATTTGATCACTGTTTGGGCTCCTCGCAGCCCTGTGTCGAAACTCACTGCCCTGTTTTCCACTTTGCACAAACTTGCTATATATAACTGGCTACCCTCTCTCAAAGAGACAGTAGTAACCATTGATCAAGCATCACTACTGTTTAAGATTGGAAGAAATCAGAAAGTTGACTTAGGAACACTTACATTCAACCATGCTGTCAACTTGGCAGAAAAACAAAGCAACTCTGCCCTTCCATACCCCTCCTTGATTTTTCAAATCCTGCTCAACCAAGGTTTTAAGACTCTAAAAGGATAAAAGCTAAGTCCAGCCTTAGAGGTTTACTCAGTACAATGAGCAGTTGTTAACAGCAGGGACAGAGTTATTGACCTGCCTTGGAAGAAAGATGAATGGGACACTAACACATCAAAGGATGTTGCCGACATTCCTGACAACATTGCCCAAGGACAGGTCCCAATGTATAAAGACTGGCTATGTCAGCACATTGCTGAACTTGATAGGCAAATTCAAGAACTAGTGCGAGCCGGGAACTATTATATGGGCTTGCTTTCTTCACAAAAAGGGGGAGATGATGCTGATGTTGCTGCTGGAAGCAGACAGACAGATGGAGCTGCTACTGATAAGGGTGCAGGAAATGATGTAGGGGAGAGGAGGTGAGATGATTGATTGCTAACTACTTCTGAAGCCATGGAGTTGAAGATGGTGCTGCACAGAGTGATCGATCACAAAAAGCGGCTGGAAGCTATTGTGACTTGATTACTCTAGTCAATGATGATTATGCTGATGGAGTGTTGATTCAATGATGAATGTTTATTTGAATAGTGGACTATACTGACATTTGGAATATAATTTGTGTTTGTACTTTTTTTACTTTGAGACATTTGGTCTGTTCTTGCAGACATTGTGACTGCTTTCAAAAGATGTTTATATATGTTTGTCTGATGTGGATTGTTATGAATGGTTACTGTAGACTGGTTATGCAGTTGCCATAAGTAAGTCACGACTAACAGAACATAACTCATATCTGATCAAATCATCGATACAACACTGCTTGAAATTTGCTACTGCAGGTTAAGGGGGAGCATAACACTGATCCTACTGATTCTTAGAATGTAAGGACTACATCGGGAATCAGTATCCTAGTCATTTTCATTTTGTATGGAGTTTTTGTGAAGAAAGACAAAAAATGGGAGATTGTTGATGTTGGATGGATGTTGTGACAACATCTGTAAATGCTCAGGACAACATCTTATGAAAATAAGAATGTTGCCTGCGATGTTGTGACAACATTCCTGACAACATCCCTGTAACGATTTTGCCTATTCTTCCGGCCAAAATAGGTTGTGTTACTGTGAGTAAAATATGACCTAGACAAACTAACAATGATGTTGTGTTTAAAACGTGGTAAAAGAAACAGTCAAAGCTTGGAGAGGAAGCAGCGTGAAGACCAAGTCCAGAACGTTGAGTTTTTGAAGGAGCAAGAACCGGTCCAAGCTGAAGCCTTCTTTTACTCAGCCTCCGCAACCAACCAGTGAGGATTTCAAGGGAAGTTCCATACTATAAATAGAATGGAACTTCAGAGTATCGATATCCAGAATTGAACGAGAAGAATTACCAAGAGAACTCTCGGATATTCACCTTAGAAACTGGATCAACACACTTAGCCTAAAGTAGTTTAACAACATCTAGTCCCACATTACTACTGCTGCTCAGATTCTTGATCAAGCTTATATTTCAAGCAATAGTAATGAAAATGTTGTATTTATCTTTTTAAATCTTTTAACTTTAGGTTGAAGTCATCTGCAACTTCATTTTTGTTTGTAATTTCTTTTTCGCATTTATTGTTCTATCTTGTAAAAAGAAATTCATTTGTAATTGTATATAATTTATATAATTCTTTGGTCATTGACCATCAAGTGATATATTAATATATACCCTTGAAAATATAAATCTTGTGTCTCTTTACTTTTCCGCTGCATTTACTCTATAAAGGTTTATAACTGTTTTATCACAATATTGTCTTAGATGTTGACACAACATTGAAGGCAACATCCAGAAACTGTTTTAATTGATTTAGTTGTTGCTGCTTTATTCTTACATCTTCTTGCTTATCCGTAGCCCCGGACCCAACAATTAGAGTATCTCTCTAGGAGGTAGGTTGTGGTATATCTTCATTCACTTCAGGGAATGAAATCTGATTATTTGAATGTGCTTGATATATAACGCTCATCTATAGCTCATTATTTTGCTCAAGCATAAAAATACATTACTTCAGAATAATGTCTTACTACTTCAGGAGTAAGTTTCAGATTTACTACTTCAGGAGTAAATTTCAAAGTCTTACTATTTTGGGAGTAGATTTTAGATAATATTTACTACTTCAGGAGAAAATTCAGAGTCCTACTACTTCAGGAGTAGCTTTCACAAAGTTCTACTACTTCGGGAGTAGAGTTCAAAGTTCTACTACTTCGAGAGTAGAGTTTAATGTTTGCTACTTTGGGAGCAAATTTATGAGTTTACTACTTCGGGAGTAAAGCATAGAACATTCAGAATATTTCTTCTGAATTATTCTACCTCTTCTGGAGATGAGTCATGATATTTTCACAATCAAATGCACGTTCATATTTATAGTATATGCTTTAATATATATTGTTACCTTCATTTCAGGGAATGGATTTGTATTTGTAACATTTATCAAAAGTTCTCATTCTTCAGGAATGAAACATAGTTATATGAATGTGCCTTCTGCATATCAAATCGTGATGGCTTAAAATTTCTTTTAAGTTATTGCTACTTCAGGAGAAAATCGAAGCATACAAATGATGTAGAGAATTTTTTCTCTAACACAGCTTCAATGGTAGCCACAATAAGCCTATGAAAATATTACCACTTCTGGTGGTCACATGTATAAATAAATTTAATCTTTAACGAGATTTAATAAATATTATCACTTCTGGTGATTATATTTTTTTTTTGTAAATTCATTCTTAGTCATTAAGGGATATAAAATTATCATAATTCCTCTTAATAATATTATTCTTCAGGAATAAATTTGAGGCATGAATGATGCAGAAGATTTTCATGGATTAAACGAACCCAACGGAATCGTACCATTAGTAAGCAAAAGACAAAATAACTTAAGATACAAGAGAAATCAACCTTTTGTGTAAAATTCTTGATGATGTCAATTCAATCTGATCTGTAACTGTAGATTTTCATTTGCTCAATTCAACCAAATAATTAGTTTTGATCAAATAAAAAAAAATGCAAAATCTTTAAGGATTCTCGGACCATTGGCTTAGATTAAGCCAAATCATTGAATCATACTCATTTCTCTTACTTAACTTGCTAATATTGAAAGGGAACAATAATACCAACGACATACCACTCCTACGACTACTGTAAAAGATCGAAAACTTCATAAATACAACAATATAATATAATTACAGTAACAGTTTATGCCTTGGAACAAGGACTTTGATATTCCAATCTTCAAATCTTCTAAATATAAATATTCAGGCAGAGTCTCGTGTTGATAACGTGTTATGAAATAATAATAAAGCTAGAATAAGAATATTGTTGAGAAAGAGAAAAGAGAGGAGAGTTCTTATTTCTCTTGAGTGATGAAATACAATGAGTGAAACATCTCTTTTTTATACGAGAAAATTAACTTGGTTCCAAAGTTATTAGCCATAATATTTCTCCTAAAGATAGACATCCACGATATATAATAATATCTATAACAATTCCAATTTTATCAGATATCCAGAAAAGTAACATAACTAGCAATTATTGGTAGCCAAATGTGCTTTTATTTCAAGTCGCAAATGAAATTATAATATGAGAAAAATTTGTAGAGGTCATAGGTTTACTCTATCAAAACCACCCTTTATAATGGCATTTTATTATAACAGTCAAATTTTTATGTTATATTTATCTAAAATAATAACATTAAACGTTATAACAATATATTTTTTGTAAAATTACCCCTTCATAATAGTCTTACTCAAATGTTAATTGCTTTTACTATATGTTTCCACTCTGGTTGCTAATCATTTATTTTCGCAATAAAGTGATGCAAAACAAGGTACCAAAATTGATATCAAGGGTGAGGATGTGTGATATTTTAGATACGGAGGCTTTCAATCACCCACGAAGAGCTCAAAATGTTATGAAAGGTTTATTAAAAGACTTTTAAGAATTCATAACAAGCTCAAATGATAAATAAAAAAAAGTCATCAAGAGCTTTAAAGCATTCTTCAAACTGGACTCATTTTTAAGGACAAGAGGGAGTAATGCCTATCGGTCCATTATCATCCTTTAAACTATACTCGTTTATTTTTTTGGCAATTAATACTCAGTTTTTAAGGGGGAAAAACGTAATGTATGAACAATTTCTGACATTTTCTATACTATAATCTTTCTTTACATCTAGAGGTGATTTTGTTTTTCAAAATTAGTCTAATAGTAACTGATTCATAATTAGTTTAGGATAGTTATGTGAAAGACCGATTACACAATTAATATATTTATTGATGCAAATTGCAAATAGTTACTAGGCACCTTAAAACTGTTAAGAGCAATATTTTACAGTCTTGTAGATAAATAACTGGGAAGATGAAATCCCATACGATATCAACATATGGCGGGGCTAGAAGGTTACGATACCAACAAGTGATAATACAATCTCTCCCTCCTCTCTACCAAGTTATTGATTTGCTTATAGTTTTTATTTGCAATTATATAGTTTCATAACAATTAGCAAATATTAGAAAGAGAGATTTGTTGGGAGAATTGTGTGAAAATGAATAAGGATGGAGGGGTATTTATAGTTTAGAAGTTAGGAGGGACGGGTAGGGGATGTTTTTGGGGGTGGGTTATCGTTGGGGACCCCACTCCCAACGGCTCCATTTTTTCAAGAATGGAATATATGTAACTAGAAATTGTTGCTACCCAAGATCGAATCAGGGACCTCAGTGTGCAAGACTGACACGATAACCACTACACCACATCAACCACTTTGTATTATACCCAGCTTCCACGTACATATACTATTTCCCATTTAAATAAAAAGTAAACCGAGATGGGACAGGGTCTTAACAGGACATGAGTGGTTCCAACGGGGATTTTCCCCATGTTTCGACCCGTCCCACTACCGCTATCCCTAATCCCAATCCCCACTATTTCTATCGGGAACGGGTCTGGGATTGGGACCGGGACGGGACTGGCCCGACCCGTCCCGTTTGACAGCCTTAATATAGGTCATAGTAAGAGGGTAAGTGGAGGATTTTTTTAGTATATAAGGTACAAGTGTTTGAATTTATAATATAAATTGAGTCATATTTCAAGGGGTACTTTTAAAGAACCAAGACTTTGAGTAGAATTAAAATTTAAACTGTGTACTAAATTTCATTGGAAATGACAAAGGCTCTTACAAACATGTGAGCATCTTCCGTTAGGCTTGCTTCGTAATTAACGGCCTTAATTTTTTTTATTTTTTTATATTTAATCTATTATTAATGACTAAGACATCCCTCCCTTGTCTTTTTAATGTTTAATTAATCTATTAATAACAACTTAGGTATAAATCCGTTTCCTTGTAACTAAAAGAAGATTAATTTCATGTACTTGAGAGTTTAATACTTCATACGGCTTCTTGGTTCAATTTTATTACATAGAAGATGGAATACACAAAGGTGTAGAAAGTAGATCTGTTGGTAAAATTATGTTAAAGAACAATTAGTCTAATTTTAGTGAATCTATAATAAGTTTAGGATTGCAAATTAGTTGATTGGCTAAGGGATATTATGAAATTAGAATATCTATGTATGCAATTGTAAATAAAAAGGCAGGAGCATGGGCAAACTTAATTGATCTTTTTTTATAGTTGAATAAATAGAATTCTATAAAAAGAAAGAAAATCATTTATATCATTTTTTGATATATAAAATAAAATAAAGTGAATGACTGAGAGATTGTATTTCTTTAGACAATAAAGTAAAAAGAGGCTTACATTTTTTAGAAGAATAAGGGGAGGGGAGAGTCTAGAATTTTGATGTTATTGTTTAGTTTTGTTATCAAATTTACTTCGGTTAAAACATTTTGATTTTATTTAACCCTTTTCACAAGCCAGTAATTGATTGATAGATACAAATACATTAGTTGATACTTCTGAACTAAACATAACTATAAATGTTATATTAGATCAATGGTGACGTGAAGCACTCATCTGTTTGATTAGTGTGGTACTTTTGAACTAGAATATAATGCCAGAGTATTGTGAATATTTGTTTCGTAAATTGTCAGCATATGATTTTTAGTGAGCTGGGATCATCACATTCAAGGGCTGCTCAAGAGAGGGGCTAATAAAATGTTTTTACTTTACAGCCCTAAAATTTGAGCCTCAAAATTTTTAAATAATGTATATTATAAATTTATTTTCTCTTATATAATATTAAAGTTTATAAAAAAAATATTATAGAACAGAACTAAAGGAAGATTGCATACTGTTTAACAATAATTGTTTTTAGAACTTTTGAGTTAAACTATTTAAGTCTTCATATTAACAACTAAAGTTCTTTACAAAAACATCTAACATAATGTACTATAAACGCGTGGCTAAAGTCTAATTAACTTGAATTAACTTTTTCTACTATAAAAATATATATGGAGTTAATTGCGACATATCTTCTAAAAAAAGTCTACACTATAAACAACAAGTATGAAAAAGACAATAACAACAACGACATACCCAGTGTCCCACAACTGGGGACTGGAGAGTATAAAAAAGACAATAATTTTTTTACTAAAATTTGACGTTAGGTCACTACTTGTAATGAATCGTTCTTGATAACTTTTTAACTGATCAAATTAATTTATATTTTACTAAATAATAAATTATGTCTATATTTTGATTCGCCTCGTCTTATGCTTTTACCTTCGTGCCCTTTCATTGATTAAACTTAGATATTTATTTGAACAATAGAGTAAAACAACAATTACATTTATAAGAAGAATAAGAGGATGGAAAAGTTCAAAATTTGACCTAGAGTGTTTTCTATCACATTTAATTTAGTTAATATATTATATAAGCCTTTCACAAGCTAGTAATTGGGTGAGGGATACAAATACATTAGTTAGTATTTCCCAACTTAACAAAATTAAATTGTATCGATTGAACATCTTTTGAACTAGAATATAAAAGAAAAGTATTGCGAACATTCGTTCAGTTAAACATCATCACACCATTTTTGGTGAGCTGAGCTCATCGCATTTATAAGAGAAAAAGTCAGCCAGTGTTTAGAAATTGAGCAGAAATTATGATGTCACGATTCATTGTAATCAAACATCATGATATGCTTACTCAGAGTTGGACATTTTTCAGCATCGTCTCAAATTTTCGACCGTTCTCCTCACTTGATCTGTTTTGAAGTTATATCCTGACTTCATCATATTACTTATATATTTTCATGTAATTTGTTCAATTGTGCAGTTAGATATATTTCATTCTTCTTTTTAACTTTAACGACTTACGACTTCCTTTATTTAAAATAGAAGAAAATTTTATTTCATATTTTTGTGTTGTACAAAATAAAAATCAATGTTTTTATAGGTCTTGGTGTTCGTGATGATTCTAATTTGTTTTCAGATTTACAAGGAGATCCAGAGTTGTGAGAAAACGATTAGACATCAAGATATAATGAAATTTGTCATAAAACTGAAATTGTAATGGCTATGAAAGATAACTGAAGTAAAAATAAATAAAGAGAAACTAAAGGGATCAACTAACAAAACCAAATGAGAAGGTTATTAAAAAGTTCTTTAGTATTATACGTATTCTGAATACATTTCTAATGAATATGTTTGTCTCTTTTCTGTCAAAATAGAGACTTTCTTTATGTTTTATAGTTGAAAGATATAAAGTAATATGTATTATTTCATAAGAATAATGTACTTTCTTTCATAGTTCTAATGAAAGTTTTTTTTTTCTAACGTGTATTTGCATTTAAAGTGATTTGACCAAGTCATACTAAAGAGACCACCCAACATCATGTTAAACTTGTGGGATATAACAATTGCTGGGAACGGAAAGTAAATAAATATTACAATTGCTAAAAAGGATAAACTAAAGATTACAACAAAACTGGAAATCAAAGACAAAACAAACTCCTTGTGTGATTTATTGAGTCGAGTGAAGGCACTCTGTCTTTAAGACAAGATTGTCCCGTATATCTCCTTTTACGTTGTCGGGTAATAGTCTCCTAAGATACAACAACAACTTAACAATTGAGCAAAGGAAACTCAATTGTTACTCTTGAAGAACTTTGAGTATAGTAAACTTGCTAGAGAGGAAGAAGATGAATTCAGAAATTCTGTAGTATTTTCTAAGTGTAGTCTTCAACAATTGAGCCAAAGGCCTCAATTTATAGTGTAAGGAGATGACCCCTCAACTAGCCAACTAATGGCCTTCAATAGTCATGTAATGATATTTATTGAGGGGTTTACATTCAGCCAAATAATGGTTGAATTCATGTGCCAAGTAATGGATATTCAATGCTTCAAACCCAGCCCAAAGGTCAGAACTTTTCAACTTCCCGTCGCAGCATTCTGCCTCCGAAGCACCGCGGCTCTGTGAATTAGCGCCGCGACGCTCCGGCGCCGCAGCTCCGACGGTGTTGCGTTGCGGCCCTTCACGGCTCCGCGGCGATTTCCGACTCGTTTCATCTTACACTTCGTACACTTCTTCCTTCGTTTACCAACGTGAAATACTTTGTCATTTGGCCAATAACCGTCCATCATTTTATGTCTCAAACATATTACATACGTATCAATATCTCTTTCACTAATGAAATTTGCGATACTTGGCACTACGTGTGCACGTGTGTGGAAACGACGTTTCCGACGTGCGGAGCCCCAATTGTTTGAGTCATAAATAATGGGATATACTTAATTCCACATTAGTAAATTTCCAACAATCCCCTCTTGAAAGAGATTTTGGCGCACTCACATGGTGCCTTTTCCAACAATATTTCAGCGGACCGATATTGCATCTGGATAGGTAGCTTCCGCTTTGAACCTTCCATAGTTGAATACCATCGGACATACTTACTGCGCGGTGAACGTGATGTCTTGAACCGTCAATGTTTAGTGTAAGCCAAGTCAACGGTACCAACACAACAACTTTCCTTACTCTGTTCTTCGTAATGTTTTGTCCGTTGTGGCCGTGGAAACTTCTTGGATTCTTAAGTGCGATCATTTGAGGAAGCATGTCGTCACACTTAAATAGGTGGTCTCCTACAAGGTATCCTGCTATACCCCACTTTACAAGTGTTAGGAACCATTAAAAGTTTTCCCAAACCTAACCTCAACCGGTGAGGATCATTAAAGGTTTTGGAAACTTAACCTTTACCCACACTGCAGATAACACTTATAGTCTATCGCGGGAATGACTTTGAATTTGGTGTTTCTTTACAGAAATCACTATCCGAAGTGCTCATGCTTCCACTGAAGCGCTCAACTTAACCTTTACAACTTAGTTTTCCCATTGAACCTAATTCCTAGGATCTCCAGTCAGTAAGGTTGGGTTACCACCGTATTGGTCCTTATAGTTTGGATTTTAAGCCCATTCCCCTAAACAGATAGAACATTTGATCTTTGGGTAAGCCAATTGTCAATGGGTCAGCTATGTTATCCTTTGATTTTATGTACATAGAACTCCGTGCCCTTCCTAGAGCCGACTGACTGTCGCAGTGGATCATTACATAAGGTACGAGTTTGTCCCAACAAGGGATATCCTCTAGGAAGTCGTGAAGTCACTCAGCTTATTCTCCTGCTTTGTCTAAAACGATAAACTCTGATTCCATCGTGGATCGGGCGATGTAAGTTTGCTTATAGAATTTCCAAGACACAGCCCTACCACCAATTGTAAATACATACCCACTGGTGGACTTGGTGTTCTCTATATCAGATATCCAGTTTGTATCACTGTATCCCTCTAGTACAGCTGGATATCTCGAATAATGCAACCCATAAGTTAGCGTGTATTTCAGGTATAGTAGTACCCGATTCAATGCCTTCCAATGATCATTACTCAGATTACGAGTAAACCTAGCCAACTTATTGACTGCATAAGCAATATCAGGTCGGGTGCAGTTTGTTATGTACATCAAACTCCCAATCACCTGTGCATATTGCTCCTGGCATACGGGTGCACCACGATTTTTATCAAGCTGTGAGACTGAGATAAGACTAGTCCGTCAGACGTCTTAGAGATCTTTATCCATAAAATGACATCTGTGATACCATATTCTTCATGTCAAAGTATTATTTCAACATGTTCTTAGTCTCTAGAATCACGCTAGGATTGCTCCTTGTGATCAATATGTCATCTACGTACAGGCATATCATGACGAACGAGTCAAAGTTACCTTTCATGTAGACACATTTGTCACATTCATTAATGGCGAAACCCTTCGATAGTAGAGTACTATCAAATTTTTCATGCCATTGCTTCGGGTCTTGTTTCAGCCCGTACAGAGATTTGACAAGCCGGCATACTTTCTTCTGGAGTTGACAATGCTTCAGCAATTGTCCTTGGCGTCGCACCCGTTTTTAACACGGTCAAAGCGGAGTACAATATATTGGTGATTCCTGGATTGGATTAAGGAGTCGTCACCTAATTATTTTACGGTGAATTAGGACACCTAAATATTAACTAATGCTGCAAAATAACTCCAATTTTATGGTCTACGATTTTATGAGATTCTAGGTAAGAGTTCATTATTATCCTAAAGGAAAGGGATTAGGCATCATTTAAGATCTGCTAACTTGCAGTTATCCAGTCAAACTCAGGTTAATTATTATGCTAAAAACGTATGTTTAAAAGTATGGGATTAAAAGAAGTTGCAAGTTGTAAAATAAAAGATGTATACATCTATGTAGCATTTTTTTATAAACTATATATATGTAGAACTGGATTTCAAAAAAGGGATGCATTATTTATAAAGTACATGTAAAATATGCATTTGTGTAATGTATGTAAAATTGATTTTGGAAAAAAGGGTATGCATTATTTATAAAATACATATAAAAAGCATGTATTTTGCAAAGCATTATAAAATACAAGAAAGTTACATGCGTTTATATGACATGTTTTCTTTTAAAAATGCATATTTTGGTAAAGGCATGCATTTGCATTGCATGGTTTCAAAAATATGGGTCAAGTTAAAAGCCTATTATTTAGAATATATACAAAATTCATTTTTTAGATAAAACATACGTTTATATGACATTATTTACAAAATACATAATCGGCAATTAATAGAGAGATGCAAATGATTTACAATGTGAAGCAATTATTTTTTATGGAAGTCTTTTAAGTTGCAAATAGGATAAGAAAACTAAACTCATTTTTGTATAGTTAGTAATGCGGATAAAGGGTGACCAAATTATTTTGAAAGTTTGAAACATGCATAACGAGCCTAACGTAAATAAATTAGCGGCGGGTTTCCAATTTTAAACTAATCGAGCCTAGAGATAAATAAACTAGCGATGAGTTTCTAATTTTAAACTACCCTATTAATCAACCATTCATAGCCTAATTTGTTCTAAGTATCCTAACAACCATACAAATATTAAATAATTATTATAACCCAAAAAACAGAAATAACGGGATTAAAGAATAATAATAAAAAGGGAACTAAGGCGGATGACGATGTCATCTCGCCCTATTTGTTTTGAAATTCCGAGGTTGGAGAATGAAAGGAATATGGATGCGAGTCTTCGTTTGACAAAGTCATGATGAGTCTCGTGCTGAGACTCTTCGTTGCTTCCGGTGCATTTCATGTTAACAAAAGAAAAGAAAAGGATTAGTAAACGAACCTGAAAATATATACATAAGAAAGAAATGTAAATAAATAATTCATGAGAGTAATATGTTGTTGGGCCTTAGGATGCAAACCGTGGCGGACAAAGGAATAAAACAAACTCAAGACATAATTTCAGATTTAAAGGTAGACAAACCGGCCCATTATGTGATAAACCTAATTAACAAGCATTCATATATGTACATATGAAAAACCCATTATTTAGCATACTTAGACATGTATAGGGGAATTGGACAGCAAGGACACAAGTCTATACCATTTTTAACATAACATATGCTTAACCACTTGTACAATAGATATGCTTTCGTAAACAGATCTATAAACCAAGATACAAACACATACTCACAAGTAGATAGTTTGGACATATATACACATCTTGACAAGAAGCAAAATACTTTCTTATTTTCGGACACAGTCAACACAAAAAAAATTCAGAATGGTATAACATTTCAAAATCATACTAGACATCAGCAATATGACTAAATCATGGAGGAAAATTCTTAGACATGATCACTCAACTACTTCCTAATAGGACCATGTTACATGAGCTACTTCACAAACTAAACAGAAACCAAGACACACTATATAATAAGCATTCCAGACCTATGATTTACTACTTGACAAAAAGCAAAGCATTTATCCATACCAAAGATCCATTCAGGTGAACATTTCCGAATGCAAAAATCAGTTAAACTAAGCTAAAATATGCAAGGGGATTTTCTATTTAGACATGAGAGAGCAGATATCTAATCAACCCCATAGTCATGAGAGACAATGAGAATGCATAGATGACCTCTTAAGGATAGGATTCTGAATACAAGGGATCAGTAATGCCGAACTTAGACATACAAAATCATGCTGGGACCATATTAGGCATATTGGTAAAATTTTTTATAAAAAATCAGAGAGGACATACCTCACATGATCACACAATAAATTATAAGTCAACAAATCACCAAAGCTATAACAAGAACACATCTAGAACTTAACTATTACGGTGTATAACTCTCAAAGTGAACACAAACAGTTCTACTAATCATTTTCACCACAACATTTACTAAACAAGTTATTGAGATAACACACACATCACATAAGCCCTAAGTAAATACCTAACATGGGATACTTAGCTTATTAAGTACCCTAAACAAACAAATATCACAAGGCATTTAACACAATTAATATCACAGTTCTTTTAAAAAAAGTTGTTAACAACATTTCAACATATTACAATATATATAAATCTAATCAATAACTTAGTAGACTAGGTTGCTTGGATCAATTACTAAACGTGTTAACCAAACATCCTACTTAGACATTTTAAGAACACAACATTATTCCACTAATCAAATACTGAATACAACACATTAATCAGAAGTCCAGTAAAACATATCTAAAACATATTAACATAACCAAACAGGCTAGTATACACAATATAACTTAGTCATTAGGGAACACAACAATATGAACAAACTACCACATGATTAATACAACAAAATAAATAGAAAAATGCAGAAAATAAACGGAGAGGAGATAGTAGTTACGGACCTTCTCCGGACAGCGAACCGAGGCGTTGTTTTGAATCGTCGAATCCGCTCGAGAATGTTTAGAATTCAGATTTTTGCATTTTGATCACCGAATTCTGAATTTGTAATTCTGAAAAGAATTCTATTTCTGGAAAAAATTTACCCGACCTGGAACCCGAAAAAACAGTAAAAAAAATAGCAAAAATTTCAGATTCTTCAACACCAAAAATGAATAATTTTGACCTATATTTTTGAAATCCTTAAGTTGAAGAACACATGCAACAAGAACAAGTACTCTTAAGAAGATTTCGAATTTTTGAAATCCGGAATCTTCCCAATAGTGAAGAACAACACAAACAAAATACAATGCAACCTTTAAAGAAGATTTCGGATTTCCAAAACTTGAATCTAAATTTCGGACCTAAAAATCGACCAAAAATCCCCAAAAATCGACCTTTAAAAACTAGATTTTCTGACAAAAAAATCCACCCAAAATCCGACCCGAAAAAAAAACAGTGAACAAAGGGCAAAATTCCACAAAAACCAGACCCCCAAAACAGTGAACAAGGGGGGGGGGTATTTATAGAAGGTTTTTCCCCCCAACGTTCACCCCCATACCCATTTTCGATTAAGTTTGAAATTCAAAAATAAAGTGATGAATTTTGGGCGGATTTGAGGGGATATGGGTTGGTGAGGTGATGGGGTAGGTTGGTGGTGTCAGGCGGCGGTGTCGGCGACTGCTGGTGTCAGGCATAGGGTATGGCGACGTGTGGGGTAGGAGTGTAGGGGTGTGCGACCGATTGGGGGGTTAGGGTGTTAGGTTTGAGGGGTAAAGGAAAATAAGGGTATTGGGAGTTAAAAGGGATGTGGGTTGAGTGGGTATGGGCCGGTTCCGGTGAGGGGATTGGGCTGGTTTGTTTTGGGGTGTTTATGAGTTATAGAAATGTTTTTGGGGTTGGATAATAAATGGGTTATGGGTTTAAAAAATAAAAAATAATAATAATAAAATAAAAAGGGGTTTAATATTTTTTACAAAAATACTTTGAATAAATGTAAATTATTTAAAAATAAAATAACGAGATAATAAATAAAAATACAATATTTGTGAAATGCTTAATTAGAATAAAAAATACGATGTCGTTTTCAAAAATAAAGTAATATAGAATATTAGGATAAAAACTATGATCATGATTCAAAAAGCAAATGATTGTAGATATACAAATAATAATAATAATAATAATATTGACAATAATAATATATATGTATATATGCCTATATGTATATATATTAAAAATATTTTGAGGTATCAAAAACAATTTAAAATTGCGAATAAATCGGAAAAGACGGGACAAAATTGGGTGTCAACACTTGGTTCGTCATCAACCATATAAGCTACAAAGTCAGGACCAAAGAATTTATCCTTCCTGGCCCTTTTACTTCTCCTTGGTTCCATCTCTGGAGTATCCAAGTTCTGCGAATCTGAAACACTAGATTCCGGATATTCAGCCACTTCGAAGTCCACTAGATTTGAACCATCTAGATCCGGGCAATCAACGACTCCCGGTTCCTGAGAGTTTTTTTCATAACTTCGTTTGCGAAAGGTTATGTCTTTTTTCTTTATAGGAAAAGTATCTTCAAAGAATTGAACATTCCTTGATTCCATGATTCTACCCCCGTGGATATCTGGAATATCTGACTTATGCATTAAGAAGCGATAAGCACTACTGTTATTTGCATATCTGATAAAAATGCAATCTACAGTCTTAGGCTCAATATTGACCTGTTTTGGCTTGGGTACTTCGACCTTTCCCAAACAACCCCACACCTTTAAATATTTATAGGTGTGTTTCTTTCTCTTTCATGATTCATATGGAGTTTTGTCATTACCCTTATGTGGGACTTTGTTAAGAATCGTATTAGCGGTAAGGACGGCTTCTCCCTACATATTCTGGGGAAGACCAGAATTGATGAGTAAGACATTCACCATTTCCTTCAATGTGCGATTCTTACATTCCGCCACACCGTTTGACTGAGGTGAGTATAGAGTCGTCGTTTGATGAACAATGCCTGATTGGGCACAATATTCCTCAAATGGCGCTACGTATTCTCCCCCTTTATCAATACGAATGGATTTAATCCGCATACTTAGTTGGTTCTCAACTTCTTCTTTGTAACGTCGGAACGCTTCAAAGGCTTCATCTTTACTTTTCAACAAATAAAGGTAACAATACTTTGTGCTATCATCAATGAATGTCACAAAGTACTTGTTCCCCCCTCTAGTTTGTGCAAACTTCAAATCACATATATCTGTGTGAATAAGTTCTAGAGGAGTGGTATTCCTTTCGACGGATCGAAAATGAATCTTTGTGAGTTTTGCCTCTACGCATACCTCACACTTATGTTGAGGGTTTACGTCGATAGACGGCAACAACTCCAACTTTACCAACCTTTGGTTGGACTTGTAGTTAACATGTCCTAATCTATGATGCCATAAATTAGAGGACTCAAGCAAATAAGAAGAAGCTTCAATATTATTGCTTGTAAGTAATACAGACATGACGTTAACTTTAAAGAGGCCTTCACAGATGAAGCCCCTTCCCACTAACATTCCATTCTTGGTGATTACAAATTTATTGGACTCAAACACTAACCTAAAACCAGCATTAACCAATAAATGACCTGAAATTAAATTTCTCTTAATCTCAGGGACATGCATTACCACCTTCAGAGTGAGCTCCTTTCCAGAAGTCATCTAAAGGACTACCTTTCCTACCCCCAGCACGTCAGAGGAAGTGTTGTTACCCATGAACAGTGAAGAACATGAACTTGTCCACGAGCAACTTTCTCACATACAAAGTGAATATCTATTTCAATGTGTTTAGTGCGTTAATGTTGAACGGGATTGCCGAAAAGATATATCGCACTTACATTATCACAATAGACCAATGTAGTCTTATGGATATGGCAGTGAAGTTCCAGCAGAAGGTTGCTTATTTAACAAGAATCAGAGGCAACATTCAGTACTTGGCTTTGGCACTAGATTGAGATAGAGTAGGTTGTCCTTTAGAAGACCAAGAAAATAAGTTATCTCTGAGGAACACACAGTAACCCAACGTGGATCGACGAGTGTCAGGACATCTACCCCAGTCAGCATTAGAATAAGAGGTGAGTTCGGAGAGTGAGGACTTGTACAGGTGTAAGACGAAATGAAGAGTACCTTGTACATATCCCAAAATTTGTTTGAGGACATTCATATGTTCATCCGTCAGGTTGTGTATGTGTAATCATATTTGTTGTACGACATAGGATATATCCGGTCTCGTGAAAGTGAGATATTGCAATGCTCCTGCTAAACTGTGATAGTGAGTCGGGTTGGCGTACAGAGAACCCGAAGAGGCACTAAGTTTGGAATTAGTGTCCACTTGTGTTTGGACCGATTTTCAAGACGTCATGTCTGCTTGGTCAAATATATCTTTGGCGTACTTCTTTTGATAAAGAAATAAGCCACATGCATGTCTCATAACAGCAATGCCCAAAAAATAGTTTAGGGGGCCCAAATCATTCATAGCAAACTTAGAGGCAAAGAGTGACATAATGGATCGGCGAAGTGCATCAGAAGATGTAGTTAGGATGATGTCATCAACATATAACAGAATATATGCCATGTCATTACCCTTGCTATAGATGAAAAGTGAGCGATCAGATTTGCTATATGAAAAATCGAGAGAGGATACAAAGTCAACAAACTGTTGGTACCACGCACGAGGAGCCTATTTCAGTCCATAGAGCGATTTCTTCAAATGACACACATAATCTGGATGGACTTGATTCCTGAATCCCAAAGGTTGATGCATATACACAGTCTCATGAAGGTCTCCATGCAAGAAGGCATTTTTAACATTCAACTGATGAATGGGCCATGATTTGGACAAAGAAATACTAGGAATGGTCCGAATAGTTGTTGGTTTTACCACTGGGCTGAAGGTTTTATCACAATCCACACCCACTTGTTTAGTCATGTCATCGCCTACAAGACGGGCATTGTACCTATCAAAAGAACCTTCAGAATTCTTTTTATGTCTAAAAATCAACATAGAACGAATAATATTAGCATCAGGAGGACGGGGCACTAGTTCCCACGTCTTGTTTTCAATAAGAGCATTATATTCGTCAATTATGGCAGATTTCCAATTAGGATCGGACAAAGCATTTTTTGGGTTGTGATGAAGAGGTGAAGGGGCAACTGAATTCGACAAATTAAATTGCCATTTGTGTTTGGAAATACCGTGCATAGCACGGGTTTCTATCATATGTGTGGGTGCTGCGGGAGGTAGGGCTGGATCGGGAAGCGGTTGGGGTAGAGTTGTAGGCTGAGAGGAAGAAGTAAAATCAGGGAGAAGGGGCGGGGGCATTATTTGAGGGGAGGGAGTGACCTCAGGCAATCAAGAGTGGTTGTTCCAAGGAGTATGTGACAGGGCTGGCTGGCCCACCCGATAGGGACAAAGGGAGGTGGGTCGGGCATCGATGATAGTAGCGACTGATTTTACAAGTGATCAATTAGAAAGGGATTAAGGCCATCATTTAAGAAGTTATAGGAATTCGGAGGTAGTGAATTGAGTTTGGTAAAGGAAAATTGAGACTCATCAAATATGACATGACGAGAAATGATTATTTTTTTTGCTAGACAGGTCGTAACAGTTGTAACAACGATGATTAGGGGGGAACCCAAAAATACACATGGAGTGAACCTAGGTTGCAGCTTGTTGATATATGTAGAGGGATGAAGGGGTAGCATAAATATCCGAAAGTTCTTAAATGCTTATAGAAAGGATTCCGAAGATAGAGAACTTGAGTGGGAGACTTATTGTGGAGAATGTTTAAGAGATAATTTGTCATGGATAAAGCGTAATGCCAAGGGGGGATAGAGGTGTGACCAAGGATGGCATGAACTACGTTGTTTATGGCCCTAATTTTTTATTCAGCTTTGTCATTTTGTGGAGAGGTGTGGGAACATGAAAAATAAAAAATAAGGTCGTTTTGGGCATAGAAAAGTTTGAATTGATTATTATCGAATTTTCTCCCATTGGTACATTGAAAACATTTGATATTCTTTTCAAATTGTGTCTTAATGAAAGATCTGAATGAAGAAAAAATAGAATAGACTTGGGATTTATTTTCAATGGGAAAAGTCCACATGAAGTTTGAATAATCATCTAAAAATAACATATAGTATCGATGCCCGGTTGTGCTTAAAATAAGAGAAATCCACAAATTACTGTATATTATATCAAAATGCATTAAAGTAAAGGTAAATGAAGAATCAAATGGCAATTTGACATATTTCACAAAAACACAAGATTCACAAATAGGAGGATAAAATACATGTTTGCAATCTATAAATTTATTTTTGTGAAGAGAGCGTAAAATAAAGTCCCCCGGATGTCCTAATCTGTTATGCCATAAAGAGGAGGAAATAGCTTCAAAAGATGATGGAGAGGAGGCCGGATGACCGACTGTGGTGGTAATAGGATAAAGTCCACCATTGCTATCACATCGCATTATTTGCATCCCTGTCATAAGGTCCTTTACAGAAAACTCAAAAGGATCAAATTCAAGTAAAACATTATTGTCGGTTGTGAAACGACACATAGAGATTAGATTTTTGATAAGGTTGGGGCATTGAGGATATCTTTTAAAGCTAATGGAGGGTATGGTTTGGAGAGGGATGATTGTCCACAACCTCGAATAGGAATGTCGTGTCCACTACCAACAATAATATGATGATTTAAATTGCTCGTATTGAAATAAGACGAGAGAGTACCTTGGGATGTCGTCATATGAGATGTGGTGCTAGTATCCATGTATCAACTGTTGTCTATAATGTTGAGGGACATCGTGTCCATAGCCGCCTCAATATCCATCGGGGCGTAGGTGGAAGGAAAAGAGACTTGTGCATTGTATGTTTGTTGTGGACGTGCGTCGAGGATGCTGGG
This sequence comes from Anisodus acutangulus, assembly GCA_029783415.1. Lineage (NCBI taxonomy): Eukaryota > Viridiplantae > Streptophyta > Magnoliopsida > Solanales > Solanaceae > Anisodus > Anisodus acutangulus. The sequence goes on from CM056498.1 coordinate 14,827,970, forward strand.
TTGGGGCTGTTGGACCGGATGTGGGGCTCAGGAGGCTGTCGGGTATGGGAAAGACGGAGCAACCCAAGCCGGTTGGGCCTACATAGCCCATGACGGGTAGGTAGCACATGGCGGAGGCTGCTGCCACTGTCGATGCCGCTGCGGGTTAATGCTGGTCGGTAGCGGCTGGCCCCTCCTGCCACGACTGTTTCTCCAGTCATAACTGTTGTGGGATTTTTCAGAGTTTCACCCTTTGTGGTGATTTCGGGAAAGCAGGTCGTGTGTCAGGTCATCGGGTTACCAATTTTGTGAACCGAAAAATGGCGTCTTGCTGTCGGCGGAGGAGCCACCGGTAGTGATGAGGGCGGCGTTAGCGGTGCTCGCATGAGCCGCGACCCACTTTATTTTTCGGGTTTCTTCAAGGATAAGCCTCATAGAATTGAGGAAATGGCATGCATTGTTGGAGTATGGTAGCGATGCCGTCATAAGTTTCATTCAAACCCGCAATAAGTTGCATCATCAACTGTTGATTAGTGACCGGTGCACCAACGTTGGAGAGTTGATCGGCAATCATCTTAAGTTTATGACAATAAGTCGACGCATTTGGAAAATCATCCTGCTGAATGTCTTTAAATTGATTTTCTAGGTACAAGGCACATTGTGTCTTATTATCCTGAAAAATACTTTCCAAGCACTCCCATGTTTGTCGGGCAGTAGCGTCAATTTCAATAATTGTATGCAATAGATCGTTCAAGATCGTGTCATAGATCCATTGTAGGACAACCGCATCTAAGCGGGACCAAACGTCATCATCAGAAACATCAGGGTGTTCCAGGGGCTTTGATTTATGAGGGATGATATGGTCGATGACTTTGTACACACGACAATGAATCTTAAATAATTTCGCCTAAGAGGAATATTGACCATTTTTCATCTCAAGAGTTATGAGAATGAAGTTCTTGATGTTGTTAACTGCAAGAGTATGATGGAACTTAGGTTGTTCAGCTATTGAAAAGTTTGGGGAAGAGGAGAGGAAGGAAGCGGCTGAGAGGTGGTAGGAGAAAGTTTGGGGAGGGCGGTTGCCGAGGATTGGGGCGGTCGAGAGGTTAGGAAGAGAATTTTAGGTTTTGACTGCTGATACCACAAAAGAATATGTTCCCCTCATTTTCATTGATTATTATGTACAATATATATATAGTGTTACATAATTATTTACTCTTTTACAAACTTGGTAACTAATCTTTCTAATTACAATTGAACTATACTTCCTAATTACAATTGGATTATAATTTTACCTAATATAGGAGATGTACAAGGAATATTCTATCAGGGTCGATGAAGATAAATACTTTATTTTTTCTGAGACATCTAAGAAAAGAAATTTTTCAACAATGGAGGCAATCTTTAGGGAAAATATCTCTTTTTCTCTATCCAAGTGGTTCATCATCAAAGCCACAAAATCGTAAAGATGGGAATTTCAATTTTATGTGTATCAAGTCTCATCTGTGAGTTTTATCAAACTTATACCCTGACAAGCCTTGAACTAGGGGCATCGTAGACATCAAAATTTATCCAATTTAAGTCGGGCATCTACAAGACAAGATTCATCATCTCCAAGTCCAAAATCTATTAAGAGTTTCTTGAAGGCTACTCTACTCTAAATCCTAGATCACACATATATAAAGGGGGTACATATTCCCTTAAAATGGCATCTCAAATTTTTTATAAACTCAATGAAATATTCATAAAGAGATCAATACATTAAATATTGTTTTTCTCACAGTCGAAGTGATCAAGAAACTTTCTTCTACAAAATCAACTAGAAATGTCGAAGTGTTGCCGACAATCTTGACGATCAAATACATCACAAGAAGATATGTATCGTCCTACATTCTAGAAACACATTGCTCTAGCCCTTGAATTACAAAGAACTTAGGAGAGAAGATTCGAGAAAATACACATAATTGTACTCACAAACTTGATAAATAAAATAAACTTTTTCTTTATTTGTTTTGTGATCATAATTGAGAAAATTTGTTGCAAACAATATAATATTGATCTAAATAACGACCTCAAATGCAGACCCAAATCACCAAAACAGGAATACCACTTGTATCTCGAAAAATTTGAACAATATCTAACTTACATAATACAATGTAAAATCACAAATCTCCTGATTAAATTTTGTCAAACATAATTAGTCATGACTATTGACTATTTTCTTTTCATTTGGAATTGCATGTCAATGCGTATCTATACCAACAGTCAAAACAAATGCTTTATAATAGGGCCTCAAACTTGGTTTTAGCTGGTAATTATGTCCTCCAATTTTAGGTGTGCACAAGTAGACACCTCAACTTGCATAAAGCTAAACAAGTAAACACAAATGCTGATGTGGAAGTGATGTGACACATAAATTTTGAAGGTGTCTAAATGATCATTTTATAAGTTGGAGTGTTCAACCGACAAAGTGGAAACAAGTTGAGGTGCCTACTTGTGCACACTCAAAATTGGATGACATACTTTTTAGTTGTGGCCAAGTTTAAGGTCTTATTTATGTATTATGCCTTATAATCATTTTGACATTACATTTCCTTTGTACGTGTAGAAACATTTTGGTCAAAAATCATAAACAAACACTAAGAAAATTACCAAGCTCATAAGTATATGTGATGTACGGCTTTCAAGTCATGCCCTATGACCTCTTGGTCACTCCCCATAGCGCTCTGGCAAGCCTCCTAGCACCAAACATCATGGACGACCCCGTGGTCTTGGCGGCGCCGAGTGACAACTGTGTTTGTGACTATGTCGCCCCATCAACGATCCTCAATAGTATTTCTAATTAGGTTGCACCCCAACACATGCCTACACCTTTGCTTCCCCTGACAGTGATGCATGTGCCAAGCGTCCATGCGCCCGTGCCAGTTCCCTGCGCCCAACGTCGCGCCCAGTGTCACACGTAGACCCTGATGCTGAAGACAAGGTTGCGACCCCTAAAAAAGCCACTAATGGACATGCTCTTACTTTGTAATAGTCTAGGCCCCTTTTGATATAAATATAGAATAAGTTTCTATTTCCATTATGTTTTTCTAGCTTAGTTATATCTAGTCTTATTGATTGCCTTTTTCTTTTTAAGAACAAATATAAGGGGGATCAAGAAATCAAACTTTCAAGTAAATAATCAATTCTCTATTCTGGTCCCCCCCCCTGTTTGTTTTCGTTGTGATAGTTTTCATTAATGCAATCAAGCTTTCTTTCATTCTCAATTCTCTTTCATATTTTCTCAATTGCCTTTGACATTGGTTTTTTTGGATATGTAAAGTACGTACGGGAATAGTAAATAACTATTACAGTGATCGAACGGATAAACAACAAATATTACAATAACAAGTTGTCAATCTCTTGATCTTTAATTGGAACTTCAAATCTGGATCTTGTATTCAGAAATACCAGAACATGAACTGCTACATTTGTGGCTTGTAGAACCGCTGAGAATCTGAATGGTTAGAGTCCTTTGAGATTCAAGTTCACACCTGAAACACTTAGCAACCAATTAGATAATCACAACATCACCGGATGAGTCGAGAGATGGCTCTCTGTCTTTAAGATAAGATTACCCCTGTATATAGGCTTTACGAAAGTGTCGACAATAGTTTCCCAAGATGAAATAGCAAACTATCAAATGTGCAAAGCCTACACAAATGATCCCAGCAAAGAACATGAATAATGAAGATTGCTAAGAGAAGAATTGTTTATCAGAAAAACTGATCTCTTTGTGGTGTTGTTAACTTGTAAGTATGTTCATATGTTCCCCCTATATAATTAAGCCAAAGGCCTCAATTTATAAGTGTGAGGATGGTCTTTCAAATGCCCTATAATGGCATTCAATTGCTATGAAATGGATGGAATTTAACCCCCAAGTAATGCAGCAACATAATGGTCCAAGTAATGGCCATTATTGGGTGGATTCAATTCCATTGAAACCACCTCAACATCCAAACCTTTGGGATTCCATTGAGCAGTCACTGCCAATGAAGCGTCGCGACTCTGCCACATTAGCGCCACGGTGCTAATTCAGCCAAAAACTCATGATGCTCACTGCCAATCAGGCGCTGCAAGGGGCGCCGCGGCGCACCGGCGTCGCATCCGATCTGGGAGGCGTCGCTGCACTTCTTGGCTCCGTGGCCCTTTTCTGACCCGTACCATCTTACGTTTCGCACAATCCTTCCTTCGTTTACCAACGTTGAACACTTGTTATTTAGCTAATAACCGTCCATCATTCTATGTCTCAAACATTTCACTTACGTACCAATATCTCTTTCATTAATAAAATTTATGATACATGGCGATAAGATTACACGTGTGTGGAAATGACATTTCCGACGTGCGGGGCCCCAATTGTTCGAGTCATAAATAATGGGATAAACTTAATTCCATATTAGTAAATTTCCAACAATCCCTCTTGAAAGAGATTTTGGCGCACACACAAGGTGTCTACTTTCAACAACCTTATAGCGAAAAGATATTGCATTAGGAGAGGTAGCTTCCGCTTTGAACCGTCCCTAGTTGAATACCATCGGACTTACTTACTGCGTGGTGAGCGTAATGTCTTGAATCATCAGTGTTTAATGTAAGACAAGACAACGGTACCAACACAATACCTCCCATTTATTTGTTTCTTCTTATTGTTATGTCCGTTGTGGCTGATGACACACTTGGATTCTTAAGTGCATTCATTTGAGGCGGTCTATCCTCGCACTTAAATAGGTGATCTCCTACAAGGTATCATGTTATACCACACTTCACAAGTGTTAGAAATCATTAAAAGTTTATCCAACCTTAACCTCAACCGTTTGAGGATCGTTAAAGGTTTGGAAGCTTAACATTTACCCACCATGCAAGTAGCACTTTAATGTCTATCGCGGGAACGACTTTGGATTTATGTTTCTTTACAGAAATCATAATCTGAAGTGCTCTTACTTCCACCGAAGCGCTCAACTGAACTTTTTGCAGCTTAGTTTTCCCATTGAACCAAATTCTTGGGATCTCCAATCAGTATGGTTGGGTTACTACCGCAAAGGTTCGTATTGTTTGGGTTTTAATCACATTCCCCTAGACAAGCAGAACTCTTGATCTTCGGGTGGTCCCTTAGTTAAAGGGTCCGCTATATCCTTTGATTAGTAATCAAGGAAATGACACCCTTGATGATCAACTACCATATGGTCTTATGTCTCCGATAGATCCGACAGATATGTCCAGACTCCGTCATCCGTGCCCTTCTTGGAGCCGACCGGCTAGCCACAATATATAACTGCTGAAGGCACAGGTTTTTCCCAATAAGGGACGTCCTCTAAGGAGTCGTGAAGTTACTCAACTTCTTTCATGCTTTGTTTAAAGCGATAAACTCTGATTCCATCATGAATCGGCCGATGTAAGTTTGCTTAGAGGTTTTTCCAAGACCCACCATACACATTTACTTGTGGGATTGGAGTTTTTCAAGTCTGATGTCCAGTTTGCATCACTGTGTTCTCCCAGAACCGCTAGACATCCAGAATACCATAATCTGATTTAACGCTTTTTATTGATCATTTCCAGAATCACGAGTGAACCTTAGTTTAATTGATCTGCCTTGTAGGCCGATACCAGGTCGGTTGTAGTGTGTACAATACATTGAACTACATATGACATGCGCATATCGCTCCTTGTATATGGGTGCACCATGATTTCAATCAGTTCTATGATTCATATCCATTGGTGGCTTCAACAAGCCTGTCAACTATCTCACAACTGAGTTTGGAGTTAGACCAGTCCGTTAGATGTTTTAGAAATCCCAATTCCTAAGATGTCATCTGTGATAATCATATCTTTCATATCGAGACTTTTGTTTCAATATGACTTCCGCTTTCAGACTGTTGGTTTTTCAACTGTTGGCTTTCTAAGTTCAGAGTCAATGTTTCTGTTGTCAGATTCATTATTTCTGTTTTATCTGAAACTTCCAGGACCAAAATGTAAATATTTCAGGGACCAAAAATGAAAGTTCAGAAAGAAGCCCAATAGTCCAACAAACCAACTCTGATCCTCCCATTCCAACTCTCTGGTTAGGAAGGCGGCATCAACATCCATGTCACGCAAGACTGCAATGGCCATGGATGTTAAGTTATTCATAGGGGAGCACATGTCCAAGTAGTCGAGGCCTTATACTCGTCAGTAGATCCATCTACTTTTTACTCACTTTTGAGTATCCACTTTTAGAACCAAAAGATTCTTTTCTCGAAGGAAGGTCAACCATTACACAAGTATGGTTCTATATGATGGAATCTATTTCTCTCTCTGTAGCTTATTTCCAAAGAAGCGCTTCTGGAGATGACAATTCTTTGTTAATTGTCCATGGTTCATTCTCAACCATACAAGCTAGAAGGCCTGGAATAAGTCTTTGTCCCCTCTTTGCTCCGTCTCGGTTCAACATCTAGAATTCCTGAGTTCTGTAGATCTGGAACATTAAGTTCCGGATAGTCAACAACTCCCGAGTCCTGTAGCTCTGGAACGTCTGGTTCCGGACAATCAGACACTCGCGGGTTCTTATTAACCTCCAGCAATTACTTTTTTTTCCTTCTCAAGGAAAGTTATCCTCAAAGAATTCAGCATCCTTTGACACCAAGAGGCGATAAGCACTACTGTTATTTGCAGATCCAGGGGATATGCAATCTACAGTCTTAGATCCAACTTGACCTGTTTTGGTAATCCAACCTCTACCAAGCCACCCCACATCACAACATTTGTAGGTGGGATACTTTCCATGTTTCACATGGAGGGTTATCATTATCCTTATGCGGAGTTCTGTTGAGAATCGCATTAGCGGTAAGGATCGTCTTGCCCCACATATTTTAGGCGTACGGCTTTACGCTTGGCTAAAACCGTTAGACTGATGTGAGTAATAAACAATCGTTTGATGAACGATGCTTTACATTCTTCCCCTTTATCACTATGAATTCTTCAATCTGTAGGCTTAGTTGATTTTCAACTTCTGCTTTATAGCGCTTCATCTTTGATTTTCAACAAACAACGGATGCAAGACGTTTACCATTATCAATGAAGGTCACAAAGTACTTGTCTCCCCCCTCTATTTTGTACAAACTTCAAATCACTCATGTAGGTGTGACTAAGTTCTAGATGAGCGGTGCTTCTTTCGTTATCCCTTTGACGGAATAGAAAGGTGATTTTGCCTCTCCGCCCACCTCACATTCATTTTGAGAGTTTATGTCGACAGAAGGCAACAATCTCAACTTAGTTAGCTTTTAAATGACTTTCTATTTAATGTGTCTTAATCTATGATGGCATAGATGCACGGATTACAAATATATCATTCATTTGGCTACAGACATATTGTACCAATTCTTAGTTATTACAGACCTGTTAGACTAGTCACAAACCAGCTTGACCAACAGCGTCCCTGAACCAAGTTTGGGACATGTATCACCTCCTTTTAAAGTGATCTCATTCCCTAAAGTCTTTTTTAAGGACAATCTCTCCAACCCCTTCTACTTTAGAGGTGGCGTTTCTTCACATGAACAACCTATTGTCCGTAGTTAGAGCGTAACTGGATCATATGTGATCTGGATACTCTGGCCCACTCCAGTTGCTTTGGCAGACTGAGTGTCCAAATTCTTTTCTGCCTTTCTTTTGGCCTTCAAATTATTTAAGACCTGGAAACTCTGGCCCACCTCACTAGGTGTCCATTACTTTTCTGCCTTTCTTTTGGCCTTCAGATCTTTTAAGACATGGAAATTCTGGTCCACTCTAGTTGCCCATAGGCTTTGTACGACTGAGTGTCCAATATCATCCTATCAAATGAAGGATATTCTGTCAGATAGTGTGACAGGTTCAACGTCTTAAGATAAGTCATTATCTTTTAGTCTTCTTCCTTTGAGATTGGTGCCCAGACAATTCCTGGCGCTTTCTTAAGAGTGGTAACAGTTTTCGCACAGTCAGTGGATCTCTATCCTTCGTATGTGCGAATATACTTTATACACTTTTAATAATTACACCCAAAAGAACGGATCTTTTTAAGATTTGTTTACAATAGTCCAATCTTTAACCGGGAAGGAAGGAGATTCAATATCTGATTTTAGAGTGTAGGGAATATAAGTTTTTAATGAAAATACTTTCATATTCCCAGCCTTGCTTTACACACTTTTATTCAGATATTAACTAAACACATTATAGATAAGGAAGGATAATTAACTTAGACCTTTTGGATTCTGGCCCACTTCAGTTAAACTGAGTGTCCATATCCTCCTTACCATAATTCGGATCCTTTGTCTAAGACAGATATAGGCCTTTTGCTACATGATAGAACATCATCTTCAGCCTTCTCCTCTTATCCCAGTTGACATCCACAACCTCTCGTGGGCTCTTAGTTCCACCACCCTCTGGAGCAGCGACACCAACTCGTCCTTGATCTTTAGCCGTACTAGCATGACTATCAGTAGTATCTTGAAGCTCAGCATCAGATCCAGATATCTCACCTTTGATGAAAACAGATTGGTAACTGTCGTCAAAGAGAGAACTAAAAATAGGACCAGATTTGAAAGCACGGTTGTTGACAGAGACAGTGTTTGAACTATCAACAGAACTGTTTTCAAGAAGAAAACCACAGCCAGATTTGGGACCACATCTGCTGGCACACATCTTTCGAGCACTAATACAAATCTTGTCTTAAAATTATTGGATATGTAAAGCACGTACGGGAATAGTAAATAATTATTACAGTGATCGAAAGGATAAACAATAAAGAGGACAACAACAAGATGTCAATATCTTGATCTTGAATTGAAACTTCAAATCTGGATCTTGTATTCAGAAATGCCAGAACATGAACTGCTACACTTGTGGCTTGTAGAACCGCTGAGAATCCGAACGATTAGAGTCCTTTGAGATTCAAGTTCACACCTGAAACACTTAGCAACTAATTAGATAATCACAACATCACCGGCTGAGTCGAGAGATGGCTCTCTGTCTTTAAGACAAGATTGCCCTCGTATATAGGCTTTACGAAAGTGTGGACAATAGTCTCCCAAGATGAAACAACAAACTATCAAATGTGCAAAGCCTATACAAATGATCCCAGCGAAGAACACGAATAATGAAGATTGCTTAGAGAAGGATTGCTTATCAGAAAAACTGATCTCTTTGTGGTGTTGTTAACTTGTAATTATGTTCATATGTTCCCCCTATAGAATTGAGCCAAAGACCTCAATTTATAGGTGTGCAAGATGGCCTTTCAAATGCCCCATAATGACATTCAATTGTCATGTAATTGATGACATTTAACCCCCAAGTAATGCAGCAACAAAATGGTCCAAGTAATGGCCATTATTGGGTGAATTCAATGCCATTGAAACCACCTCAACAGCCAAACCTTTGGGATTTCGTCGAGCACTTACTGCCAATGAAGTGTCGCGACTCTGCCACATTAGCGCTGCGGTGCTAATTCAGCCAAAAACCCACGATGCTCACTGCCAATCAGGCGCCTCGGCGCTGCAAGGTGGCACCACAGCCGGTCAGGGAGGCGTCGCGGCCCTTCTCAGCTCCGCGACCCTTTTTTGACCCGTACCATCTTACACTTCACACAATTCTTCCTTCGTTTACCAACGTGGAACACTTGTTATTTAGCCAATAACCGTCCATCATTCTATGTCTTAAACATTTCACTTACGTACCAATATCTCTTTTATTAACGAAATTTATGATATTTGGCACTAAGATTACACGTGTGTGGAAATGACATTTCTGACGTGCGGGAGGCCCCAATTGTTCGAGTCATAAATAATGGAATAAACTTAATTCCACATTAGTAAATTTCCAACACGTTTTTCCGTACGGCGTTGACAGTCTCGTCTACCGTACGAATGGGACCCTAGTTGACAGATAGTATCTAGTAACTACACTGACATCAGTTGTTTAGCCTTATGCCCTTCAAAGAAATCTTAGGAAGGCATCGCGTAACAGTATTGGTGTACGTAGTGATTCTAATGTTCTTGCAAAACGGTTAAGAGGCAAAGAGTCGTGAAAAGAATAATAGGCGTTAATTCAAAATGAAATTTCTCATAAAGTCGAAAATATTGCCGGTAATTAACTTTGGCATACCAAAACTTAGTTCAATGCTCATATTTATAATGATCTTAAGGTAACTGGAGCAAAAGAAAAGGAAAAAAAGAGAAAGTAAAGAGATATACATTAGAAAATATTACTAGTAATTGAGAACCTTAGTGAAAGTATTCAAAAAGTCACTTAGGGCTCATTTGTTTGCGGTTGGGGCTTAATGATGGTTTGAAGTTCAGACCTTAAGTCATTAAGTACATTTATTTATATTAATATTTAACCACTTATTTAGTCTAAATAAGTTTTAATCATTAAGATTTTGAACAAAGTCTTAATATCATTAAAAGGTATTTTTGTATCGATAATTTTTATCACCAGCAGCTCTACCTCTACCCCCACCCACTTACTCCACCCACCCTACCCCATCTCCAACCTTTACCCTCGCCCTACCATCACTAATCACATCTGCCATCACAATCACCACCTCTACCCCACCTTCACCATCACTAACCACCTCGACATCACAATCACCACCACCATCCCTCCGTCTACCCCTACACACCCATCACCCACCACCCACTCTCCACCATCACTAACCACATCTGTCATCATAACCACCACTATCATCGTTGACCACTATCAACCACTTGTGCTATCACAACCATTATTGTCAGTCGCTACCACACCTACCATTTTCATCAATATAATTATATCAAAAGTCACCGCAGTCGTCGCCACCACCACCATCATCGTTGTTGCCTCCACCACCACTATCAACCACTATCACCATAGCGGCCATCCTTACTACCAACTACCTCTACCATCATAACTAGCATCGCCGATAACTACCACTAACACCATTGTCAACTACCACACATTCTTTAGCCATCACCACCAACACAGTCAATTACTAACATCAATCAACTCCACCATTACAACTCCACCATCACTAAAAACCTGCAACATCGCGTCAGTCACTACAACACCAACCACATCCACCATCACAATTATCACCAGCACCACCACTACAAAAACATCTCCATCATCACTAGCGAACATAAATGTTTTATTTTTTTATCGAATAATAATTTTATTTTATTAGATTTATATTTATTTTCTAATATTTAGTTACCTTTTTATTTTATTTGTATATTTATTATGTTTAAATAAATATATTATGCACATTCAGATGTTGCAGTGTCAATCATTCAGTGTTTAAATCTAGAGACATCTTAATCATTTACATGTGCATTCAGATTCATACGTCTTAATATTAATGAAACAAATAAGACCTTAGTATTATACGTATCTTAAATATCTCCCTAAGATGTCATTTTCTTTCATTCTTCTCTTATTATATTGAGATGTCTTTCTTGTACTCATGGCTTGAAGGTACTCCCTCTTATATCCTATTTTATCTGAACATGTTTGAGTGGACACGAATTTAAAAAATTAAATAAAAAAACACTTTTGACATTTATTAATTAATTGAGTACTATGGTTAGAGTTTCATATATGTTTTTCATTTTCTCTCTCTTTCGAATTAATGAATTAACTAGTAACGAGATGTTCTTTTTTAAGTGTACTTGCATGTATAACAATATTCTCCATTTTATCTTTACTTTTGCACAAATACATATTTTTGCATGCTAATGATTGATGGTACCTTTTTTATAATTTACAAGAATACCTCCTAAAAAAACTAAAAATCTATCATGAAAGAGATACACCAATAGATTAAGCTTCTAAGGAGAGTGGGAGCTCTCAAGATATGACCCAAAACGCTTGATTACTAATGATCGATAGTTCTAGATTTTTATTGATCTTAAGAGTTTGACTGCAGGTAGTGAGGATGACTCGATCATCAAGCTACTTTACGTAATAGAAAATTAGATAAATATTATTTTCGTTGTTGTCTGCACGATATTTGTCATCACACAAATTTACTAGTGTTGAGCCAAATAATTTAATGACCTTAAGAAATTGATCGGGATAATGACTTATGATAGATATATACGAGTCGCCGAAAATGAGATTATCACTTGCCTTCCAGAAAAGATTTACGCGATATCTAGCATATAAATATCATTTGAATTAACATATATTCTAATTAGATATTATTATTATTTTTTTTTTACTTTGGCTATTTTACTATTTCCGTTGTCATTACTTTTCTTTCCTTAGTTATTTTCTATCACATGCTTTTCACTCTTCTATTATCATTACTATTCTATCGCTATCTTATTCTCCTATTTTTTTTAGTATTATTATTTCTATTACTTTGACTATCTTTATTATTGTCGCTACTTTTCTTTTATTTGTTATTTTCATCACATCATTTTCACTTTTGTACTTCTCAAACCTGTTTTAAAAATTACTTTAATGGAGTCATGATTTTTCTAGAACAAGCTCTCTATTCCGCAAAGATCGGCTCCACCCTTACTAGACCCCACTTATGGGATCCATCGAATATGTTCTGTTGTTGTTATTGTACTAATAATCATTTCTGTCATCATTATTTTCTTCATTTAGGTAATTGCGTTGTATGTATTAAGTGACAACATATACTAAAGAATTTCTCTTATAGATTTTTTCACTTCATCTTCATCTCTTTGGTTGGTATATTAATTAGGGGTTTGTGCAGTAGCCAACCTGTCTTCTTTTTCTTCCATATCTAATTCTTCATTTCTTTTTTCCAATATTTTGCTTCCTTCTAACTCTAGTATTAACTTCATGTTAATTATAATTCACTATTTGTATCTTAAACAGTAATGCTAGAAGGGTGATTTGATTAGTTTCCTTCTTTTGCATTGACTTAATTTTATTTTACTTCCATGCGATATATGTGAAATAGCAATTCACATGAATCTATAATTATTAATTACTACTGTTATACTCATTCATCGTATTTTTAGCATTATTTACAAGACTTGTTATAGTAAAACAAAAAGTAGGGGAACCGATTTTCGTGTATAAGGGAATATATATGTATATAGTGTGAATTCATAAATGTTCAAAATTGATCAATTCATGCACAAACACATGGGATAATTCTTGATACACGAGTTTATTATACCTCAATTAAAATATGATTATTACTAATAAATGGAGTGTTGGTGACAAAGGAAACAAGTAGAATCAGCCTTTACCTTAATTTACAGATTCTTTCTGATTAACATTCAAGTTGGGTAAAAGTTATGTTTTATTATTCTAATTTTATCGGACGTCGAAGGGACTGTAAAATCTATTATTCGAATTCAAATATGCTTTAAAAAAATTCACAAATGGGATTATAAAATGAGGAAAATTATATGTAGTTAAATGTTGGTGAAAATCTTCGAGAATTCAAAGGAAGAAAGAGCATATAAGAACATGTTACAACAACAACAACATACCGAGTGAAATCCCACAACGTGGAGTCTGGGGTGGGTAGAGTGTACGCAGACTTTACCTCTACCTTGATAGGTAGAGCGGCTGTTTCCGAGAGACCCTCGGCTCAAGACAAAGCACAAGTACAAGCAAAACAAGAAAACTGTCAGACCCGGACAGGAAATTTAAAGCAGTATGAAAATACTGGTATCAAAAGCGAGTAAGTCATGATAGCGCATTCTGAAAAAGAAGCAGTAACTAACACATGTAAATAAGATAAACAAAGTACACTAGAGAACACATAGCAGCAGAAATCAAACAACAAGTGACTATAAAACAATATTGTGCCTACTAGTATGATAGGCTAAGCGGGTCTACAATAATAACATTACAACTACCAGTTTGTAAGCGTAAGTAGGACTACGCTGGACTACCTACTACCCTTCTACCATAATCTGTGTCCTCCATAACCCTCTATCTAAGGTCATGTCCTCAGTAAGTTGCATCTGCGTCATATCCTGTCTAATCACCTCCCCAATACTTCTTCGGCCTACCTCTACCCCTCTTAAACTCGTCCATAGCCAACCTCTTGTTGGTATTCTATGGTACTTTATAGAGTAGTACGGGAAGTAATAACTATTACAAATGTTCGAAAGGATAAACAAATGGTCAATCTTCAAAACTGCCGCATGTGTGTTGTGTCTTGAATCTTGATCACCTTGCAAAGCCAATGTTGAGAACAGCCGCAAGTTTGTTGTGTCTTGAATCTTGATAACCTGAAATCAAGAAACAACTAAATCTAGATGGTTACAACGTTGTGTGTTGAGTCGAGGATAGCCCTCTATCCTTAAGACAAGATTGCCCCATATATATGCTTTTACGTTAGCGGGCAATAGTCTCCCAAGATAAAACAACACTTTAATCTCAACACTACAAAGCCAATAGGTTGAGCCTGGCGAAGAAAACAAATATGACTCGACTTGCTGAAGATATGGAATAGGAAGGAAGAGTTTCTCTCTACTCTTCTCTTTTGTTTCTGTAGTGTATATCTTGTGTATATGTGTGGGTTAGCTGGAATATGAAGGAAGAGTTTCTCTCTACTCTTCTCTTTTGTCTCTGTGTATATAGTGCGTCTCTGTAGTGTATATCTTGTGTATATGTGTGGGTTAGCTCACTGATTTTCGTCACAATTTGCTCACTGTTTTGAGCTATTTTGTGGCTGTTTTTCCAGTGTATTCCTCACTGTTTTCAGCCTTCTATGCAGTGTATTTTCGTCACTGTTTTCAGTGTGTTTTCTGCCTATTTGCTGCCACTGTTTTGAGCCAAATGAAGCTCAATATATAGCATGAGGAGGGGCTGTCCAACAGCCACAAACAAGGCTGTAATGGCCCTTAAAGGAGGGCTGTAATGGCAGGTTTTAATGCCATGAAAGAGGTGAATTAAGGTCATGAAGGAGGCTACTCAATTGCCCAACTAATGGGCTGTTAATAGAGGAGTTAATCGGCCAAGTAATGGCTGATTAATGCCTCAAAAAATAGTCCCAACTTCAGGGACCAAACTGTACATATGAAAGAATTCTGGTCCAAACTGTACATATGAAACTTCAGGGATCAAATTGTACATCTGGCAGAGTTCTCTGGTCCAAAAAGATAATATTAGACAGCCCCACAGCCGCACGACCCGTGAACCCGTGAACCCGAGAACCCGGAACCCGGAACCGGACGGGACGGGCGGGCGGCGGCGCGTGTGGGCTTAGCCTTGAACCCAAGCACATCTAGGTCTTCCCTCCTTTAAACACATGGGATACCCCTTGGAGATCCAAACACTTTACCACATTAGAGACTTATATAGAGAGCAATTCTTCCTATTCTCACCGATGTGGTAGATTTGTCCCACACCACATTTCTATGTCTCAAACACCTTACTTCGTGGACCAATATCTCTTTCATTTCTCAACGAAATTAGACGATTCTTGGCCCTACGGTCATCTACTCACTTCATAGATCATGCATGTGCGAAGAGCCAAGGTCTCCAACATGCGGAATACTAGTGTTTAATTCATCAAAGATGGGTGGACGCATCTCCCCGCCAAAGGCTAATTTCCAACAATCCCCTCTATGAAAGAGAGATTGTGGCGCACACATAAGGTGCCTACATTTCAGCAATCTTTCAGCGAAAAGATATTGCATCAGGATAGGTAGCTTTCGCTTTGAACCTTCCCTAGTTGAATACCATCGGACTTACTTACTGCGCGGTGAACGTGATGTCTTGAACCGTCAGTGTTTAGTGTAAGCCAAGACAATGATACCAACACAATAACTCTTCTTATTCATTTTCCTTCTTACGTTTCTGTCCGTTGTGGCCATGGACACACTTGGATTCTTAAGTGCGTTCATTTGAGGCGGCCATCCTCGCACTTAAATAGGTGATCTCCTAAAAGGTATCCTGCTATACCCCACTTCTCAAGTGTTAGGAATCATTAAAGGTTTTCCCAACCTTAACCTCAACCGTTTGAGGATCTTTAAAAAGGTTTGGAAGCTTAACCTTTACCCACCATGCAGGCAGCACTTTAATGTCTATCGCGGGAACAACTTTGGATTCATGTTTCCGTACAGAAATCATCATCTGAAGTGTTTTTTGCTTCCATCAAAGCGCTCAACTGAACCTTTTGCCGCTTAGTTTTCCCATTGAACCAAATTCTTGGGATCTCCAATCAGTATGGTTGGGTTTCCACCGCAAAGGTTCGTATTGTTTGGGTTTTACGCTCATTCCCCTAGACAGGCAGAACACTTGATCTTCGGGTAGTCCCTTAGTTAGTAAACAAGGAAGTGACACCCGTGATGATCAACTGCCATACGGTCTTATGTCTCCTGACAGATATATCGAGACGCCGTCAGCCATGTCCTTCCTGAAGCCGACCGGCTAGCCACAGTGTAGAACTGCTAAAGGCACAGGTTTCTCCCAATAAGGGACGTCCTCTAAGGAGCCGTGAAGTTACTCAACTTCTTTCATGCTTTGAATAAAGCGATAAACTCTGATTCCATCATGAATCGGCCGATGCAAGTTTGCTTAGAGGATTTTCCAAGACCCACCATACACATTTACTTGTGGCTTTGGTGTTCTTCAGATCTGATGTCCAGTTTGCATCACTGTGTTCTCCCAGAACATTTGGACATCCGTAATACTATAATCCGTAGCTAAGCGAATAATTCGGATATCGCCATATCTCGACTTAACGCCTTATATTGATCATGTATTAAGATCATCGATGAACCTTAGTTCAATCGACCGCTTTGTAGGACGATACCAGGTCGGTTGTAGTGTGTACAATACATTGAACTACACATGACCTGTCCATATCGCTCCTTGTCTATGGGTGCACCATGATTCCAATCATTTCTATGATTCATAACCATTGGTGGCTTCAACGAGACTGTCTACTATCGACCAGTCCGTTAGATGTCTTAGAAATCCAATTCCTAAGATGTCATCTATGATACACATATCTTTCATATCGAGACTTTGTTTCAATATGACTTTTACTTTCAGACTGTTGATTCTCCAACTGTTGGCTTTCTAATTTCAGAGTCAATGTTTCTGTGGTCAGATTCATTGTTTCTGTTTTATCTGAAACTTTCAGGACCAAAATATAAACATTTCAGGGACCATAATAAAAGTTCAGGAAGAAGCCCAACAGTCCGGCAAACCCAGTCTGATTCTCTTCTTCCAACTCTTCGGTTGGGAAGGCTGTTTCAACATCCATGCCACGCAAGACTGCAATGGCCCTGGATGTGAAGCTACTCACAGGGGAGCACATCTTACAACCCAAAGGTTCTTTTCCCGGAGGAAGATCAACCATTACGCAAGTATGGTTCTATATGATAGAGTTTATTTCTCTCTTTGTAGCTTCTTTCCAAAGCAGCGCTTTTGGAGATGACAATTATTTGTTAATTGTTCATGGTTCATTCTTAACCATACAAGCTAGAAGGACTGGAACAAGTCTTTATCCCCTTCTTTGCTCCGTCTCGGTTCAACATCTAGAATCCCTGAGTTCTGCAGATCTGAAATATTAAGTTCCGGATAGCCATCAACTTTCGAGTCCTGTAGATACGGAACGTCTAGTTCCGGACAGTCAGGCCCTCGCGGGTTCTTGTTAACCTTGAGCAATTACTCCTTTTTCCTTTTCAAGGAAAGTTATCTTCTAAGAATTCAGCATTCTTTGACACCAAGAGGTGATCAACACTACTGTTATTTGCAGATCCAGTGGATATACAATCTACAGTCTTAGGTACAACTTGACCTGTTTCAGTATTCCAACTTTTACCAAGCCACCTCACATAATTTGGGCGAATGAGCTTTGCGCTTGGCTAACACCGTTGGACTGAGGTGAGAAATGAACAGTCGTTTAATGA
Organism: Anisodus acutangulus; assembly: GCA_029783415.1. Taxonomy (NCBI): domain Eukaryota; kingdom Viridiplantae; phylum Streptophyta; class Magnoliopsida; order Solanales; family Solanaceae; genus Anisodus; species Anisodus acutangulus. The sequence goes on from CM056498.1 coordinate 14,845,831, forward strand.
ACGATGCTTCACTTTCTCCCCCTCTATCACTACGAATTTCTCAATCCGTAGGTTTAGTTGATTTTCAACTTCTGCTTTGTAGCGCTTATCTGCTTCAACAACTTCATCTTTGCTTTTCAACAAATAAAGGATTCCATACGTTGTACCATCATCAAATAAGATCACAACGTACTTGTCTCCCCCCTATTTTGTATAAACTTCAAATCACCCAAGTAGGTGTGACTAAGTTCTAGAGGAGCGGTGCTTCCTTCGCTATTCCCTTGACTGAATTTGGAAAGGTGATTTTGCCTCTTCGTCTACCTCACATTTATTTTGAGGGTTTATGTCGACAGTACGCAACAATCTCAACATCGTTAGCTTTTGAATGACTTGTTATTTAACGTGTCTTAATCTATGATGGCATAGATGCACGGATTACAAATATATCATTCATTTGGCTACAGACGTACTGTACCATTCTTAGTTATTACAGACCTGTTGGACTAGTCTCAAACCAGCTTGACCAACAGCGTCCCTTAAACCAAGTTAGGAATATGTATCACCTCATCTTAGAGTGATCTCATTCCCTGAAGTCCTATTGAGGACAACCTCTCCAACCCCTTCTACTTTAGAGGTGGCATTGCTTCACATGAACAACCTCTTGCCCGTGATTAGGGCGTAACCGGATCATATATGATCTGGATACTCTGGCCCACTCCAGTTTCTTTGGCAGACTGAGTGTCCAATTTCTTTTCTGCCTTTCTTTAGGCCTTCAGATTATTTAAGACCTGGAAACTCTGGCCCACCTTACTAGGTATCCATTACTTTTCTTATGAAATGAATTCTGGCCCCACTCCAGTCACCCGGATGCTTTATATGACTGAGTGTCCAATATCATCATATCAAAGGAATTTTGGCCCACTCCAGTCGCCCGTAGGCTTTGTATGACTGAGTGTCCAATATCATCCTATGAAGGATCTTCTGCCAAATAGTGTGACAGGCTCAACGTCTTCAACTTTTAGACTTCTTCCGTTATGATTGGTGCCCAGATAATTCTTGGCGCTTACTTAAGTGTGGTAACAGTTTTCGCACGGTCAGTGGATCTTTCTCCCTCGTATATGCGAACATACTTTACACACTTTAATAATTACACTTAAAGGAACGGATCTTCCTAAGTTGCTTTACAATCCAATCTTTAAACGAAAAAGAAGATGAGATTAAACTTCTGATTTTTAAAGCGTAAGGAATATAAATTATTTTCATATTCCTCCTTACTTTAATTAATTTTTAATCAGACCTCATTTAATCTTTATTCTTGACAAGTAAGAAAAACTACTTATCCCAATTTCGGATTCTGGCTCACTCCAGTCACTTCATCAAACTGAGTGTTATTCGGATCTTTTGTCTGGGACAGATACAAGCCTTCTGCTGCAAGATAGAAGCACATCTTCAGTCTTCTCCTCTTGTCCCAGTTGACATCCTCAGGCTCTCGAGAGCGCTTGTTCCAACCAGTCTTGGTAGCGGTGACACCATGAACACGTTCATCATCATCACTCTCTTCTACCAGAAAACCATTGCCATATCCAGATTTGGTCACACAACTTTTGACCGACATCTTTCGAACACTAATAGTAATACAATACAATCTTGTCTTAAATTATTGGTATTCTATGGTACTTTATAGAGCAGTACGGGAAGTAATAACTATTACAAATGTTCGAAAGGATAAATAAATGGTCAATCTTCAAAACTGCCGCATGTGTGTTGTGTCTTGAATCTTGATCACCTTGCAAAGACAATGTTGAGAACTGCCGCAAGTTTGTTGTGTCTTGAATCTTGATAACCTGAAATCAAGAAACAACTAAATCTAGATGGTTACAACGTTGTGTGTTGAGTCGAGGATAGCCCTCTATCCTTAAGACAAGATTGCCCCGTATATATGCTTTTACGTTAGCGGGCAATAGTCTCCCAAGATAAAACAACACTTTAATCTCAATACTACAAAGCCAATAGGTTGAGCCTGGCGAAGAAAACAAATATGACTCGACTTGCTGAAGATATGGAATAGGAAGGAAGAGTTTCTCTCTACTCTTCTCTTTTGTCTCTGTAGTGTATATCTTGTGTATATGTGTGGGTTAGCTCACTGATTTTCGTCACAATTTGCTCACTGTTTTGAGCTATTTTGTGGCTGTTTTTCCAGTGTATTCCTCACTGTTTTCAGCCTTCTATGCAGTGTATTTTTGTCACTGTTTTCAGTGTGTTTTCTGCCTATTTGCTGCCACTGTTTTGAGCCAAATGAAGCTCAATATATAGCATGATGAGGGGCTGTCCAACAGCCACAAACAAGGCTGTAATGGCCCTTAAAGGAGGGCTGTAATGGCAGGTTTTAATGCCATGAAAGAGGTGAATTAAGGTCATGAAGGAGGCTACTCAATTGCCCAACTAATGGGCTGTTAATAGAGGAGTTAATCCAAACTGTACATATGAAACTTTAGGGATCAAACTGTACATCTGGCAGAGTTCTCTGGTCCAAAAAGATAATATTAGACAGCCCCACGTACCAGGAATCGGACGGATCAAGCAAGGGCGGCGGCAGCGTGTGGGCTTAGCCTTGAACCCAAGCACATCTAGGTCTTCCCTCCTTTAAACACATGGGATACCCCTTGGGGATCCAAACCCTTTACCACATTAGAGACTTATATAGAGAGCAATTCTTCCTATTCCCACCGATGTGGTAGATTTGTCCCACACCACATTTCCATGTCTCAAACACCTTACTTCGTGGACCAATATCTCTTTCATTTCTCAACGAAATTAGACGATTCTTGGCCCTACGGTCATCTACTCACTTCGTAGATCATGCATGTACGAAGAGACAAGGTCTCCAACATGCGGAACACTAGTGTTTAATTCATCAAAGATGGGTGGACGCATCTCCCCGCCAAAGGCTAATTTCCAACACCTCTCACACCTCCGCACTGGGGCATTTGTGTCTCTCCTCTGCACGTGTCTGAACCATCTCAACCTAGCTTCCCGCATCTTATCCTCCACCGAGGTCACTCACCACTCTGTCCCGGATATCATCATTTCTAATTCTATCCCTCCTTGTATGCCCACACATCCATCTCAGCATCCTTATCTCCGCAACTTTCATCTTTTGGGTGTGCGAAGTCATGACCGGCCAACACTCCGCCCCATACAACATAGTCGGTCTAACCATCACCTTATAGAACTTGCCTTTAAGTTTTGGTGGCACCTTTTTATCGCACAAGACTCCAAATGTGAGCCTCAATTTCATCCACCATGCCCCAATACAATGTGTGATATCGTCATCAATCTCTCAATTCCCTTGAATAATAGACCCGGGGTACTTGAAGCTGATAACTAAGAGAAGTAACACTTCATCTATTTCAAATTGTGACGCAATTCACATCTTACGGATCTAATTAATGAAGTATTAATTACATGAAGTATTTAAGGAGAGACAGATTAAATTAGAAAACATTCTTATGATTGATGCTACTAATATATCTTCTCGTTCATTTTAGTTATCATGGTTACTAAATATAATTGATCTAAAATACTTGCCGTATTATAAAATCAAGATAGAAATAATGCTTTATTTCACCTTAACCTTACGCTAATAAATGTGGAAAGAGTGGGGAAGGATGGGTAATATTAATTGAAATTAAACAATAAATAAGAGTAATTTAGTTAATTACTTATCCTTTTAATTAATATTTTTTTAAGAAAAATGTTAAGGACAATCACGGCAAGTAAAATAGATCAGAGGGAATACCTTTTTTATGGGATGTGCAGAAACTAGTAAAAGACTATGGGAAGAATCTAGACGGTATTTGTTTAGAGCAATTTTCTTCATCAGAATTGAATAAATATGTAATTTCAACATAAATTGAGACACCCTTTTCTCTCCAACTATACATTAATACTGTATATTTTAAAAAAATACTTAGTTATAGATATAGGTTATAGTATATGTGGTATAAGTATTTGGTTTTAAAGGGTTATATCCGAAACTAAGGTATATTTCAGAGGATATTTTTAAAGAATTAAAACTTTGAGTAGAATTAAAATTAAGATTTGCATATTAAATTTCATTGGAATTGACAAAGGCTCTTAACAAACATGTGATCTTCACTAAAATCACAGAGGATCTTCCGTTAGGCTTGCTTCGTAGTTAATGATATTAATTTCTGTGTTGTTTTAATGTTTAATCTATTAATGACTAAGATATCCTTCCCTTGTCTTTTTAATGTTTAATTAATCTATTTACAACTAAGGTATCTGTTCCCTTGTCATTTTTTAAAGATGAATTTGATGTACTTAAAGTAAGTAGTTTGAAAAACGTTTTTTTTCCTTAACGATATTTTAGGTTTGTTGGGGAAATTATATTAACGAAAAAGTAGTCTAATTTTAGCAAATCTACAATAAGTTTAGGATTTAAAACTAGTTGGTTAGCTGACGGATTACGAAATTAGAATATTTATTGATGCAATTGTAATAGAAAAGTAGGAATATAGGCAAACTTATTATCTGGTCTTTTTATAGTTGAATAAATAGCATTATTTAAAAAAATATATATTCTTTTGAGAAGTAAGGTGAATGGCTGAGTAGAAGCATGTCAATCATCTAATCCCTAGTTAGTGTCACGTCAAATGCCCAAATATAGATAATAGAAGTATGATAATGGTACCATTTCAGATTTGACATTTTTCTCAATACTTTTTAATTTTTAAAGTAATTTTAACTTAAGTCATCTTTGAAAACTACTTTTAATTGACATCTAGGCTGCTAATCATATTGACTCGTCCCAATTTGAATGTAACATTATAAAGTCACCTTCTTTTGAAAAGTGCATACGACATGTTATTCTTAACATGACCTATGTCTTTTCAAATATAAATCATTTAAATATTGAGCTAATTAACAATTATAATAAAGCACGAATTTGATCAATTCTAATTCGTTATATTCACATTTGATTAATAATTTTAAGTTCCTACTTAATTTTATGGGGCGATCACCAACATATTCATCACATTTACGTGGAGGCAAATTCAGTGACCAAAGATCTTGCAACTTATGAGAAGATTTGGGGTTCTCATGAGTTAGTTGACAACAATGTTCTTGTATTTTGATTGGCCTCCACCTTATACTTTTAGCTCGGTGTCCCTCCATTGATTATACTTAGATATTCCTTTAGACAATATCTCAAAGACAAGTTCTGCAGAGTGGTGGTTATATTTACTATGTTGTATGAGGCAGAGTATTGGCCGTCAAGAACTCTCATGTTCAGAAGATAAAAGTTGCGGAAATAAGGATATTGCGGTGGATGTGTGAGCATAATTAGAAATAAAGATATCCGGTCAAGATGGGAGTGGCCTCAATATCAGAAAAAGTGAACGAAAGGAGTAATAAGAAGTGAAAAGGACACAAAAAAGAGACAGTCGTGTTCGAGTCGGCTGGGAAAACACAAGCTTAACACGTCTTTCTACCTACGTCAAGATAATCCCACCATTGAAATATTTTGGTAATGCTCCCAAATAATGAATCAGAGCACATGGAGCCATTTCTTTAGAGGACAAGATGCAGGAAGCGAGGTCGAGATGGTTTGAGCATGTGAAGAGAAAATGTGTGGATGCCCCAATGCGGAGGTGTGACAGATTGGCTATGGATGGCTTCAGGAGAGGTAGATATCGGTCGAAGAAGTATTGAGGAGAGTTGATTAGACAGGACATGGTGCAGTTGCAGCTTACCAGAGACATGACCTTAGATGGGAGATTGTGGAGGACACGGATTAGGGTAGAAGTTTAGTAGGTAGTTGAGTCTTGCCTCGCTTATCCTTCCTTACTAGTAGTTGTAGTATTTCTCATGTAGTTTATTGTCCTTCGACTTTTGTTATTATCTATTGTCTCTTGTTCTTCGATTAGCGTACTATTTTGTTGTAGTTACTGTTCCTTTTTTCTATTTGACATATTTTGTTATTGCTTTATCCTGAACCGACGGTCTATCGGAAATAACCTCTCTACCTCCCAAGGTAGGAATAAGATCTGCGTACACTCTATGATGCGACCTCACTTATGGAATTACACTGGATTTGTTGTTGTTGTAGTATTTCTTTAGAAAATAAAGTAAAAGAACGATTACATTTAGAGACAATAATAAGAGGAGTACAATGGTCCCGTTGTACAAGAACAAAGGTGACATTCAGAATTGCAATAATTATAAGGGTATCACACTATAAAAGTTTGGAAGAGGGTGGTTGAGGTGAGGATGAGGACAGATGTGTTTGTATCTGAGAACCAATTTGGATTCATATCAGGACGATCGACTACAGAAGTTATTCATCTTGTCAGGAGATTATTAGAACAGTATAGGGACAAAAAGAAAGACTTACCCATGGTGTTTATTGATCTTGAGAAGGCATATGATAAAGTCCATCAAAAGGTTCTTTTGAGATGTTTGGAGTCTAGGGGTGTGCTTGTGGCCTATATCATGGCAATTAAGGATATGTACGAGGGTGCCAAGACCAAAGTTAGGCAGTTGGAGGTGACTTAGAACACTTTTCGATCGTGATGGGGTTGCATCAGAGATCAACCCTTAGCCCATCCTTATTTGCATTAGTGATGGACAAATTGACACGAAATATTCAATAGGAGGTACCCTGATGTATGTTATTTTCTAACGACATAGTTTTGATTAACGAGACGCGCAATGAAGTTAATGATAGTCTAGAAGTTTTGAGGAAGACCTTAGAGTCCAAAGGTTAAGTAAGACGAAGACGGAGTATATGGAATGCAAGTTCAGTGATGTGATGCAGGAGGCAGACATGGAAGTGAAGATAGAGGCATAAGTTATACTTAAAAAAGAAAGCTTTAAGTATCTTAGATCCATAATACAAGGAGACATGGATATTGATAATAATATCGCACACCGTATTGGAGCAATATGGATGAAATGGAGGCTCACCTCCGGGGTGCTTTGCGATAAAAATGTGTCTCCAAGATTGAAAGGTAAGTTCTACAAAGTGGTGGTTAACCAGCATTGTTGTATGAGGAAGAATGTTGAACAGTCAAGAATGTCCATGTTCAGAAGATGAAAGTAGCCGAGATGGGAATGTTCAGATGGATGTGTTGTCATAGTAGGAGAGATATGATTAGGAACGAAGTTATACGGGACAAGGTCGGAGTGGCTTCAGTAGAGGATAAGATGAGGGAAGCGAGGCTGAGATGGTTTGGACATGTAAAAAGGAGGTGTGTAGATGCGCCAGTCATGAGGTGTGAGAAATTGGCGGTAGCAGAAATTAAAAGAGGTAGAAGTAGGCCGAAGAAGAACTGGGGATGTGATTAGACAAGACATAGCACAACCCCAGCTGACTGAGGACCTGACCTTAGATAGAAAGATTTAGAGATCGAGAATTAGGGTGGAAGGTTAGTGGATAGTTGAGTTTTTGTCACTTTGTGTGGGAGAGATATGGGCCTAGCCTTTTCTTCTTTTCTTAGTCGTATTGTTTAGGTATCATGTAGACCCTTACTCTTTCTGTATTACTATGTGCTGCTCTATTTGCTTTATATCTGGATATTTTGTTGTCTTATTTTTCTTACAATCCTGCATCTATTACTTTCCTTTTGAGTCGAGCGTCTATCGAAAACAACTTCTCTACCCCCATAAAGATTGATGTAAGGTCGGCGTACATCCTATCCTCCCAGACCCCACTATGTGGGATTGCACTGGGTATGTTGTTGTTGTAATAAATAAGTGGAGAGAAAAGTCTAAAATTTTTAATATTATTACTGAGTGTTCTCTATCACATTTAGTCCATATTTTTTTAAATATATATATATATATATAAGAATACATTAATGACTTGCATACTTCGAAGATTAAAGTGTGAGGAAGTACCGAGTAGGACTCACAAAACTACCTTACATACCCTTTATTTAAACGATTTAACTACCCCCTTTATTTTGGTATATATATATATATATATATATATAGTGTTCTTTTATTGGATCAATTGGACATCTTTTGACTAAAATATAAAGGAAGAGTATTGCGAACATTTGTTTGGTTAAACGTCAGCACATCATTTTTGGTGAGTTGAGCTCATCACATCTGTAACTGTAATTTGTCGGTATTTTTTTAAACAAGAAATTCTATCTATTTTTATTAAATTTATATTTAAAGATCGAGTAGAAATTATGATGTCTCGGTCTATCGTAATCAAACATCATGATATGCTTACTCAGAGTAGGACGTTTACGGTGATTTTATTTTTCTGCAGCATCTCAAGATTTCGATCGTTCTCCTTGCTCGGATCTTCTTTGAGGTTATATACTGACTTCATCATATATTTTCAAGTAATTTGTTCAATTCTGCAGTTTTATGGATTTCATTTCTTTTTAACTTTAATGATTTACGACTTTGTTTGTTTAAAATAGGAGAAAAATTATTCCATATTTTTGTGTTGGACAAAATAACAAATAAAATCTTCTTTATAGGCCTTGATGTTCGTAATGATTTTAGTTTGTCTGCAAATTTACGAGGAGGCGAAGAGTTGTAAGGAAATGGTTAGCCATCAAGTTATAATGAAATTTGTTATAAGACTGAAAGCGTTATTAGGGATGTACTGAGTCGCACCAGAATTTGGTTTGACGCTCAAAATAATAATGTCTGTGAAAGATAACTGAAGTAAACGGAAATGCATCGACCAACAAAATCGAATGAGAAGTATAAAATGTCTCCAAAAAATTCTGCAATACTATCCGTTCCAAATATATCTCTAACGTGTTTGCCATCTCTTTCTTCTATATTGAAATAATGACTTTTTTGAAAATATAGTATAGATCTTTTTTTTCTCATTCTGTAGTTTTTTAAAAAAAAATTAACGATTTATGAATTCTTATATTTAAAATACGAGAAAATTATTCGCATTTTTGTTTTGGATGGAATAATAAATCAAATATCTTGTTTATAGGTCTTGATGTTCGTTATGATTCTAATTTGTTTACAAATTTACGAGGAGACGGAGACATGAGAAAATGATTAGACATTAGGTTATAATGAAATTTATCATAAAATTAAAATCACCGTAAGAGATGTGCTTCATTGCACTAGAGAACTTGGTTTGACGCTCAGAGTATTAATCTGTAAAACATAACTAAAGTAAAACATAAGATATCAACCAACAAAATCAAATAAGAAGTTAAAGAAAGTCTTCCAAAAATTCTCCAGTGCCATATACATTTCAAACATATTTTTAAATGGTTGTTCATCTCTTTCTTCTCTACAGAAATAATGTCTTAGCATGTATTACTTCATAAGAATAATATAGCGTATTTGCACATAGAGTGTACATTTTGTTGCATTCTAATAATCGATAGTATCAATGTGACCTTTACAATTTAAAAGAATACCACAAAAAAATCTATATTATGAAATTCAAATAGATTAAGTTAATGATACATAGGGATCGTAAGTCGCAACTCTGAATAGCTTAACTAATGGTCTGTAGAGCTTGATTTTTATTTACCTAAAGAATTTGATCGACATGTAGTGACATGAAGACTGGAATGACAAACTAAGATGTAGAACCGAAAATATTTGCATAATATCTGATTTATAGATACGAATTGGAGTCATGAATCTCCTAATTAGATTTCGTCAAACATAACTAGGGATGGCAACGGATCAGATCTGGATCGGATCTGGACCGGATCCTACTAGATCCAGATCCGTTTTTCATACCTGAATCCAGATCCGCCGGGTCCATAAAAATCAGATCCAAATCCGGATTCATCGGATCCACCGGGTCCACGGGTCGGATCTGGATCCACATGTAAAAAAAATTTGCCTTGCTAAGAATGTAACCTTGCTAAGAATTTTTTTTTGAACTGACAAACGATTTTTACTCGGCTAACAGTTTACTGTGTTTCAATTTTTCATATGAGATATTTTGTTCATTGTCTCGTTTTGATTGTGAGCTATTAATTAAAAATGTTGGACAATGACAATAGTTGTGGAAAATGCTGACTAGTATTTCCACAATGCAGAACTTGCATGTGCTTTGAATCTTCACAAATGAAGTAAATATAATTTTAACTACTTGTCTATGGAGATGTTAGTCATTCACTAATATAACATTGATTTTATTATCGAAGTTACCTCTTTATTTTTTGGTTTTTTAGTTAACGCGGGGATAAATTAAACTTGTTTTGAAAATTAAATTTGCAAGGATGTGCTTAGCAATTTTAAGAAAATACTTATAAAATTACATTCTAGGTTATGAATATATTAAATAAAAAATGGATCCACGGGTCGGATCTGGACCGGATACGAATCTCAAATACAAGATCCAGATCCAGATCCAATCCGTCAGAAATGAATCCGGGTCCGATCCGGATCCGTCGGGTCCAAATTTTGAAGATCCATATCCTATCAAACGGATCTAGATCCACCGGATCCAGAATCTACTGTCATCTCTAAACATAACCATTAAATCATGACTATTTGTTTTGGGTTGGGGGAGGGGTAACTGCATTGTCTGAGTCTCTCTACCGACGGTAAAAACAAATGTATTACAACTATTTTATAGAAAATTTGTAAATTTTACAAGATATTACTGCAATGTCTCTAGCAACGATCAAAACAAATTCGTTGTCAGTGTCTATCTGTACCAACGGTAACATATTCTCGGTGCTTATCTGTATAACCGGTAACAAATATATTGTCAGTGTCTATATGTATCAACGGTAACAAATGCATTGTCAATGTTTATCTGTACCAACGGTAACAAATGCATTGTCATCATCTATCTGTATCAACGGTAATAAATGCATTGCTAATGTCTATCTCTGCCAACGGTAAAAACAAATTATAGCTATTTCACATAACACGTGTAAATTTCACAGGACATTACTATAATCTCTCTAGCAACGGTCAGAAAGCAAATGCATTACAGCTATTTCACAGAACACGTGTAAATTTCACAGGATATTACCGCAATCTCTCTAACAACAGTCAGAAAACAAATGCATTACAGCTATTTCACAAATCACGTGTAAATTTAACTGGATATTACCTCAATCTCTCTAGCAACTGTCAAAATAAATGCATTACAACAATTTCACAACACGCTCCTCCTTATATAGAAATTTTTACCAAGATCATAAAACCAAATACTAAACAAGGTTACCAAAAGCACAACAAAATAGTAAATATAGTATTATCTAAACCATTAAGAACCAATAAATAATTATTTCCAATATGAAAAAATTGTCATCTTAACGTACTTTTAATAGGTGACTATTAATCTTGGTAACAAATGAAGATTTTGTGCTATGAATGTAGTCTTGACTCTTGATCAATTTTACCCCCCCCCCCGTACCCCACCCTCCACAATTTTATTATATAAAAATGGAACCAGCATATACATACAACATTTTCTTTTTTCTTAACATATACAAAGGGGTACGATTTCTGATATTATTTTTTCCCACATTTTTTCTCTCTACCTATCCTTCATTTTCTCTGTCTCTCTCTTCTTTGACAAGACTGACTTTGGCTCTCCGGCATTGACTGGTTCTTAAGCAACTTCACTCCGGTAACTGAATTCAGCTAAAGATCGGTTAGTTCAGCTATTAAAGACTAAATTTTTATCCCAAATTTATTAATTTCTTTGCTTTTTTAATTGGTTTATTTTATTTTTGCTGTAACAACCCATAAAACTAGGTGATCATTTTCAACTTAGAATCATTTTGAATATTTTTTGAGTTTTTCATTCACCCAAGTGCATTTCAAGTCAATTCTTGGAATTAAATTCCCCCAAAATTCAGTATGATTTCCCAATTTGTGTTATCAGAATCTGTTGTTCCAATTCACTTGCTTTTGGGGGAATTTATTCTCTTGGTAATTTGTAAACAGCATTCTTTTGTTTTTTCTTCATGACTTTGGTATATGGATATGGTGGTGGTAAGTACAGAGCAAAAACAACTTAGATATAAACAAGAAACTGAAAAGTCTAATCTTTCCTTTTTGAGTTTCTATAATTAATTAGCATATTTTCAGTTTCCTGTTATCTGATTGATGATTCATATGAGTTTATCATAAAATGTCACTGAACTGTAAATAGTAATTGTTGGTTTTCCCAATGGTTACATGTATAGATGGATTTGCTAAAGATTACAGAGAGAAAAATTGTTCCTTTTTAGGCTGTAGAGAGCAAAATTCAGACTTGAATTAGTAAAGTGCATAAAACTCAAGTACTAAGAAATTGTATGTTCAAATTCACTAATCGTCGAGAACACTTGTAATGCATAAGTTTATATTCATGTAATTTGTGTCAATAATATTCTTTTTATTTAATTCAAACTATATATTCAAAATTGGAACTTGTTAACTGGTCAATACTTGAGGTTAAAGTTTGGATCTGCCTCTATATGTTTCTGATATTTCCTCGAAATTTCCTGTCATTAACTGCATGATGGAATTTCTTATGCTTTGATTTCAAAGAAGTGTTCTTTATTCATGTATTCCTTCTAAGGAGCTGTTATGGATTAAAACTTTCATTTGTGTTATACAGTGAAGTCCTATCTGAGAGTCAAAACATAGTCTCGAACAGTTAAAAGCGAAGACCCGAGGGATGAATAGACGGTGAGAAGAATAGACTTGCGATTTAAGGATGAATCTGGGGAGAATATTTTCAACTCCCCAAGAGAATAGAGATATCCAAAATGGGGACCCTTGGATTCCTATTACTCTGCAAAAGCCGGTTTTGCCAAGACCCGATCTTGTTTCAGGTGAAATGCAAGGGAACCAGATGGAAAGGACAGATTGGCAGGACCTGCTGGGGATGTATGGTGACTTTTTACAAAAGTCAGCTCGTGATATCGGAGCAGTTCAGAATCCCGTCCCGTCAGTGAGTTTGAATAATGGGTATATTGGTCACCGGACTGATGCAGCAGTCAATAACAGACGCTCTGATATAGATATCAACTGCTGTGCAAATGTAGCAGACCATAGTAAGCCTGCTTGCACCAGAGTTAATTCGTTAGCAGAATTGTTGGGGATGAAGAACCAATCAAATATGCTCTCCACCAGTGGAAGGTCAACCAATAGCATCTATCTCAGTGATTTACCCACCTTTCAGAATTCATATTCTCAAGTTGAAAGCAGATATGAGCAGCAATTCAAGTCTGCAGGTCAAACATTGCTCAACGAGAGTCAAATGTTAAGTCCAAATCAGACATTTGATCGTTACAGCAACCAGCGCACACCACTTGGTGAGTTCTATCTCATGTTAGTATTAGTAAGAACTTAACCATTTATGAGGTTTTTCAAACTTGTCTTTGCAGAAAAAGAAAATGCAAGAAAGGCAGGAACACTTCCAGATATTGCATTGTAATGCCTAGGAGCAATAAAAAGGAAGAAAAAAAGCATGTTATTTTTTCACCAACAAGAAACTTATACTAAGAACAAGCCTCAAAATTCTCTCATAAATTACACACCCTGATTGATACCTATAAAACCAATTACTATGCTGAAGCAATGCTAAACATCTAAGCATAATAATTCCTATATTTTCCAGTATAATTTGTCACATATACATGTAATTTGTTACATATATATTAATTTCATCTTATCCACTGATTAATTTGAGTAACAAGAAACAGCAGCATTCAGAAATTTACTCCCAATGTTAAAAGCTAGTTAGATATTCATCCCATTTGACAGGTATATATCATGATTATTTTATTCTGAATCACTAGTTTATGTCCAATTTCTTTTTTCTTACAGATGGAATTCGAGGCCCTTATCAGGTCAATAAATCACTGTATTCACCCTTGGCACCAGATGCTGGCACAAGTCCAAGCACAAGTAGTTTCTTCCCATTTGCACCTGTAACACCAGAACATAACCACTTCAAGGACAACCAGCATTTTGAGAGACAAAATTTCCCAATACAAGAAAGTCCTAGTCTTGAGAAAGATAAGCAGGAGAATGTTCTCGGGTCTATGGAATCCAAGGATAACCACTCTGATAAACTGTTACAGAAAGTCACAAATTCAATGGTTGCTGTATCACCATTTAGTGAAAAGATCGAGAATGATAATATAGGTAATGGGGACATTGACCTAAACAAGACACCAGCATCGAGACCGCCCAAAAGGCGAAAACACCGACCGAAGGTAGTAATAGAAGGGAAAACCAAAAGAACTCCGAAGCCTGCTGCCCCGAAAGATAACACTCCAAATGAGAACCCATCAGGAAAAAGGAAGTATGTCCGCAGAAACGGCCTCAAAGCTTCAACAACTGAACAAACCGAAGTTGTTGAGTCCGCTGCCCCAGGAAATAGTACACCAAATGAGAACCCATCAGGAAAAAGGAAGTATGTCCGCAGAAAGGGCCTCAAAGCTTCAACAACTCAACAAACCGAAGCTGCTGACAAGGACAGAGTTCCTGATGCTGAAGACACAGCAAAAACATGTCGGAAAATGCTAAATTTTGACTTGGAAGAGAGAACAAAAGATGAAAGCCTGGCAAGTGCCAATATCAGCCACGCCGAAAAACAACAAAGAAAAGAGTCTTTTGATTTGAACTTGAATTCGGAAGACATGGAGTCATCTTTCGCTATCATGGAGGCCTCTGCAATATCAGCTGGGCAGAATCAGGGGAATGGGGAAATTGCAGAGAAACTGCCAACAGAAACTACATCCGACCTAATCAGTGCCTTCACTCAAAAGCCAAAAGATCTGGCATTGCCACTTCCTTCAGCAAATCAAGTAACAACAAAGAACCAGGCACTGAATGCCATTGCAAGAAGTCTAAGTATGAGAAACATTAATCAGTACCAAAACAGCATTCAGCTTGGGTATGATCAAGTACAAGTTGATGAAGCCAGAATAGGCCAGGTTGTCTTTCAGGCAAAAGATACTAGACCAAAGAGAGACGAACCAGGACAGCTGGCATTGGAAAGGACACCTCTGCTTTTGAAAGACACAGCTTGTGCACACGACAAAAGAGGATCCAAGAGAGATCAGTGCCCCAGTCCCCCATTTCAACCTAGAATTTTTAGCCAGATCGGATCTGTGTGCCCAGTAATGTCGGGGATTGACAACATCAGAAGAAATTGCAGCACATTAGGTTTAGAAGGTTCAGAGATTCACAAGAAAACAAAGTTGGACTCTGAAATGTATGGTACTTTATCTGGTATACCTTCCTGTACTACAGCTGCAATACATGGCTCAACAAAGTTCCAGTCAAGCAGCTTGAACATAAACAGATATAATGGATTCCCAGGTCCTAATCACAATGGAGCCAATGAAGAGGGCAGTAGGCACTGTGCCAGTACCATGGTTGTTAAACATAACTTTGAAAAGCAACCAAACCCACCTCAATTTCATTCTTATACACAACCAAAATCACAGGACATATCCCAACAAATGACTGGAATCCATGAACCCCGAGCACAGGCCACAAGCAGTAATTGGAATCTTCAGTATCAACCCCAAACTCTCTCTACAGTGGCACAAGAGATTCTGAGAAGATTTTCTCACAATAAGATGCTCTTACAGATGCAGAACATGGCACAGACATCATCCAATGAACTATGTAGTAATGGGGAGCTGCTTACAAGAGAGAACAAGAATTCACAAGCTGACCAACATCACCCAACAAAAGCTAGAGGTACCCTTTTGCAGCTATGACATCACTCTTGCTTTTATTGTTTTCTTCTTTTTTAAAAGCAATGTAGCATCAGTCTTAGAATAAATATAAAGAATCATCGGGAGTCGTTTATCCAAGAAATATTTTTTCAAAAAAAAAGAATTCAAAACATTGTTTGGTTATTCATTGGGCTGATTTCTTGAAAATTTTCTGCAGATCAGTTTTTCCTTTTTTTTCAAAATTTGAAAAACTGGTCAAGAAAAATCTTTTCCACTCACAAAATTTCAACTTGTTTTCAAGTTAAATGCATGACCTCAACTTAACTTCAAATACTACCTTTTTTCAAATATCACATTTTTTTATGTCCAAAAGCCTACTTAGATTCCAATAACTACAACCTTCCTGTCACACAGGCTTACAAGGAACACGAAAAAATGCAGCGTCGGTCGATACGATCACACGGCGATTGGAACGCCTTGTTATCAGCGATAGCAAGGAAGATGCTGCTCAAGAGGAGCAAAAGGCCCTTGTTCCATACAAGGGAAGTGGCACAGTTATCCCATATGAGGGATTTGATCCAATTAAAAGACGTAAGCCACGGCCCAAAGTGGACCTTGATCCAGAGACCAACAGGCTATGGAACCTCCTAATGGGAAAGGAAGGAATTGGAGAGACGACGGACAAGGAGAACGAGAAATACTGGGAAGATGAAAGGAAGGTAGTCCGTGGACGGGTAGACTCTTTTATCGCACGGATGCGCCTTGTGCAAGGTAACAAAGAATCTCATATAACATTCATTCTTCAATTTAGAAGTCAACAACTGCTTCTGAAATGATTCTCTGGTCCCACCATATAATTGTATCAATGAGACAGCCAAAGGTAAAGCCTGAATAAAATATCAAAACACGAGCTGCAAAAAAAAATAGGTAAACTGTAAGACAATTGGATCTGCGGGAAAAAGCTGTTATATTATTGCTCTGCTACACTCTTAGAATAAGACAACTCTAGGATCATTTACAAAGCGAAACTGTATACTGGATATGCTAGCATCCTGCCCTACATGGTAAATTTTCCAAAAACATATATGTTTTGTTTGTTAGACAGTAAATACAAAAAATAATCTAAATCAGGTGAAAAATACTGAGTCATGAAGTTAAACCATGATTATCAACAAGGGAGATCCTAAGAGCAAACTTGACTCTTGACATTTTAGAGAGGCTCAAGAAACTAAAATGTATATCTTCAAGTCTGGCATAATTAATGCAGGAGGAGTCTTTAAGACTGATACTCCATTTGCTAGATCAGTTAATAATGATCAAAACTATCAAAAGAGATTACCATCTGAATAGTAGACACCAGAGGCAGTGGAACAAGTTTCGTTGTAGACGTACTGGTTAGGATTCATTTTTTTTTATCAAAAAATTAGATTCATAGATAACGTACTAATTAGGATTCATTTCTACGACCACACCTATCTGTATTGTATTATCAGAATTGATGTTATCAACTCCAACTAGACAAATAATTTGAAAAGCTTTGCAGGAGATAGGAGGTTCTCGCCTTGGAAGGGATCTGTAGTCGACTCAGTAATAGGAGTATTCCTCACACAGAATGTTTCAGATCATCTCTCAAGGTAATTGATAGTCGGATACCATCAGAAGAACATAGTTAATCTAGTAAACAATAGAATTGATAATTCAATAACGAACTTCCCTTTCTTGCAGCTCTGCTTTCATGTGCCTTGCAGCCAAGTTCCCCTTGCAGCCAACAAGCACCAAGAATACCTTCTCCAAAAATGAGTGTAACATAGTAGTGGAGGAACCAGAGGTCGAAATAATAGATCCAGATGGGACTACCATATATCATAAAGCTAGACTACAGCTGCCTACATGTCATCAAGGCTCCATAACGTCCAGTGGATCATCTGAGCACAGAATGGAAAATCACATTCAAACAACTAGAGCTTATTTAGTAAGTGAGCATGACAAGAGAACAGACAAGGAAGTCATTTCATTACAAAACTCTCCTGACTCTCTCATTCTTCAAGCCAATGAAGAATTCAGGTCAAGCTCCGGATCCAACTCAGAATGTGAAGACCAACCAAGTTCGCCCAACTTGAACGAAAACAATACTCGAGCAAACCATTCTCCACCAACAAAGTGGACGTCTGCATTCCATGAATATCAGAGTCATCTTATGAGGAATACACTTTCAGAAAAGATGCCCGTCTTTGGGAATCAGAAGTCAGAAAGTGTAGCGGATATCACGCATAATCAAACTCTTGATGCAGAGGCATATGTACATGGCTATCCAATCAATCCACCTGTTCAGGTCCAAGAAATATCTGCAAGAACTACCAGTAATTCCTGGTTGACCATGAGACCCGAATTTGGAAAACATGAAACAGCATGCTATCAGAAAGAAATTGCCTCCTCTTTGGCTTCAAAAACTCCAGAACTCAATGCAGCAAAAGGAGTAGATTTCATGAGCAAAAGCATGAAACAGATAGAAGGACGTTCAAGTACTTTGACAGCTCAGCGAACCACACTTCCCATTATTCATGCACCAAGAATGGGAGAACATGCATTTGCAGAGCATAGAGAACATATAAGGAATTTGAAAATGCAACCTCACAATGCAAATAATCAACATTCTGTAAGTTCGCATCAAAAGGAGATGTCAATGGACTCACAACTAGAAAGCGCTTGCATCCGACAGTCAGTAACCCATTCAGAAGCCGTTGCTAAAGGACAAGAAGGTAATCCTGATATCCCAAAATCTGCAAATAAGAGTTGATACATGTAAGATCTGTAGTTCTTACCTCGTAGTAGATGCAAGAAACTATTGCAATATAACTATATCACATGCAGAAGGACAAGCTTATCTTTCAAACGAGCAACCCAGTATAACAGGCACCAGCATCTCAAATACAAGAAAAAGAAAAGTGGAGGAAGGAGATAAGAAAGCTTTTGATTGGGATAGCTTGAGAAAGGAAGTCCAATCAAAGAGTGGGAAAAAAGAAAGAAGCAAGGATGCAATGGACTCATTGAACTATGAAGCAGTTAGAGGTGCACCAGTTAAAGAAATTTCTGATGCTATTAAGGAACGAGGGATGAACAACATGCTGGCAGAACGAATAAAGGTACCAGCAGACTAAGCATGTTTTCATTAGTCACAAGGAGAAAAAGAAACCTTGCAATTAAAGATTCAATAAAACAATAATTGCTTATTGTGCAGGACTTCGTCAATAGAATGGTAAGGGACCATGGAAGTATTGACCTAGAATGGTTGAGAGATGTGGCCCCAGAAAAAGCAAAGTAAGTTCCTTGCATAATACACTAAAGTTTCCATCTTCGTGAGTTTATCTGCCCCTAAAAATAAATTCCTCACTGCAGAGAGTATCTATTAAGTATCCGCGGACTGGGTCTGAAAAGTGTAGAATGCGTGCGGCTATTAACACTTCATAACCTTGCTTTTCCAGTAAGTTCCACTTGCCAATGTGATGGTCTACACACTTGATCTAGAACTCACAGTTGAATTTGTCAGGTTGACACAAATGTTGGACGAATCGCTGTGCGATTAGGATGGGTTCCTCTCCGACCACTTCCTGAGTCACTGCAGTTGCATCTTCTTGAACTGTAAGTTATTAAAGCAAAACCTCAGAACTGTGCTTTGTCTACTACATGGGTTATCATTCATGCTTCCATACAGGTATCCAGTTCTGGAGTCAGTTCAGAAGTATCTCTGGCCACGACTATGCAAGCTCGACCAGAGAACACTGTACTTTCTTAAGACCTCATAATGATTTTCATTGGTTACACATGCAATTAATAAGCTTAAGGACGCTCTAATATACCCATGGATGTATCACTAATAAGGTGATGTTTGTTGGCAGGTATGAGTTGCACTACCACATGATTACCTTTGGAAAGGTAAGTTTAATTGCACTTTTCAAGTTCAATGTGCCATCATATGACTATTTTTTCTGGAGGTTCTTGTCCCTCATCAGAAAGAATTTTAATTATGGCTGAATTTCAATATTGGCACAGGTTTTCTGCACCAAAAGTAAACCAAACTGTAATGCATGCCCACTGCGAGCTGAGTGCAGACACTTCGCTAGTGCTTTCGCAAGGTTAGTCATCCATGTCTCCTATCTTCAAATTGTTAATGAAGCTCATAGCATAAGGATACCTTCAAATTTGCTTCTTTCCTCTTTTGAAAAACTTCAAACTAAAAGAGTTAGCGTTGACTACAAACTTGGGGACGAAAAACAAGGTTTGAAGTTTAAAAGTGCAATTCTAATAACAGAAACCATACTTTTCTGATTCAAATTATAAAAATGATGATGATGATGATACTAATGATTAATAATCATACAATAACAATAATAATAATAATAATAATAATAGGAGGGAGAGGAGGAAAACTATGGCCGCACACAAACATAATCCTTGTTAAAGCACATCCTAAATTGTTCCAGTTTATCCTATCGCTCGGGCATATGAATGGATTAGTTTCAGCTCCACGACCAATCTGGCTAGGCTATTTCAAACACCAAAAGTACCCACCTGTTAAAGTAATTCAACTTAAGAGCTCTTTAAGAACTTTCATTAGTCATTATGAACAGCTCACTTACAAAATGAGACAAACGAGTGAATCTCAGCCTGAATGCTTCATATGTACCTTTCCTCGGAAAGATATATATATATATATCCATTCATCTCAACCATCAAAATACTTACATGAGTCAACCACTCAAGCGCAAATAATTTCAATAATTGGCAAGTAGAGCTCGAAAACTGTCTCTTGGATGGTCGCTTCATTCTATGACTCTTGCATTAGAGATGCAAAATCTGGCAATGCTTTACTTCTTTTATTACTTCGTCAATTTCGAGGAAAACTGACAAATGTGTTAAAAATTACCTGCAGTGCAAGACTTGCACTTCCTGGCCCAGAAGAAAAGAGTATAGTGAGTTCAGCAGTTCCAATCTCTGGTGAGGGAAATGCAGCTGCTCCCTTCAAGCCTTTGCTATTGCCCCCAGCAGCTGAAGGAAGAATGACGTACCCATGTGCTCCAGTTGAAGCTAGTAACATTTTAGCTTTCCTAAACAAGCCAATGCCAATGGCAATACCTCAAGAGATAACCAACTTATTAGATAGAGAAGCAACACTCATTACGAGCAACTGTGAACCTATTATTGAGGAACCAAAAACACCAGAACCATTGCCAGAACTATTAGAAAGTGACATTGAGGATGGATTTATTGAGGATCCTGATGAAATTCCAATGATCGAACTCAACATGAAAGAGTTTACGACCAATTTAGAGACTATGTTACAGGAGCATAACAAAGAAGGTGACTTATCCAAAGCTCTGGTGGCCTTGAATCCAGATGCAGCTTCAATTCCTACTCCCAAGCTGAAAAATGTCAGCCGCCTACGGACAGAACACCTAGTGTAAGTTCCTGCATACTTGTTTAATTTTTACTTGTGTAAAGATGTGACTAGATAAGTAAAATATAAAGTCTGGAATAAACGGGACTTGGTAGAATATAACCTTGTTGTAGTAGGACTTTATGTGAATATGAAATTGTATGGAATTAAGAAGACAATCAGCAAAATTGTGCAATGCAGATATCTACACAAATTAGCAATGTGCTGAAAAGAGAGAATTAGATGTATAAAAGCTGCAGTACCAGTTTGTATTGCCCGTCCACAGCACCTCAACACCAAATGGCCTTCTAATAAACACCTATAATGTGCTGTGTCTACTCATTTTTTACCTGTGAAGCCATGCCAAAAGGCTGTCACAGTTACGATCTCAAAACTAATGGTCAATACTCTAATATATTGCAGGTATGAACTCCCAGATTCCCATGAATTGTTGGAAAAGGTCAGTTGTCTATATCCTGTTGCTCAATTAAATTTGGCTAGAACTAAGCTTTATTATGACCCAATGATCTTCAAATACAGCTGTATAAACGAGAACCTGATGACCCAAGTCCATACCTTCTGGCAATATGGAAACCAGGTATGCAACTGAATTTTCTTTGAACAGTATCTTCTTCCCCCAGATATCAACTAATGCACACATAGCACAGTTAGTGAATGGAGAAAACTTGTGTCCCTGATTCTCACCATAGTGCTAATATGAAGCCAAACCATGCATTAGCAGCTTTTGAAACCAAAATTTGCCCCATATAGTATGGGAGGACACACTGACCAGTTTTTTCTCTTTTTCCTCCCTTTTTCGTCACTGACTACATATAACAATATAGTGGTTAATTAGAACTATTGTCTGCAGTATATTATGTTGTTTTAACTCCTGTGACTAATGTGGCACCAGGTGAGACTGTAAATTCAATTCAACCTCCTGAAACAAAGTGTGATCCCGGTGGATCGGGGAGCCTGTGCAATGAGAAGACATGCTATTCGTGCAATGGCATACGAGAAGCAAACTCACAAACCGTAAGAGGCACGCTACTGGTGAGTGGGCCAGGCATTTGTTTTGTTTTAAAGGCACTACCTCTAGAAGAACTATAAGCTAGCATTGCCTTTTTTTCCTCTGAAACACCTAGCTTATTGCAGATACCATGCCGAACAGCAATGAGAGGGAGCTTCCCACTCAACGGCACGTACTTCCAGGTTAATGAGGTAAACTCCAGACTTTGTCATCTGATCACTATTTTCAGGAGTCTATGCTTGGACAATGGTACTTCAAAAATTACAAGTGCAACTGTGTGTAATGGAACTTGGAAATGCATGTTACTGATTGCAGTCATTCTGATCATTAAATTATGTGATCTTACACTGCAGGTATTTGCAGATCATAAATCCAGTCTTAATCCAATTAATGTTCCAAGAAAATTGCTATGGCCCCTGCCAAGAAGGACTGTGTACTTTGGGACCTCTGTCTCAACAATTTTTAAAGGTACAGACAAATGCTCAGAAAAACATTGTGGTTTGATATATGACTTAAGAATTGAGTCTAAGTTACTGACTACATAATCATTGATGTCTATCAGGCTTGTCAACGGAACAAACTCAGTACTGCTTCTGGAGAGGTAAGGCCAACTTTTCTTGCTTCTCATATTTAAAAACGATACAGAAAAGGGATCTGAGTTAAATCTGTACCACTACTAAGAGATGTGGAATGGTGACGAGGCTCATGTAACTTAACTGGTATTATTAATGGTACCTAACCCATGGAAGCGCTAGGAGAAAGGCCTGGACTTGTCACCAATAATACTAAAGTTTATGAATGTGACTAAGGAAATTAGCAATGCAGTGCAAAGTTATACTTTTAAGAGTGATGATTCTACCTAGAAGAGATAGACAATTGGAGATGGTGCAAATTCACGGGTAGAGAAATTGTGATCTCGGGAGAAAGCGTGCACTGCTAGGACTTAAACTAAAATGTTGATTATGGATGAAAATCACCAAGTTAAAGTGCTCAGTTTACTAGTCCAACAAAGAATTTAGAAGGACCATTATATTTGACACTGGATGAACACATCCAGGAAAAACAAAGGGACAGACAGATTTTGGATGAGAAAAGTCTGTAGGTTTTTGCAGAACGTTACCACTATTATAACATTAAACTGGATGACAAAAACAACCACCAATTGCCCATAATACACACCTCTTTTTGACTTTTGAAAATACCTATAACAGCCCATCCTTCTGAAGTATTTCCGTGTCCTGTTAATGCAATAACTGTTTATATCTTAAGCTAAGTTGTTCTGACACTTGTAAAAAGTTCAAATAGCCTGGATCAGCAAATAAGAGCTAGATAATTTGTGATTTATTTGGCTAAATTCATGTGAACATACAAGCCTCTTAAGATGAATAACACTCGTAGCTAGAAACAATTAAAAATGATGTAGCAGGTCATACAACTGTTCGAGAAATTACTGAAATACCAGAAGCTTCCCTTCTCTCACTTTGGGAAAACGTGTATATACATATTCAACTTTATCTCTAACCAAGATGTAATTGAGTTACCTAACTTGTAGAGTCAGATTATGTAAAACTGTCTTTGCAAATGTCATTCTAAAAAAGCATTTTGCAGGATTTGTCTGCGTGAGGGGATTTGATCAAGAGACAAGAGCCCCACGACCTCTCATTGCTAGACTGCACTTCCCCGCAAGCAAGTTGGTCAAAAATAGAAGTGATGACAAAAAAAAGGAGGGAGCAGCTACTGAGAGGGTTGCTGGTTACAACTCACCAAAATCTGCCCATACAAAGTAGAGACACACAAAGGAGTAGGATAAGAATTTGATGACTAACACATTGTTGACATTCAATAACCTCACCTTAGCAGGAGATACAAATTTACATGTTACGGCTCGCCCCCTTGGCAAAAAGGGTGTAGTGTACAATAAACATCTCCTGTTCCTTCATTTATGCTCACAAAATAAGCCATTTTTCAAGATTTACCAAATAGCAAACAACGATAGATGTAGGAAAATTGAGATGTAATATTTATTGTTTGAATGAGCAAACAGTTGATCCATTGTAGTGGAATTTTTTTTTAATTCATGCCCCGAAATAACTATTGCTTTACATGTTGACAGACTCATTTATATGTGGAAGAAGTGGTTAACTGGAGATGCATACTATTGAACCTTCACCTAATAACTTAATATAGATGACCTGCAGTCTAAGCAAGGGATACAAACCTAAAAAAATTTAAGCTAGGAAAAAGGATCACCTATCAGTAATAGGCTCTGCAAATTATGCTTCAAGCAACTCATAAATTATTGCCAACTCTTCTCAAACTTCAGCGAACCACTTGAAGAACCCGTGATATGGAACAATCATAATGTCAGGTTTGCCTATGCTTTTAGTCAGTTTAGAATCTGAAACGTCTCCATGTTACCAAGAACCCAAAGAAAGGGCATAATGCAAAAGGTTAGTGTCTTAGCAAGTTACTCAAGGTAGCGAACATTGGCAGGTCATAATAAAAGAGAAGTTAAAACAGACTAACAAGGATGTAGTTCTCATTGCTCTTTCTTCCCTCAGGGAAACAGCAGTAAATGATACACCCAACTTATAAGAAATGCAATCAAACATCACTTAGCAAACTTTTCTCTGAAAGCATTGAACTTTTGAGAGTAAGTTAGCAACAAAGCATATCTCTCCCTGCAAACGTTTGAACTTTCTAAATTCTTGAAGCGATACAACATTAACTTATCACAAAGTTTGAAAGACTAAAAATGAAAGAATTATATCTAAATCTGGAGACTCTCAAGCCTCAACCATAAACATCTAACTGTTTCCCTTTTTGGTACTTAAGGCATAAGGTCCTTGAACTACAAATCAGCTATGTTTACTTATCGATATGCAAAAAGAGGATGGACAATCCTATATTTTAAGAAAAAGAAGTTCCAAGGCTCCAAATTTTCTCAACTTCCACATTGATCAAAAGAGTCCATACTTTGCTACCTCTCTGATAAGGTCTTTTTTGCAACTCAAAGTGGGATTAAGTGAATTGTTTTCACCCTACTATACTTGAGATATTTTCAGTTTTTTCGTTTTAACTTAGTTCAGTTAAGATGATACACTATGACCAAATTTCAACCTGTCTTGAAAGTTTACAGACTGTACTACAATATTTCTGATTTAACATTTCTTTTTTCTCTTTCCAAAATCACATAGATTTGCAAAGAAGGATAGAGTTTTTCAGACAAGTTCCTTTCAAAATATAATGCACCACTACTCTAAACTTTATAACCTAATAGCTACTGCTGGCATAAACTAAAATGTTAACTAAAAAATTCTATGATCTTAGAATATATCTTTCTGATTTTGTACCTCTAGTACTCCAAAACATGGTACTAATCAATAATCTTCCACATTTGCAAACCAGATAATAGCCTTAACATTCTCATTTTTCTTATCATTTCATTTGCAAATTACCATAGATACATTACGACAAAATCATAAAAGCTAGTCGATAGGAAGACTGAAACGGGCAAACATCTCGTATTGTCTCTCACCAAAAAAAATCAATGCGTGCCCTTACTTACAAACCAGCTAATAGCCCTAACATCCACTTTTTATAATTCCATTTGCCAATCATCAGTGATACAATACAACAGTCACCAAACAAAATAACAACAATGAGAAAGTTCGAATTAAATTAAGACTAAAGCAGCAATCATCTCGTCAATCATAGATTTAATTTGACGCGAAAAGTAATGTATGCTTCAGTCACCAAACAAAATAACCATAACAAAGAGAAAGTTTGAATTAAATTAAGACTGAAGCAGAAATCATCTCGCCAATCATAGATCTAACTTGACGTGAAAAGCAATGTATGCTTCAGTTGCCAAACAAAATAACAACAATGAGAAAGTTCGAATTAAATTAAGACAAAAGCATCAATCATAGATCTAACTTGACGTGAAAAGCAATATATGCTCCAGTTGCTAAACAAAATAACAACAACGAGAAAGTTAGAATTAAATTAAGACTGAAGCATCAATCATCTCGGCAATCATAGAATTAATTTGAAGTGGAAGTAATGTATGCTTCAGTTGCCAAACAAAATAACAACAACAACAATGAGAAGGTTCGAATTAAATTAAGACTGAAGCAGCAATCATCTCGCCAATCATAGATTTAATTTGACGTGAAAAGTAATGTATGTTTCAGTTGCCAAACAAAATAACAACAATGAGAAAGTTCGAATTAAATTAAGACAGAAGCAACAATTATCTCGTCAATCATAGATTTAATTTGACGCGAAAAGTAATGCATGCTTCAGTCACCAAACAAAATAACCATAACAAAGAGAAAGTTCGAATTAAATCAAGACTGAAGCAGAAATCATCTCGCCAATCATAGATCTAACTTGAGTGAAAAGCAATGTATGCTACAGTTGCTAAACAAAATAACAACAACAATGAGAAAGTTTGAATTAAATTAAGATTGAAGCAGCAATCATCTCGTCAATCACAGATTTAAATGTTCTTGGATAAATTCTTTTTTGCTTACTTACCAAACACTAAAAAATAAATAAGAAATCCACTTGTTTTCTAAGACTGATGTAGCAATCATCTCACCAATCATAGATCTAACTTGACGTGAAAAGTAATGTATGCTTCAGTTGCCAAACAAAATAACAAC
Organism: Anisodus acutangulus; assembly: GCA_029783415.1. Lineage (NCBI taxonomy): Eukaryota > Viridiplantae > Streptophyta > Magnoliopsida > Solanales > Solanaceae > Anisodus > Anisodus acutangulus. Next base: position 14,872,627 of record CM056498.1, read on the forward strand.
AACAATGAGAAAGTTCGTAAGACTGAAGCAGCAATCATCTCATCAATCATAGATCTAATTTGACGTGAAAAGAAATGTATGCTTCAATCACCAAACAAAATAACAACAATGAGAAAGTTTAAATTAAATTAAGACTGAAGCAGCAATCATCTCGTCAATCATAGATTTAATGTGACGCACAAAGTAATGTATGCTTCAGTTGCCAAACAAAATAACAACAACAACAATGAGAAAGTTCGTAAGACTGAAGCAGCAATCATCTCGTCAATCATAGATCTAATTTGACGTGAAAAGAAATGTATGCTTCAATCACCAAACAAAATAACAACAACAACAACAACAATGAGAAAGTTTAAATTAAATTAAGACTGAAGCAGCAATCGTCTCGTCTCGTCAATCATAGATTTAATTTGACGCGGAAAGTAATGTATGCTTCAGTTGCCAAACAAAATAACAACAACAACAACAATGAGAAAGTTCGTAAGACTGAAGCAGCAATCATCTCGTCAATCATAGATCTAATTTGACGTGAAAATAAATGTATGCTTCATCACCAAACAAAATAACAACAACAACAACAATGAGAAAGTTTAAATTAAATAAAGACTGAAGCAGCAATCATCTCGTCTAGTCAATCATAGATTCAATTTGACGCGGAAAGTAATGTATGCTTCAGTTGCTAAAATCAGATGATTCTACGATTGCATGTTGATAATGAATAATCAAATATGAGGTTTAAGATTACCAGATACAGAGCGATTCAATAATCACGGATTTAAAAGGAAATCGGTGGTGAAGAAAAGTGTAGTGAAGTACCTGAATAGCCTTTGATCGGAAAATGTGGCAACGCCGACTCGGAAGGCGGAGGCGGAGGCGGAGCGACGGTAGCTTATTTTTATTTTTTCCCTAGGACTGAAAAGCTCTCTTGTTTTGCCGCCTTTTATCTAATTACGTTCCCGCCTCCTTTTTTTCTCCCCGAAATTCATTTTGCGCTTCTTTTTTCCTTTTTTTCTAGTATTTATTTTGGTGCTCCTGTCCTCTGGATCGAAAAATAGAGGCGGCTATTTCTCTAGAAAATCAAATTAAACAACACGTTTAGCTCCCGTTGGGCCACTAAGTTTTTTTTTCACTTTTTGAAAATATTACTCCCAAACATTCAAATTTATGTGATATAATTTGACTAGCCACAAAGTTAAGAAAGATAAATGAATATTTTTTTAAACTTGTGATCTAAAATACGACATAAATATTTTTTGTTACTGTAAATCATTTCATTAAAGGCAAAAGGTGAAACTTTAAGTTAATTATTTTTAAATATGTAAATGTGTCATTCTTTTTTGCACAGACTAAAATAAAAAGTGTGTCACATAAATTGGGACAGGGAGAGTATTTGGTTATAAAAAGTGACAAGTTTTGAGCATTTTTTTAAGATAAAATTTTCAAAAAAAGTGTTCAGATTAGTTTTTCAAGTTTTTGAAGTAAACTCACAAAATTTCAATATCTTATCAGAAAAAATACATGTCCAAACACAATTTCAACTTTCAAAAATTATTTTTCTATCTCATTTTCAAAAAAAAAAAAATTTCAAGCTTCAACAAAATCTATGTTCAAACGCTAACTTATTGTTCTAGTAGCTTGTTCATGTGAGAAGTGGTTTTTTGATGCTTTTGGAAAATATAATAATATTGGGAAACAGTCACAAAGTTTCTTAGTAACAATAATGACTCAAACGTATTTTTCTCTAAAAGCTATTTTTTTTAAATATATATATATATATATGTGTGACTTCTCAATAATGTTATACAACCAGGTTAGTTAGTATAGTCATATGAGAATATTTGACAAGTAATTGTTTTCACACGAAATTTGTGCTTTGTCTTACAAAAATTGTGCTTATACCTTCCCATAAAAAAGCTTTTGATCAAAGAAAGATTCAAAATCTACCGAGTTGCTGAAAGATTTTTAGGCCATTTTCGAGTTGGTAGAGTTGGAATAAATTTTTGTAAGAGATAGATTAAAGCTTAAATTCAAAATTTCTACCTTGGTGGTTCTTATAGTAGCTTTTGTAGCAGTAAAATATTATGTGGTGAGGCCTAAAGGGAACTAATTGAGCATATTAGCATAAGGATTACTCCGTATTTTATTTTATTTTTTTGAGTTTTTCAATCGCAAAATAAAACATTACTGACTTTCTAATGAATCAAATCAAATTATTCATGGGACCGAATAGGGGGACCATACCTCGTTGGTCATGCCTAGGGGTGACAAATTGGCGAGTTGGGCTGAATTTGTGTGAGTTAAAATGAGTTGAATTAATAAATTATTGACCCACCCAAATGTTACTTGGGCTGCAATGGGTTGGGTTGAAATGGGCTACAAGCGGGTCAAAACCCAATCCGTCTAATTCTTACTAAATTTTAATTGTCTTATTTGTTTTTTTATAATTTTTTAGTAACTAATAAATTATTATTTTTCTTTATTATGGTTATATATAACATATCAAATAAAAAAACAATCTTTTTGAACATATTTTGATAGATTTCTCACGGATCAATTTGGGCTAGATATCGGGCCAATTTTTTATGAGTTGGGCTTAAATGGGTTGAACTAACAAATGGGCGGGTTATTGACCCGCCCAAACTTGAATGGGTTGGGCGGATTATGGTTTTATGGGTTAAGTTTGACAGATCTAGCCACACCCCATTTAGATTTCTATTCGATACAAATAAAGTATATTTGTTGATTTTATTTGTTTGTCAATTCTAATCCAAATATCTATAGAATAGATTAGATTGGTACTAGGATTTTTGGTATGTATAGATATAAAATTCAACTTAATTTATTGATCATTACATATAATTCAAAGATATTGAATGAAAATATATTTTTTTCGATTCTACTTTGACATAAAGGAGAGGGTGAGACTTAGTTTTGTTGGAAGGGAAATAATATGTTTTTAGTAAAATTTGGTAACGCCAAAAATGATATTATGACTTGTATAGGAACAAATGGTTTACTCTGTTTGGATTATTGTTTCTTATCATTTTCATAATATACATCCTTTTGTGTAGTATTATATTGTACGCCATTACGTAAATACGATATTTGAATAGATGGTTTAATAAACAATTCTGGTTAATGAAGCCAAAACATGCCAAAGTAACAGCTACTATTTGTTACAAAGCACTTAAGAGTATCGTGTAAGTGCATATGACCACAACGTGTTGGTCCTCTTACGATGTAATGGACTTGTATGACACAAAGGACATCACAAAACATGAAATGACTGTACATGAATGATGGTGTGAAGTGTGAAGCAAGAGCCACTCAGGTTCCAAAACTCAACTTCATACTCCAGAACACGTACAACCGTTGCCTCAGCTTTTGAAACGATATCTTCTGGTGACTTCTCAAGACAACGATTAGCTATATCCTGAAGAGAAAACATCATTGCCCCATCTTTGACATGTCTCTTTCAGTTCTTCTGGGGTTTTAGAGCTATCAGATAAACAATGGGCTTGATAGACAGCTTCAATTGTCTAAAAGGCTGCAAAAGAGGCACACTCAATCAAAAGAAAATCTCCATGGCGGACTTGATTAAAGTTTAATCAATGTATATACACGGAGCAGGATGGAAAACATGTCTTTAGCTTACTGGAAGGAGAAGGTAAGGACATTATTTAGGCACGTGTAGAACATGATCTGTATTCATATCTTATCCTTAATAAAATTAAAATACTGCAGACCGATTCTAACACAATGCTTGAACCACTTAAATTTGCTTTGTCCCGTGTTAACAGCAAAAACTACAGCTGGTATACCATATACAAGATTAGTGGATTCCAAAAAGTCTATATCAGTTTGACCAGTTAACCAGATTCATGATAAGAAACGAAGATTAACTTCAGCAGAGAAGATAGAAAATAATAAATAAAAACAGCTAGGAGTTTGTATACCAGTTCAGTGGATTCTAAAAAGTCTATATCAGTTTGATCAGTTAGCCTGACTATAGGATAAGAAAACAAACGATGAACTTCAGCAGAGAAGATTGTCAACAAAACAGCACAGATAGGAGCTTGAATACAAGTTCAGAGGATTCTAAAAGGTTTATATCAGCCTGATCAGTTAGCCAGACTGCACGATAAAATTCTTTAGGGGGTGAAAAGAGCTAAGCAAAATATGCGTTGTTAAATAAGAAATGTAAATAGTAGTAGTAGAATATAAACCAATCATGACCCCAGTGCATCTTGAGATACTATCAAATTAGAATTGTTGAACTCTCAACAGCTTTCTAAGAAAAAGGATGACTACAACAGATTGACATAAGACAGAAGGCAAAAATAGCTTCGGATGTGTGCCTCAACTGAAAGAAGAAGGGGCACTGGAAGAAGGACTGCACAGCTCCAGGAGGAGGCAAAGCACTAGGTGCTCCTGGCTCTACTGGACAAGGTATGTTTGTCATTGAAATAAATATGTCTATAAATAACTCTCACTACTGTGTATTGGATACTGCATGTGGCTCACACATTTGTAATAATATGCAGGGTCTGATTGACAGCAGAAAGGTTGGACCTTGGGAGGTAGACTTGCGCGTTGGAAATGAAGCACGAGTGGATGTTGAACGCGTGGGAACTTATAGACTAGATTTACCTTCAGGCTTTTGTTTAGAACTAAATAGTTGTTATTTTGTTCCCTCATTGACGGAAAATATTATTTCTATCCCAGTGTTAGACATCGAGGGGTTTTCCTCATTTATTGCCAATGACAGTTATGTATTGTATTTTAATGGTTTTGTTTGTGGAAATGTTCCGCTTGTGGATGGTTTGTATGTTCTAAACTGTAGTCGTGAAATTTTTAATGTGCAAAACAAACGAGCTAAGATAAGTAATTCAAGAAACCCCACCTACTCATGGCAATGTAGACTTGGTCACATCAATGAATCAAGGATAGCAAGATTAAGAAAGTTAGACTACCTGGAACCATTTGACTTGGAGTCCTATGGTAACTGTGAATCTTGCTTGAGAGGAAAGATGACCAACAAACCACTTTCTGGGAAAGGGGTGCGAGCCAAAGAGGTACTTGAATTGGTCCATACTGATGTATGTCGGCCATTTTCGAACTCAAGTTAAGAGAGACTTCCTTTACTTCATCACTTTTACAGACGATTCCACAAGGTTTGGGCTTGTGTATCTTATGAAACACAAGTCTGAAGCCTTTGAGAAATTCGAGGAGTACAAGTCAGAAGTAGAGAAGCAACTTGAAACAAGTATCAAAACCCTTCGATCAGATCGAGGAGGTGAGTACTTAAGTAAAGAATTTCTGGATTACTTGAAGCTTCATAGAGTCCAATCACAATGGACACCTCCTGGAACGCCACAAATGAATGGTGTTACTGAAAGGAGAAATCGACCCATATTAGATATGGTTAGATCCATGATGAGTTTCTCAGCTCTACCAACATACCTTTGGGGTTATGCATTGCAAAGCTCAATTTATATTCTGAATAGGGTTCCTTCAAAGTCAGTAGAGAAAACTCCATATGAGATATGGAATGGAAAGAAGCCAACACTTAACACATGCGACCCTGGGGTGTCCTGCATATGTAAAGAAGATGTTCACTGACAAATTGGAATCTAAAAGTGATAAATATTATTTTGTGGGGTATCCAAAGGAAACTAAGGATACTATTTCTATCTTCCTGGAGAACATAAGGTCATTGTTTTCAGAAATGCAACTTTCCTTGAAGAAGACTATGTCTACAAGGAACGGAGCTGCAATAAGATAGATCTTGAAGAAATTCAAGAACCACAAGATAACACAGAAGTTGAACCCTTGTCAAAAGACCTAGACAATGAGTCAGTGTGAGTATTTGGTGAAGATTGAGTACTTAGAGTACGCCCTTCAGCCAGTGGGAGTGTTGTGAGAGATAGTGCAAAAATGCAAGGCTCTCATACACAATCAATGGAAGATGATACAATGGTTGTACACCATTCCATTCAGGAAATACATGAAAATGACATTCCTGAAAGCTCTCAAGGTGATGGATTGTCCAGCACACAAAGACCTTCTCACAATCAGAATGCAACAAACACTGAAACACAGAATAATCAACTCCGTAGGACCACTAGGACTCATCGTCCGCCTGAAAGATTTAATCTCCTTGTTGAAACTATGGGTGGCCAGTGGGCCGGGCTCGAGACCGGCGGGATCTGGTCAGGTCAGGCGGGATCGGGATAGGCGGGATTTGCCGAAGTCCCACTCCGATCCCGTCGGAATCGAATCGGGTTGGGATGGGGACCCCGGGCGGTGTTTTTTTTTGCACTTAATTTAAAAAATAACATATATATAAAAAACTCAATATTTAAACAAGACAATATAGTGTAATAAAAACATCTCAAGGCTGTTTTTGTGCCTCTTATATTATTTAATAGACATATGATTTTTTTGTAATACAAATACAATTGTCAAAATTGCAACTTTGTGGTGTTGTTCAAAAGTTGCAAATTACATAGTAAAATTGCTATTAAAAAATTACATTCTGATAAAAACCTATTCTAGTTTCTTGATAATTTTCTGTGGTTCTTCAGTTGGAATTGGTATTTGTTGGTCAAATTGATCCACGTCGCTTCCACCACCTTCGGATAAGATTTCGTTGTAGTTTTCGTCTTCTTCTTCGTTGATCTCCGGTTGACCGCACCTTCTCCGCTCCGCTCGTATCCAATCTCTGAATAATACTACAATCTCCAAGCTGCCTCCGGCTAATGAGTATATGTGCTCTCCTATTTGATATCTGCAGGCAGAAAAAGCGCTTTTAGACGTTGTTGATGACGCTTGAATGTTCAAAACATCTCGGGCTATCGTTGAAAGTGTCTGAAAGGTCTTCTCATTCCCCCTCCAGTATTTCAACAAGTCTTCACGTCCTTCTTCATTGAGAACTGCTTGGTACGGTATAGAACCCTGCAAAATAAAAATATCAAACTCGCTAATTTGGTTAGTAGCGGTACGGCCGCACATTCTATTTCTGAGGCTTTCAATACTAGCCGCAGAAACAACATGTCTTTTGTGAGGTTGTGTTGAAGAAGAAGAAGATGGTATGTAAGCCGGTAGGTTACTAGCACTTTCTTGTTGGTAAAACCTATATACCTTTTTGCATTGGTCTTCTACGCTAAACAACACTTCTTCTTTAGTTTGTTCAATAGGTGGTGAGTGATTTGGATTTTTGGGACTTGGAGGTGGTAGTACTTCTATACAATCGTAAATAGTTTCAATAAGTGATTTAGTACCGTCTATTTTAATAGTCGAATTTAATACAACACCAATAATATAAATAGTGGAAATAGAAATAAAATATTTTTTTATTTTGATAAACTTTTTTTTAATAGTTGACATATAAGCTGATTTTTCATATATTTACTAAGTAATAAAAATATTAGAGCTATATAAAACAACATAGTTGAAATAGTAGGATAATATATACCGGAAAATTCTTTTGTTGCTTGAAAAATTTTCTCTAAAATACAATAAGTTTGGAAATTTTTACCCAATCGCTATCTACAACCATATCAGCTGAATTTTGATTATGAGAGTTGAAAATAGAGTTATAGGTTTTCTATAGTCATAAGCAACAAGTAGTTGCTCGTATAAAAAATTACACCTACTGTGTACTTCTTCTGGAATTTTTCTATAAGGTAGTTGACAATCGTGACAAATTTTTTTATATTCTTTTCTACGTTGTATTCTATTATTTTAAAAAATAAAGTTTATAGAAAATTGTATTTTAAATGTCTTCAAAAAGTGATAGACCGTCCTTTACAATTAAGTTATATATATGGCACACATATTTTATATGAAAATGATCTGAAAAAGATGGAGTTAAACTATTTTTTAAAATTGTAATAGCGTAATTGTTAAGAAGCGTTATCTAATGTAATAGTCATAATTTTATCAGTTATTCCGTAATAATCGCACACTTGATAAATATTTTCTGCAATAAAAGTATCAGTGTGCCTATCATCTATATATCTATACGCTAAGATACGTTTTTGCATAGACCATTTATAATCTATTCAATGACAAGTTATCGTTAAATAATCATGGACGTTAGTACTACGACCTATATCAGAAGTGATAGCCATTTTGCCATTAAAATGATATAATAAATAACGTAAATACTGTTGATATTCATGTGCGAATTTAAATACATCTCTCTTAACAGTTGATCTAGGAAAACCGTTAAAAACAGGATTATACATATCTCTAATGTAATGAATAAAACCGAGAGATGAAGGAAATGAAAAAAGGCAAACCCTTCACAACAACTAATTTTGCTATTGCTTCCATATCTCTATGTTTATTGTATTTAGAGCCTACAATTCCCCCCGTCATAGGGTTAATTTGACCATGTACTTGGTCCAGGACAATATCAGTATGTGAACCTTGTCCCGATGGAGCGGACGTTTGCGCACCCGATTTTGAAGCCTCGTATTGGGCATACCTAGCTTGATGAGCCCTTGCTACGTGTCTCATTAAACCCCCGTCCCACCGTGACATTTTCCAGTTTTAAATTTTAAAACATCTTTACAAATTTTACATCTAGCTACTTGATTCTCTACGTCCCTATCAAAAAATGTCTATGCATCTGATTTTAATGGTCGTTTTGCTGGACCTCGTCTCATACTAGGGGGAATAAGAGGCATTTCAGTTGAAGGTGCACTAGTGGGTGTGTTGTCATCTACATTAGTGGGTGTATCATCGTCTAAATTAAAGTCTTCTTGAGTTCCAAAAAATAGTTCATCGTCTAAATCTAATGGTATTGTAGGAAAATGTTCAGTATCAATAAAATCATCATGTGTAGGAATAGGATTCTGTCTAGAAATAGGACCCTTGCCTTTGTTGCCCCTACTAGAAGAAGCATGACCCCTACCCGTAAGCATACGTTTAAATTCTTTCATTATAAATTTATAATCATACTAATAAATAATTAAAGTAGATAAATTAAGTGTGCTAAATAAAAGAAACAGACAATAATAATTTAATGAAGGAACGAATGTATCAAACGCCGATGTAACGTCGACGTGTAATCGAGAGGTTGAAAATTAAAACTTTGCTCGATGGAAGATCCTCAAGCTAGTTGCCAACTTCACTCCCAAATGAATAAATAAAATTGAATATTTAGTAGACAATGTAAACATGTAGAGAGATAGATTGAATATTGAGATAGATTGAATATTGAGAGATTAGAGAGATTGTAGGAAGATTTGTGAGAAAAATGAAGAGAAAATGAGGTATTTATAGTTGAAAAATTGGGTTAAAATGAAAATATAATAACTTATGAGTTAAAAATAAATATTAAGGGGGTAGGGGGGTTGGGGGAAGGGGGAGGCCAAAAATAACCATTGCACAACGGCCAAAATGTAAAATGGTCGTTGGTGCAACGGTATTTTTGCAAAAGGGAAGTTTCGGGCGGGATCAGGTCGGAACTGGCGGGCCGGGACGGGTCGGTACGAGACCACGTCCCACTGGCCAGCCTTAGTTGAAACACACAATGAGATAGATATTTCTGATGACGATAAACCTACAACCTACAACGAAGCTATATTAGACATTGATTCGCAGAGATGGCAAGAAGCCATGAAATCTGAGATGGACTCGATGTACATCAATCAAGTTTGGAACTTGATTGATTTACCAACAGGAGTTAGACCCATAGGATGCAAATGAGTTTTCAAGAAGAAGATTGATGCATATGGCAAGGTACGGACTTATAAGACAAGATTGGTGGCTAAAGGTTATAATCAACGGCCTGGGGTCGATTATGATAGAAACATTTTCACCTGTTGCGAAAATTAAGTCCATTCGGATTTTGCTTGCTGCCGCATACTATGATTATGACATTTGACAAATGGATGTTAAAACTGCTTTCCTCAATGGTAACCTAATTGAGGTATATATGATACAACCTGAGGGTTTTACATCCAAGACTAAGCCCAAAGTAGTATGCAAGTTGCAGAAGTCTATTTATGGACTTAAGCAAGCCTAAGGAGTTGGAATATTTGGTTTGACAAAGCAGTCAAATCGTTTGACTTTGTTAGAAGCAAAGAAGATCCATGCATTTATAGTAAGAGCAAGGAAGGGAGTATTGTCTTCATTGTTATATATGTATATGACATATTAATAATGGGAAATAATAAGACTCTCATGCAATCAGTCAAGGAATGGTTATCCAACATCTTCATGATGAAGGACTTGGGTGAAGCCTGCTACATTCTTGGAATTAGGATATATAGAGATAGACCTAATAGATTGTTGGGGCTGTCATAGTCCACATACATAGACAAAGTGCTAAGATGATTTTTCTATGGAAAACTCCAAGAAGGGAAGTCTTCCTATGGGTCAAGGCATCAAGTTATCAAGAAGGACAGTCTTTCTACTGTTGTAGAACTTGAACGCATGAAAAGAATCTCATATGCTTCAGTTATCTGATCTATCATGTATGCCATGACCTGTACGAGGCCAGACGTGACTTATGCACTTAGTATGACTTGCAAATTCCAGCAGAATCATGGGGAAGAAAACTGGAAAGCAGTCAAGAGTATTCTTAAGTATCTTAGACGAACTAAAGAATATTTCTTAGTCTATGGTGGACAAGAGAAGCTAGTATGTATTGGGTACACTGATGCTAGCTTCCAGACATATCTTGATGACTTCAAATCTCAATCTGGATATGCCTTCATTTTCAATGGCGGAATAGTAAGTTGGAAAAGTTCCAAGCAAGCTACAACTGCTGATTTGACAACTGAAGTCGAGTACATTGCTGGATCGGAAGCTGGTAAAGAAGTTGTCGCGATATCTAAGTTTCTGAAGGAACTAGGGGTTGTTCCAAGTGTCACTTGTCCAATAACGATTTATTGTGACAACACCGGTGCGATTGTGCAAGCTAAGGAACCAAGATCAAGAAACAAAAATAAGCATGTACCGAGGAAATACCACACACTCAGGGAGATGGTGGAAACTGAAGAAATAAGATTGGACTATGTTCCCACAGATGATAATCTAGCTGACCCGTTTACTAAACTATTAAGCTTAGTTAAGCATAATGGTCATTTTTAAAACATGGGTATTAGATACATCGGAGATTGGCTATAGGCCAAGTGGGAGATTGAAAGTATGTATGTCCTAGAGACAATCATTATTAGGGACAAATGTACTTAAACACATTCGCATTATTAATAAGATTAATATTTATGGCATTTGCGATTATTGAATTATTATTTGATTGTTTGTAATTATTTATTAATGTGCATCCCTTGAGCTTACGTTGTGATTAATAGAGTGAGATATTAATGATAGAGCGTAACTCTAAAATAGCCTAGACTAATGATCATCGAGAATGGGATATCGATGATATGTTATAAGTCGACATGTGGTCTGCATCACATTCTTAGAGAATGTAGTATATCTCACCTACTACTAGTAATGGTTACTAGTGATAGACACATGGATACTTTTGAAAAGTATTGGTATACCCTGCTGATAAACTATTTGTTATACATGTCTAAAGTGTTATCAGCGTGTGGGAGATGAAAAGTCCTTTGACTTGAGGTCAATACGCACATTGTTTACAGAGTAATGTAATTTGACCATGTCCTAAGCTTAAACTCCTTATAGGATAAGATACGACTTGTGTTGGGTGCATTATAATATAAATTATTGTGGTAGTTGAGCCAAGAATATGATTCATTCCTCGATTAGATATTCGAGAGAACACTCAACTTCTCAGTGATATTAGGTCGACCAAGTCATTAGCCAATACAAGAGACATATTTAGAATATGGTCTAGTTGTCGACTAATATGGATAAGATAAAGTGATCAAGCCATTTGGATAGACACGTGGCAAATCCTAAGCTTGATCGACTGTGTCGCGAATGAAATGAATTTATCATCTCACATAAATGTTATGTCGATTGTGTTTTCGGTCTAAGGGTGTATTGAGAGAATATTAAATATTTGATTTGGAACCGAGATATTTAAATTGATAATAACTATGGGATAATTTCTATTAGATGGAAATTATTTAATTAAATCAAAATTGAATTTTGAATTTGATGTGCTGAATATATATATATTAAATGAAAATGAAAACGAATTTTACGTAGGGCCCCGCGGCGCCGACCCGACAGTGGGCTCAGTCAGACTGGCCCACTGCACCTCGATTTTGGGTCAGACTTGGAGTCCAACCCTAATCCGTTTTGTGACCTAAAAACCACTATATATACAACACTAATCTCTAGTTATTAACATACTAAGAACACTAATTCTCATAAACAATTCTAGACGAGTCTAGGACTTCTCTCGAACCTCTGCCAAGATTTCCTGACTTTCTTGACAGAGGAATACACCATAGCATAGTGCTTGCAGTCGAAGGGACAGTCGTGTGTAATCCCTAAGTAAAGACTCCAGATTGATTAACCTGGAAGTGTTCTAGTTTTATGTTACAGGTTTTGATTGTCATATAACCATATCAGAAGAAATTGTTGGGATAAGTAGAACAAAATTTTAAACTTCCGTTGTGCCTACTTATATGTTTTGAACCCAACAAAACCCTACACCATGATATCTCATCGTTCAGCGCAGCAATACCACCTAAAATGACCTCTATGTCTGAATCATCATCCGACTCCTTCCAAGCTTTCAGCAGTAAACTTGCAACGAAAGGGACAAAGGCTATAAAAAATATATAATCTTGCCCCTGCATCAAACTTCTTTTCTTTAATTGATAGAAAACTGCACGAGCTTGCAACGAAGAAACTGAAGACAACATGACAGATATTTCAGCAGCAGAAACAAAAGAGAAAAGCAAAGTGTCACACTCATAGAATATGGTTACAAAACAGAACATGAGAAAATTGGTGGTTGCGGAAACAACAAAGGAAAGAAAGTCTAAGAACAACAACTACAACAACATACCCAGTGTATTCCCACAAGTGGTTTCTGGGGAGGGTAGGATGTACGCAGACCTTACCTCTACCTTTACGGGGTAGAGAGATTGTTTCTGATAGGCCCTCTGCTCAAGAGAGTTATAACCGACGCAAGAAAGTAGGAAAGAAAAAAAGAGACAACAAAATAGTAATGTACAAAATAAGTGCAGCAACAGAAAGAAAGTCTAACAGTCATAGCATATCGTTACAGCTCAAATATAGAAACAATCAAAGCCCAATCAAGCTCTGTTGGGAGTTTGCTGGATATGTGGCTGAAATAACAAGCACTAAAGATGAATATGTGGCAGCAACTATGACTGCCTACAAATTTTTTGTTCACCTAGTCAGATCATTGTTCCAAGATTCTTTTTTGTTAGTAATAGTGGATAAATTTTCTCCCCTTAAAATGCAAGATTTTCTAAGTGGTTGGATAGACATTAGGATATCTTCTTAATTCTTACTCTATCCTATATATACAATTTGCATCAGATGTAATTTTTAATTTCAACAAATATGAAAGCAAGTCTCTTTTCTCTACCATTCCTAAACAGAACAATTCCTTCTAAATCATGTGTTAGTCCCCCATCGGATATGGAATGAGAACATGGATCACCACCCTACAAACTAGCTTTTGGGATTGAGTTAGACCCAAGATTCATTCTTTACATGATATCAAAGCTAGCATTTGGGGTTGAGTTAGGCTCAGGTGTCATATCTTTACGTGGTATCAGAGTCATGTTCATTTCAATTATTTGTTCACCGATGTTAGTCTCAAAATTATATTATACACGTTCCAGTTAACAAGGTCTGGGTATGCAGGAGTGTTAAGAGTCTCATATCGGATATAAAATGAAAACATGTATTCTGGACAATCCTCACACTACAAACTAACTTTTGGGGTTGAGGTACGCTCAATATTCATTCTTTAAGTCATGAGACTTGCCCGATTAGCACAAATTTTCAGTTTAGTGCCGTTAGAAGTAACAGAAGAACAATATTTTTAATGCTTATAAATTTGGACCAAAAGTAATGTTTATTTACCAGCCATCGCTTGAAGGCAGAGAGGTCAACGGACCCATCACGGATACTAAGAGTAAATGGGTGTCTTGTGGCTGCAGTGTATAATTGCTGGTGTTGATTCAGCCATTTTTCGATCATTGAGATTTCTTTCTTAGCTCCTTCCATTTTCTTTTCAACTTGTGTTCTTGTTTCTTTGCAAGGAGAGTATTTGCTTTTTTTCTTTAAGAAGGGTGGAGAACTCGAGGCACTGTAAAGATATGGAAAATGAGGCGGGCTTGGGCAGGCAACCCATGCCCCCGAAGCCTTAATGGGTCCAAATTTTGTTTTAATTATGGGATCGAATTTTTCTTGCCAAAGTTAGATTAGTTGAGATTTGTTTCTTTTTTAAAATGATAGAATAGTAAATTTTTCCTCTTATTAGTTATTATAATTAGAATTACCACAAATTATGAATTGTTTCTAAGTATCAAGTCAATTTTAGAAAGACTCTAGTGTTAAGTCTTTGTGGTTGGTACGAATCATATAATAATTATCTTGTCGGACTTTGAATAAGAACTATAATAAAGATATTAATATAATGAAGAGTAAATAAAAATCAACTCAATTGAGTTTCATAAATACGACGAGTTTAATCATTTAGTTCTTACTAGGCGACCCGACCCCGCGTAAAAAAAAACGTTAGCGGGACTCGAACTCGGGACGGGACAATGTCTCATCCCACCAGACCCGAGCCCGCCCGAGCCCGACCCCGCCCGAGAGCTCCCCTTTGCAAATATAACCGTTGCACCAACGACCATTTTAGATTTTGGCCGTTGGACAACGGCCATTTTAGGCCTCCCCCCTCCCCCTACCCCTTAATATTTATTTTTAATCCATAAGTTATTATATTTACACTTTAACCCAATTTTTCAACTATAAATAACTCATTTTCTCTTCATCTTTCTCACAAATCTTCCTACAATCTCTCTAATCTCTCAATATATTTATCTACAAGTCTACATTGTTTGCTAAATATTCAATTTTATTTATTCATTTGGGAATTGGGAGTGAAGTTGGCAACTAGCTTGAGGATCTTCCATCGAGCAAAGTTTCAATTTTCAACCTCTCGATTACACGTCGACGTTACGTCGGCGTTTGGTACATTCGTTCCTTCATTAAATTATTATTGTCTGTTTATTTTATTTAGCGCACTTAATTTTATTATCTTTAATTATTTATTATCATAATTAAAATGGAAGGATTAAGAGGTAGAGGTATGTTTAAGGGTAAGGGTAAGGGTAAGGGTGCTTCTTCTAGTAGGGGCAACCAGGGCAAGGGTACTTCTTCTAGTCATATTATTCCTACACTGGATGATTTTGTTGATACTCAACATTTTCCTACAATACCATTAGATTTAGACGAGGAGCTATTTTGTGGAACTCAAGAAGACTTTAATTTAGACGATGATCTAGATGATACACCCACTAATGTTGATGACAACACACCCACTAGTGCACCTTCAACTGAAATACTTCATATTCCCCCCTAGTATGAGACGAGGTCCAGCAAACGACCATTAAAATCAGATGCATGGACATTTTTTGATAGGGACGTAGAGAATCAAGTAGCTATATGTAAAATTTGTAAAAATGTTTTAACATTTAAAACTGGAAAAGGTCACGGTGGGACGGGGGGTTTAATTAGACACGTAGTAAGTGCTCATCCAGCTAGGTATGCCCAATACCAGGCTTCAAAACCGGGTGCGCAAACGCCCGCTCCATCGGGATAAGGTTCACATACTGATACTGTCCCGGACCAAGTACAGGGTCAAATTAACCCTATGACGGGGGGAATTGTAAGCCCTAAATACAATAAACATAGAGACAGGGAAGCAATATCAAAATTAGTTGCTGTGGAGGGTTTGCCTTTTTCATTTCCTTCATCTCCCGGTTTTATTCATTACATTAGAGATATATATAATCCTGCTTTTAACGGTTTTTCTAGATCAACTGTTAAGAGAGATGTATTTAAATTCGCACATGAATATCAACAATATTTACGTTATTCATTATATCATTTTAATGGAAAAATATCTATCACGTCTGATATAGGTCGTAGTACTAACGGCCATGATTATTTAACTGTAACTTGTCATTGGATAGATTATAAATGGTCTATGCAAAAACGTATCTTAGCGTATAGATATATAGATGATAGGCACACTGGTACTTGTATTGCAGATAATATTTATCAAGTGTGCCATTATTACGGAATAACCGATAAAATTATGACTATTACATTAGATAACGCTTCTTCTAACAATTACGCAATTACAATTTTAAAAAATAGTTTAACTCCATCTTTTCCAGACCATTTTCATATAAAATGCGCGTGCCATATATATAACTTAATTGTAAAGGATGATATATCACTTTTTGAAGACATTCTTAGTAAAATACAATTTGCTATAAACTTTATTTTTAAAAGTAATAAAGTACAACGTAGAAAAGAATATAAAAAACTTGTCACGATTGTGGACTATCTTATAGAAAAATTCCACAAGAAGTATCCACTAGGTGGAATTCTTTATACGAGCAACTACTTGTTGCTTATGACTATAGAAAACCTATAACTTTATTTTTTAACTCTCATAATCAAAATCCAGCTGATATGATTGTAGATAGTGATTGGGTAAAAATTTTCGAACTTATTGTATTTTTAGAGAAATTTTTTCAAGCAACAAAAGAATTTTTCGGTATATATTATCCTACTATTTCCACTATGTTGTTTTATATAACTCTAATATTTTTATTACTTAGTGAATATATGGAAAAACCAGCTTATATGGCAGCTATTAAAAAATATTTGTCAAAATAAAAAAATATTTTATTCCTATTCCACTATTTATATTATTGGTTCTGTATTAAATTCGACTATTAAAATAGACGGTATTAAATCACTAATTGAAACTATTTACGATTGTATAGAAGTACTATCACCTCCAAGTCCCAAAAATCCAAATCACCCACCACCTATTGAACAAACTAAAGAAGAAGTGTTGTCTAGCGTAGAACACCAATGCAAAAAAATATATAGATTTTATCAACAAGAAAATGCTAGTAACTTACCGGCTTCCATACCATCTTCTTCATCTTCAACACAACCTCACAAAAGACATGTTGTTTCTGCGGCTAGTATTGAAAGCCTCAGAAATAGAATGTCTTGACATACCTCTACTACTAACCAAATTAGCGAGTTGGATATTTTTGTTTTGCAGGGTTCTATACCGTACCAAGAAGTTATCAATGAAGATGGACATGAAGACTTGCTGAAATACTGGAGGGGAATGAGAAGACCTTTCCGACACTTTCATTGATGGCCCGAGATGTTTTGAACCTTCAAGCGTCATCAACTGCGTTTGAAAGCGTTTTTTTCTGCCTGCAGATATCAAATAGGAGACCACAGACACTCATTAGCCGGAGACAGCTTGGAAATGCAGTATTATTCAGAGATTGGATACGAGCGGAGTGGAGAAGGTGCGGTCAACCGGAGATCAACGAAGAAGAAGACGAAAACTACAATGAAATCTTATCCGAAGGTGGTGGAAGCGACGTGGATCAATTTGACCAACAAATACCAATTCCAACAGAAGAACCACAGAAAATCATCAAGCAATTAGAACAGGTTTTTTTGAGAATGTAATTTTTTTAATTGCAATTTTATTATGTAATTTGTAACTTTTGGACAACACCACAAAGTTGCAATTTAGATTTTAGACAATTGTATTTGTATTACAAAAAAATTATATGTCTATTAAATAATATAAGAGGCACAAAAACAACCTTGAGATGTTTTTATTACACTATCTTGTCTTGTTTATTGAGTTTTTTTTATACATATGTTATTTAAAAAACTAAAAAAAGGAAAACCCGCCGGAACCCGCCCACCCGACATTCGAATCTCAAGGGATCGGGATCGACGGATCAAGCAAGTCCCGCTGCACTCGCTGCACTCGACTGACCCCTTCGCCTGCTCCGCCCGACCCGCTGCACTCCGAGCCCGGACCACTGGCCACCTTAGGTTCTTACTAACTAACAAAACTCACGGGAGCATATAGATATAAAGCTAGGCTTATAGTTAGGGGTGATACACATGTTGGAAGTATATATTTTCATAAAACTTTCTCACCTATACTGTGAAGGCCTTGATTGTTATGGTTGTAAAGAAATAGTGACCTCTATTTCAATTGAAAGTTAATAATACCTGTTTATAAAACTCCTTCCTGATCTGAGATAAGCTTTGAGACAGTGGTATGTCTATCTCATACTTTATTCCTTGTTCACCAAAGGAGCTGGACCTGGTTGAATCTGAAATACTGTTGGTGGTATATGTGTATGTTATTATCCTAACAAGGATTAACTTATGTGAGATTTCTGCCCTTACAGCCTTCCTTCATTGATCAATTTTAAAGCCTTGGGATCTCTTCATTATTTCATTGATAACGTTAATATATTATGGTTATAATATTTCTTTGCCCATAAAAGTATTATTATTGATCAACACGACCTTGTTACATTCAAAAGAAACTTTCACCCTATTTTTTTTTAATAACCACAGAAAATAAAATGCTTTAGATAATAGGAACACGAAACAATTCACTTAATGTTATAATTTTACCAGATGCGAGGTTTCCTTTTATTCAATCAATTTCAATTTCCACGTCACTAAATTTTTAATTCAGCAACATTGTGAAATCTGAAAAAATATTTTTTTATGAGATTGTGAAATTTGCCTGAATATACAAAATCTTCCCAGTTTCCAACTAAATCTAAGGTTTTTGTGCTGGGAATTTTGCACTTTTAGTCCTTGAAATATCAATAATTCTGATTTTATTCCCTATCAAGTTTGACAATACATGTTTAACCTTCAATTAATTAAAACGTTCACTCTTGATTCATCTAATTGCAAATCTTCACAAATTTACTAGTAAATTATTACTCATGTTACACCTTTTAATTAGATATGTGAAATTTGTACCATTACTCCACATTTGTGAATAATATGATTCTACAAATAATCTAAATATAACAATATTTTCTACATAAATAATAAAAAAACATATTTAATTAACTAAAAATTAAATATGCTTGGCTATTTAGTTTTCCAATAATGAAAATTTACCAATAATTGATAGAATTTGAATGACTAAAAGAACATAACCGAAAGTTACCTAGCATTTGACCATAGATTTTGGATCAGATTTTAAAATTTTATCTTCAAATATCTGTTTGATCATAAAATTTGATCAGATTTTAAAAATTTATCTTCAAATTTCAAAAACTAGCTCAGACCATTTTTTTTTTAAGAAATTTTACTTTCACTCACAAAACTTTAATTTTTTTCAAGTAAAATGCATGTCCAAACAAAACTCTCAAATATAAAAATCACAACTTAAAAACTCAACATTTCAAGTTTTAAATTTCTAACTTCAAAATCTATCGAAGTTAGATGCTTACACAAGAATTAAAATGAGAATTTACCAATAATTGATAGACTAAAAGTGATTATCCCTTTCCTTTTCTTCATTTTTTCCAGAATAAACTCATAAAGTGTTCTTATAAAAGGCAAAAGAAAGCATCTCATACTTCCTTTTACACCTTATACCTTTCCCTCCTATTTCTTAAAAAATGTCTCTAGATCCAACTATGGGTGGCCAACAGGACGGGTCGGCCCGATTCCGATCTGACCCCGCCCCAGTCCTGCCCTTACCCCGCTATAAAAAAAATCGGTACCGGGACGGGACCTGGGCTCGTCCCTCCTGGGCTCGTCCCTCCCGGGCCCGGCCCGCCCCCTACCCCGCCCGACCCCTCCCATTTGCACAAAATAACCGTTGCACCAACGACCATTTTATATTTTGGCCGTTGTGCAACGACCATTATTGGCCTTCCCCTCCCCCAACCCCCTACCCCTTAATATTTATTTTAACCCCTAAGTTATTATATTTACACTTTAACCCAATTTTCCAACTATAAATACCTCATTTTCTCTTCATCTTTCTCACAATTCTTCCTACAATCTCTCAATCTATCTCTCTACAAGTCTACATTGTCTACAAAATATTCAATTTTATTTATTCATTTGGGAGTGAAGTTGGTAACTAGCTTGAGGATCTTCCATCGAGCAAAGTTTCAATTTTCAACCTCTCGATTACACGTCGACGTTACGTCGGCGTTTGGTACATTCGTTCCTTCATTAAATTATTAATGTTTCTTTCTTTTATTTAGCGCACTTAATTTCATTTACTTTAATTATTTATTTGTATAAATAAAATGGAATGATTGAAAAGTATGATTACGGGTAAGGGTAAGGGTCAGGCTTCTTCCAGTAGGGGTAACAAGGGCAAGTGTACTTCTTCTAGTCATCCTACTCCTAGACATGATGATTTGGTTGATACTGAATTTTTTCCTGATATACCATTAGATTTAGACGATGAGATATTTTCTGTAACTCAACAAGACTTTAATTTAGAAGATGATCTAGATGGCACACTCACTAATGTAGATGACACACCTACTAGTGCACCTCCAATTAGAACGCTTCCTATTCCCCCTAGTATGAGATGAGGCCTAACAAAACGACCATTAAAATCCGATGCATGGAAATTCTTTGATATGGACGAAGAGAATCAAGTAGTTAGATGTCAAATTTGTAAAAATGTTTTTAAATTTAAAATGGGAAAAGGTCAGGGTGGGACAGGGGGTCTACTGAGACACGTACAAAACTTTCACAAAGCTAGGTGGAACCAACACCTGGCTAAAAAATCGGGGCGATTATTACATATTAACTGATAAAATTATGACTATTACATTAGATAATGCTTCTTCTAATAATTATGCTATTAGAATTTTAAAAGATCTTTTAACTCCATCTTTTCCAAATCATTTTCATATAAATGTGCGTGCCATATTTATAACTTAGTTGTAAAGGATAGTCTAACACTTTTTGCAGACATTCTTAATAAAATAGAATTTTCTATAAACTTTATTATTAAAAGTAATAGAATACAACGATAAAAAGATTATAAAAAAACTTGTCACGATTGCGGACTACCTTATCAAAAAATTTCTGAAGAAGTAGCCACTAGGTGTAATTCTTTATACGAGCAACTACTTGTTGCCTATGACTATAGAAGACCTATAACTTTATTTTTTAACGCCCATAATCGAACTCCAACTGATATGGTTGTAGATAGCGATTGGGAAAAAAATTCAAAACTTATTGTATTTCTAGAGAATTTTTTTCAAGCAACAAGAGAATTTTCCGGTATATACATATCCGTCCACATTCTTAGCCTTATTTTCCGGTAAATTTTGCCACTTCGCTGTATTGATTCGTGACTTTATGTTCTTGCATTTACCCTCTTGTCTTTAGTTATAACATTCTTGGCGTAGTGGTTTTACATGCCTCTAGATTTTTGTTAACTTATGCTTTCACTTTGATCCCTTCCTGTTTTAGATAAACATTTGATTAGTTTATTATTTTGTATTTTCTTTAGTGGCTTTGATAACTGATATGGTCATGTTCTAGGTCGGGGGCAGGGGCGAGGGTTTGTGGGTAAGTGGAGTAAGAGAGATGCTAGGCTGAGAATAGGGTCTTAGAACATTGAGACTTTAATGGGGAAGTCCATAGATATAGTTAAGATTCTTAAGAAAATGATGATTAATATAGCATGTGTCAAGGATACCAAATGGGTAGGACCTAAGGCTAAGAATGTGGACAGATATAAGTTATGGTTCTCGGGTAGGTCGAGGTATAGGAATGGGGTAGGCATTTTAGTAGATAGAGAGCTACGGGATCATGTGGTAGAGGTTAGGAGGGTCAATGATAGGATGATGATGATTAAGTTGGTAGTTGGAGGGTTCATTGTGAACATTATTAGTGCTTACGCGCCGCAGGTAGGCTTGGATGAGGAGGAGAAGAGGCGTTTTTGGAGGATTTGGACGAGGTGGTGGGTGGTATACCACCCACTGAGAAGTTATTTGTAGGAGGGGATTTCAATGGAAATATCGGGTCAGTTTCGGGGGTTATGACGACGTGCATGGAGGCTTTGGCCTCGCGGACAGGAATGGGAGAGGCGTCTCACTTTTGGAGTTTGCTAGAGCTTTTGGGATGATGATAGCCAATTCAAGGTTCCTGAATAAGGATAAGCACTTGGTGACTTTCCGTAGTTCGGTGGCTAAGACTCAGATGGATTTTTTGCTCCTTAAGAAGGTTGAGAACGGTCTTTGTAAAGACTGCAAGGTTATCCGAGGGAGTATCTTACAACCCGACATAAGCTTTTGGTAATGTACATGGAAATTAAGATGGAGAAGAAGAGGAGGGTTGTGGATGACATGTTAAGAATCAAACGGGGGAGTTTGACCATGGCTAGTGCAAAGGAGATGGGGGAGAGGTTGAGGGCCAAGGGGGCTTGGGGGAGTAGTGGGGATACGATCGGTATGTGGGACAGGATGTCCAGTTGCATTCGAGAGGTAGCTAGAGAAGTGCTTGGGGTCTCGCGGGGTAGCCGTGGTGGGGACTGGTGGTGGAATGGTAAAGTTCAAGAGAAGGTGAAAGCGAAGAAAGCGACATATGCTAAATTGGTAGAAAATGAGGATGAAGTGGAGAAGTTGACGAATAAAGAACTGTATAAGATGGCGAGGAAGGAGGCAAATCTGGCGGTTACGGCGGTGAAAATGACAGCTTTTGAACCCTTGTATGTGGAATTAAAGGAAAAAAATGGGGATAAGAAGTTGTACAGACTAGCCAAGGCAAGGGAGAGGAGGGCTCGTGACTTGGATCACGTGAAGTGCATCAAGGATGAGGACGACAAAGTACTAGTGGAGGACGCGCATATTAGGCGGAGGTGAC
Source organism: Anisodus acutangulus (assembly GCA_029783415.1). Taxonomy (NCBI): domain Eukaryota; kingdom Viridiplantae; phylum Streptophyta; class Magnoliopsida; order Solanales; family Solanaceae; genus Anisodus; species Anisodus acutangulus. The sequence continues at coordinate 14,895,514 of CM056498.1, forward strand.
AATCTTACCTACATAAACTCTTGAACGAGGAGATAGAGATATTGTGCTGGGAGATATAGAGCAATCTAGTAGGTACTAGGATTTTGGGTATTGTAGAAGCATTAAGATTGAGGAGGTTAAGGGCTTGATGAGATCACAATTGAATTTTGGAAGAGCGCAGGCAGGGCAACTTTGGAGTGGATGACTGAGTTGTTTAACGTCATTTTAAGAAGGCGAGAATGCCCGAAGAATGGAGGTGGAGTACAATGATCCCTTTGTATAAAGAACAAAGGCGATATCCAGAGTTGCAATAACTATAGGGGTATCAAGCTGCTAAGCCACACTATGAAAGTTTGGGAAAAGATCATGGAAATGAGGGTAAGAAGAGGCATGTCTATTTCAGAGAACCAGTTTGAATTCATGCCGGGGCGTTCGACTACATAAGCCATTCATCTTATTAGGAGGTTGGTGGAGCAGTATAGAGAGAGGAAGATAAACTTACATATGGTTTTCATCGACCTCAAGAAGGCATACGACAAAGTCCCTAGAGAGGTTCTATGGAGATATTTGGAGGTTAGAGGTGTACATGTGTCGTACACTAGGGCAATCAAGGATATGTATGATGGAGCCAAGACTAGGGTACAGAGAGTAGGAGGAGACTCGGAGCACTTTTCAGTGATGATGGGGCTGCACCAATGATCAACTCTTAGCCCATTCTTATTTTCCTTGGTGGTAGATGGACTGATGCGACAAATCCAATGGGAGGTGCCATGGTGTATGTTATTCGTAGATGACATAGTCCTGATTGATGAGACTCGCAGCGGGGTGAACGCTGAGATGGAGGTTTGGAAACATACTCTGGAGTCTAAAGGGTTCAGGCTGAGTAGGACCAAGACAGAATATTTGGAGTGCAAGTTCAGTAACGGGAGCGACCTTGAGACATCCGTGGAGGTGAGGCTTGGTACTCAGGTCATTCTAAATAAAGGAAGTTTCAAGTACCTCGGGTCTATTATCCAAGGGGATAGAGAGATTGATAACGATGCCTCACATCGTATTGGGGCAGGGTGGATGAAATGGAGGCTTGCATCTGTAGTCTTGTGCGATATAAAGGTGCCACCAAAACTTAAAGGCAAGTTCTACACGGCGGTGGTTAGACATACTATGTTGTATGGGGTGAAGTGTTGGCCAGTCAAGACTTCGCACATCCAAAAAATGAAAGTTGCAGAGATGAGGATGCTGAGATGGATGTGTGAGAATACAATGAGGGATATAATTAGAAATGATGATATCCGGGACAAAGTGGGATTGGCCTCGGTGAAGGATACGATGCGGGAAGCGAGGTTGAGATGGTTTGGGCATGTGCAGAGAGATAGAGACAAATGCCCCAGTGCAGAGGTGTGAGAGGTTGGCTATGGACGAGTTTAGGAGGGGTAGAGGTAGGCCGAAGAAGTATTGGAGAGAGGTGATTAGACGGGATATGACGCAGTGCAACTTACTGAGGACATGACCTTAGATAGGGGGTTATGGAGGACACAAATTAGGGTAGAAGGGTAATAGGTAGTCGAGCGTAGTCCTACTTACGCTTGCAAATTGGTAGTTGTAGTGTTATTATTGTAAGTCCGTTTAGTCTATCATACTAATATGTGCGGTATGGCTTTATAGTCCCCTGTAGTTTGATTTCTGCTACCATGTGTTCTCTAGTGTACTTTGTGTAGCTTATTTACCTACGCTAGTTACTGCTTACTTTTTCAGAATGCGCTATCATGTCTTATTCGCTTTTGATATCATCATTTTCATACTGACCGGATCTGACCGCTTATCTTGCTTTGCTTTGCTTGTGCTTATGCTCTGTCTTGAGTCGAGGGTCTCTTGGAAACAGTCGCTCTACCTACTAAGGTAGATGTAAGGTCTACATACACTCTACCCTCCTCGGACCCCATGTTGTGGGATTTCACTGAGTATATTGTTGTTGTACATCACATAGTAGCCGTGATTGCAGACCAAATAATGCATTTTCTTATATTTATCTTCATTTCTTCATCTCGGTTCGCTATATCCAAACAGTGATGGGTTTTCAATGGCACTGTTGGGAATTTCACTGCCGGACTTGCCACTATCTGGATCAACATGCCATATGGTACAACTGTTGATGCCTCTACTTTGACACCCATCATTGTTAGTAGATTTTCTGGCCCTCAGTACCTCTGTGGCTTCTTGTGCAATTACAAAGCAACAGAATGCCTTCTCGGTATCCTCTTGGTATACCGCAACAACAGCTCTATCGGTTATATAGATGACCGTCAGTTATTTTGGTCTGCTAACTGAAACCATCCAGTCAAAGCCGATGCAACCTTGCAATTAGGCCAAGACGACAACTTGGTCTTGGCAAACTCTGATTGCATTATTGTTTGGTCCACTAATACTATTGGCAAATCTGTTTCAAGCTTAATCTTGACAGAGATGGTGAATCTTGTGCTTTTTGATGAGGCCAATCGCATGATTTGGCAATCTTTTGATCATCCCACATATTCTTTACTTTCGGGGCAGAGTTTGATTTCCGGGCAGAAGCTCACAGCAAACGTTTCAGCATCGAATCGGAGTCAAGGTTTGCTTTCTCTTACTATTCTCAATGGAAGTTGAGTCATTTATAGATTCTGACCCATCTCAGTTCTACTATGCTTCATCTATGTCGTATAGTTTGGTCAAACCCTTACTGCTTTCGAATACCCTGATACATCAGCAACTCATTTCATGAAGCTTGGGCCTGATAGACATTTACGGGTATACACCGATGGGACAACCTTGAATGTAAAGAGATATCTGACATTTTGACCCTAGATTTTGGGAACTTGTGTGGGTATCCAACGGTGTGTGGAAGATACATCATTTGTACAAATAATAGCCGATGTAATTGTCCAACTGAAGGAATCTTCTTCATGCCATTTGACGATCATGGATGTACAGAGCTGACGCCCATTTCTTGCGCCTATTTGCAGTATCACAGGCTCGTAGAGCTTAAGAACACCACATATTTTGTGAACCTTCTAAGATACAACAGACATATAAGTTCGAGCTTATGGTCTAAGGTGGAAAAATTGGAAGATAGCAAAAGGGCATGTCTGAGTAACTGTTCTTGCAGAGCTGTTGTTTGGGATGAGACTCGAATAAAAAATTATTTATCACTTAATGAAGTCTTCTCTATCATGGACATTATGGGAGAGTAAAAGGACAAGACCACAATTTTTCTTAAGGTACAAAATCAATAACCAATCAAGAATTCAAGACCTTTCACAGAGATAACAGGACCTACTCTTGCAGCTCTTTTCGGAATAATTTTATGTATCACTGCTTGCTTTGCTCTTTTCAAAAAGAGGAAATGGTCCAACAAGGGTGAGGATATCTTGGATCTAGAAACAATCTTATTAACTCTGTTCTCTTACAATTACTTGAAAACAATTACAGAAGATTTCAGCAGAACACTCGGGGAAGAAGGATTTGGCTCTGTTTGTGAAGGAACAGTGAGTGATGGCACCAAAATAGATGTGAAGTGTCTGGATGGTCTAGGTCAAGTAAATGATTCATTCTTAATAGAAGTAAAGATAGTTGGTAGCATTCACCGTGTTAATTTGGTAAAACTCATTGGATTTTGAGCTGAAAAATATCACAGGTTTATGATCTATGAGTACATGGTAAATGGATCACTGGACATGTGGATCTCTAATTAAAGGAAAGAGAATGGGCTTACATGGCATATAAGCAAAGTGATAATATTATTGCCAAAGGGCTAGTTTATCTTCATGATGATTGCAGCTAGAAGATAATTCATTTGGATATCAAACCACAAAACATCTTTCTAGATAAAAAATGCTAAGATATCTGATTTTGGGTTGTCGAAACTAATTGAGAAAGACAAAAGCGAAGTTGTAAATAGAATGAGAGGAACACGAGGGTATTTAGCCCTTGAATGGTGAGAGGAACACGAGGGTATTTAGCCCTTGAATGGTTGGCTCGGTAATCACTGAGAAAGTTGATGTTTATGCATTTGGAATTGTGCTCTTGGAAATTCTCCGTGGGAGAAAGAATTTGGATTGGGCCCAGGTTGATGAAGAATATGTCCATTTGGTTAGTGCTTTTAGGAGAAAAACGGAATAACAAAAACAATGAAGATATGCAGCTCCACAAAGAAGCAGTGATAGAAATGATGGGCATCGCAGTATGATGTCTACAGGGCGAATCCACCAAGAGGTCTTCCATGTCATTGGTTGTTAAGGTACTTAAAGGTTTCATGACTGCTGAAACCAACTTGGATTATAATTTCACAAACCTACCTGAGGTTGGGGCAGGCAACCAAACGAGGAAGCCACTATCAGTTCAATATTGCCTTCAGTTTTATCTGGACCAAGGTGAACAATAATCTTAAGATTTAAACTATTTTTCCTCTGCCTCTCTCAGGTCAATGACTTTAATAGGAACAAGTCGTTGATCTGAGTAGCCATTAACCAAAACTTGGGATCTTCAGCAGCTTCGTTTTCCGGCCTTCAGCTTGCATCAATTTCTTAATATTCTAAACTCTACGTCATACATCAACGAAGTCTAAAACTTCGAGTTTTCCCGAGATTCCCAGGATCATATCATCCAGTTCATGCAGTTCTTCCAGCACACAAGAGCTCCAGTTTAGTACTTAATGCAGTGATTATAGCAGCTCAAAGGCTTCTCGAAGTAACTCGAGCTCAACTACACTGGACAATAATGTATCTCCTGATAGTGCATCCTTACTTGATTTGTGATAGCTTATATTATTAGAGCATGTGTTGAGTAGTGCATGTGCATTGGCAGCTCTCGATTATTTGATTGTATGATTTGGAGTTGCAATCATCTTTCGATTAATGAAAGCTTCTAATTTCTCTCAGAGAACTCATGGTTGTTTGAAGCTCATTACAGTATTCTCTTCATATTTTCTAAAACAACCCCAAAGTATTTGCATTCTTTTATTTATGTATGCCTTTTGATATCATAGTAGCAGTCATTAAGTTTTTATTCCTCAAGTGGATGCTCAAAGATCCATTACTTCCCCCTTTTAATTAATGGCACAACAACAACAACATACCCATTGTAATCTCACACGTTAGGTTCTGGGAAGGGTAGAGTGTACTCTGACCTTACCCCTACCTTGGGAGGTAGAGAAGTTGTTTCCGAAAGACCCTAAGCTCAAGAGAAAACATGACAAAAAAGGTCAGATAAGGTTTGAAGAAAGTAAATTAAAGTAAAGTAAAGAGATCATGACAAAATACAATAGATAAGCGTTAATGGAGAAATTTTACCAGTAAATGCATCAAACTAGTATGATAATTGGAGTACAAGAAATAACAGATAGTAACAGAAAATTGAAGGACATGAACTTACAAGGTAACACTACGCCTGCTAGTAAGGAAGGATACATGAGACACGTACTATTACCTAACCCTCTGCCCTAATCCGTGTAGGGGTTTGTTGGGTTCGTAAGCATAACGAAAGTTTAAAAGTTTCTTACCCAACAATGATCCTGGCATGACTTATATAATAATCATATTTAATTAAGGTCCATACGAAACTCCTGGACTGTGTCGTATGCCGAACTCAATATGTGAAGTACGTTTACATGAATCCAGCAAACTTAACCTTTATGCGGAACTATAAATTCCTTTCATTCGCGACACACTCGATTAAGCTTATGATTTGCCAAGTGTCTATCCAAATGGCTTAATAACTTTATCTCATATTTATTAGTTGACAACTAGACCATTTTCTAAATATGTCTCTTGCACTGGCCAGTGACTTTAGTCAACTTAATAACATTGAGAAGTTGAGTGCTCTCTCGAATTTCCAATCGAGGAATGAGTCTTATTCTTGGCTCAACTACCACCTTGATTTAGATCCTGATGCACCCAACACAAGCCGTATCTTATCCAGAATGAGTTTAAGCTTAGAACTTGGTCAAAGTACATCATTCTGTAAACAATGTGCGTATTGACCTCAAGTCAAAGGACATTTATATTCCACACGCCGATAACACTATAGACATGTATACCAAATACTTTATCGGCATGGTATACCAGTACTTCTCCAAAGTATTCATGTGTCCATCATGAGTAACCATTACTCATAGTTGTGAGACATGCTACATTCCCTAAGAATCTGATGGACACTACATATCGACTTATAGCATATCATCGATATCCCATTCTCGATGATCAGTAGTCGAGGCTATTTTGAGAGTTACGTTCTATCATTAATAGCTCACTCTATTAATTGTAACGTACGCTCAAGAGATGCACATATATGAATAATTGCAAACAATCAAACAATAATTCAATAATTGCAAATGCCATAAATATTAATCTCATTAATAATACGAATGTATTCAAGTACATTTTGTCCCTAATATAGATTGTCTCTAGGACATACATACTTTCAATCTCCCACTTGGCCTAGAGCCAATCTCCAATATATCTAATACCCATGTTTTCGAAGTGACCATTATTCTTAGCTAAGCTTAATGGTTTAGTAAATGGGTCAGCTAGATTATCATCTGTGGGAATATAGTCTAGATCTATTTCTTTAGATTCCACCATCTCTCTAAGTATGTGGTATTTCCTCTGTACATGTTTGTTTGTGTTTGTTGATCTTGGTTTCTTAGCTTGCAATCACACCAGTGTTATCACAATATATCGTTATTGGATGACTAACACTTGGAACAACCCCTAGTTCTTTTAATAACTCGGATATCGAGACAATTTCTTTACCAGCTTCCGATCCAGTAATGTACTCGGCTTCAGTCATCAAATCAGTAGTGGTTTCTTGCTTGGAACTTTTCCAACTTACTGCTCCACTATTGAAAACGAAGGCATATCCAGACTGTGACTTGAAATCATCAAGATCTGTTTGGAAGCTAGCATCAGTGTACCCAGTAGCGACTAGCTTTTCTTGCCCACCATAGACTAAGAAATATTCTTTAGTTCGTCTTAGATACGTAAGAATATTTTTGATTGCTTTCCCATGTTCTTCCCTAAGATTCTACTGGAATTTGCAAGTCATGCTAAGTGCAAATGACACATCTGGCCTAGTGCAGGTCATGTCATACATGATTGATCCTATAACTAAAGCATACGTGATCCTCTTCATGCGTTCAAGTTCTGTAACAGTAGAAGGACTATCCTTCTTAGATAACTTGATGCCTTGACCCATAGGAATACCTCATCTCTTGGAGTTTTCCATTGAGAAACGTCTTAGCACCTTGTCTATATATGTAGACTATGACAGCCCTAATAATCTATTAGGTCTATCTCTGTAGATCCTAATTCTAAGAATGTAGCAGGCTTCACCTAGGTCCTTCATCATGAAGGTGCTGGACAACCATTCCTTCACTGATTGCATAAGAGACTTATCGTTTCCCATTATTAATATGTCATCTACATATATGATAATGAAAATAATACTCCCTTCCTTGCGTTTACTATAAACACATGAATCCTCCTTGCTTCTGACAAAGTCAAAAGATTTGATAGATTTGTCAAAGCAAATATTCCAACTCCTTGAGGCTTGCTTAAGTCCATAAATGGACTTTTGTAGTTTGCATACTGCTTTGGGTTTTGACTTGGATGTAAAATCTTCAGGTTGTATCATATACACTTCCTCAATTAGATTTCCATTGAGGAAAACGGTCTTAATATCCATCTGCCAAATCTCATAATCATAGTATGCAGCTACTGCAAGCAAAACTGAATGGACTTAATCTTTGCAACTGACTAAAAAGTTTCATCATAATCGACCCCAAGCCTCTGATTGTAACATTTTGCTACCAACCTGGCCTTGTAGGTTTGCACCTTGCCAAATGTATCAATCTTCTTCTTGAAGACCCATTTACATCCTATGGGTATAACTCATGTTGGCAAATCAACCAAGTTCCAAACTTGATTGACATACATTGAGTCCATTTCAGATTTCATGACTTCTTGCCATCTTTGCGAGTCAATGTCTAACATAGCCTCGCTGTAGGTTGTAGGCTCATCATCATCAGGAATATCTATCTTATTTTGACTTTCAATAAGGAGATTAAGTCTTCCAGGCTGACGATGAGTCCTACTGGACCTACGTAGTTGGTTATTATGCGTTTCAGTGGTTCTTGTATTCTTATCATGAGAAGGTTTTTGTGTGTTTTCACCACTATAAGAGTTTTCAGGAATATCATCTACATGTGTTTCCTGAATGGAAGGATGTACAACCATTATATCATCTTCCATTGGTTGTGTATGTGAATCTTACATTTCTGCATCAATCCTCACATCACTCCCACTGGATGAAGGCTGTACTCTAAGTAACACACCTTCATTAAATACTCCCACTGAATTCTTGTCTAGGTCATTCGATAAGGATTCAACCTCTATGTTGCTTTGTGATTCTTGAATTTCTTCAAGTTCTATCTTATTGTAACACTGTTCCTTGTAGACATAGTCTTTCTCAAGGAAAGTTGCATTTCTGGAAACAATGACCTTATGTTCTCCAGGAAGATAGAAATAGTATCCTCTCATTTCCTTAGGATACCCCACAAAGTAACATTTCTCACTTTTAGATTCCAACTTGTCAGTAAGCATGTTCTTTACATATGCAGGGCAGCACCAAGCTCGCATATGTGTAAGAGCAGACTTCTTGTCATGCCATATCTCATATGTCATTTTCTCTACTGACTTTGAAAGAACTCTATTCAAAATATAGATTGAGTTTTGTAAAGCATAGCCCCAAAGGTATGTTGGAAGAGCTGAAAAACTCATCATGGATCTGACCATATCCAATAAGGTTCGATTTCTCCTTTCAGCAATGCTATTCATTTGTGATGTTCCAAGAGGTGGCCATTCTGATTGGACTCCATAAAGTTTCAAGTAATCTAGAAATTCTCTACTCAAGTATTCACCTCCTCGATCTGATCGAAGAGTCTTGATACTCTTTTCAAGTTGTTTCTCTACTTCTAACTTGTACTCTTTGAATTTCTCAAAGGCTTCGAACTTGTGCTTCATAAGATACACATATCCAAACCTTGTGAAATCGTCTGTAAAAGTTATGAAGTAAGGAAAACCTCCCTTAGCTTGAGTGGAAAACGACCCACATACATCTGTATGGACCAACTCAAGTGCCTCTTTGGCTCACACACATTTCCCAGAAAGTGGTTTATTGGTCATCTTTCCTCTCAAGCAAGATTCACAGTCACCATAGGACTCCAAGTCAAATGGTTCCAGGTAGTCTAACTTTCTTAATCTTGCTATCCTTGATTCATTGATATGACCAAGTCTACAGTGCCATAAGTAGGTGAGATTTCTTAGATTACTTATTTTAGCTCGTTTGTTTTGCACGTTGAGAATTTCACGATTACAACTGAGAATATATAAACCATTCACAAGCGGAGCATTTTCACAAATAATACCATTCAAAGATAGTATATAACTGCCATTAGCAATATATGAGGGAAAACCCTCAATGTCTAACATTGAAATGAAAATAATATTCCTCGTAATCGAGGGAACAAAATAACAGTTATTAAGTTCTAATGTAAAACCCGAAGGTAAATCTAATCTATAAGTTCCCACACGCTCAACATCAACTCGTGTTCCATTTCCAACGCGTAGGTCCACCTCTCATGGTCTAATCTTTCTGTTGTCCATTAGGCCCTGCACATTGTTACAAATGTGTGAGCCACATGTCGTATCCAATATCCAAAAGTGAGAGTTACTTATAGACATATTAATCTCAATGACAAACATATCTTGTCCAGCAGGTCCAGAAACACCTAGTGCCTTGTCTCCTCCTGGAGCGGTACAATCTTTCTTCCAATGTCCCTTCTGCTTGCAGTTGAGGCATACGTCCCTGTACAACATAGACTTCTTCTGAACACCTCCTTTAGGTTTCAAGACTGTGGGTTTGGCACCAGCCTTACCCTTATTCTTCTTGTTCTTACCTTTAGGTTTGAACCTAGTAGATGAGCCCACCATGAGCACAATCTTCCCTTTTGAAGTAGATGATTCATAAGTCTTTAGCATATTGTGAAGTTCTGGAAGATTCACATTGGTTCCATTCATGTTGAAGTTCACAATGAAATTCTCAAACAAACTAGGAATTGAATTCAAAATCAGGTTAACAGACACATTCTGGAGCAGCTTCATTCCAATCGAAGCCAACCTTTCTATCAACCCAATCATCTTCAGATGATGGCCAAACACTTGGCCCCCATAATTCATCCTATATTTAAGAGGTTTCTCAACAGCTCATACTCCATTGTCTGAGAATGTAAATCATAAAGACTCTTCAAATGTTCTAGCATCTCAAAGGGGCTCATGTTCTCATGCTGCCTCTGTAACTCTACAGTCATAGATGACAACATGACACATTATGCCGAGGTAGCATCATCCAAATGCTTCTGATAAGCAGCCTTGTCAAACAAAGCATACTCAACAGACTCTTCATCAGGAACTTTTGGAATAGCTGTGTCTAACATATACTAAATTTTCTCTTGTCTCAGTACCAAACGCAAATTACGCAACCAGTCCGGATAATTATCTCCAGTCAACTTATTAGTCTCAACCAAGCATTTCAATGACAAATTCGACATTTTAAATAATCTGAAGAAATAGATAGACTGAAATTAAAATTTAATTTCTATGAACACATTCGTTAACTAATTAACATGGTCTTTAGTTTAATTAGCCCCTATTATTTTAACATATTCTACGACCCCATGAAAGAATACAGACTCATATCAAATATGATCATAATGGACCAAGATCCAAGTTCATACTGTCTCCGCGTTTGCTTTGCTATGGCTGATAACTTCAATAGTACAACCTGATATGTCTCCAAACCAATTATAAATAATTTGCAACTCTTGGTTTGATCGACTGTTCTAAACAATCGATATGCGCCCTTAGATTATTCCGACGCTAGGGCATCAAGACATAACTAAGTAAGTCAACCCCGTTACGCGACTGCAATCGTGCATCTAAGCAAGTTTGGCCTTGTAGAGCAAACGCTATGGCGTGAATACTCATAAAGGGTTTTCACTCGCTACTGCAAACACATGCATACATGAAGAGTCTGAGTCCTCGTAGACTTAGAGAAAATACTAGGCTGTAAATACTCTTATAGCCGAAAAGGATTTTGCACTCATTCAATTATAACGGACGACGCGTGGATTCCAAATCAGACTTATATAAAATTGGAGAATAATTTAATCAGGGTTTTATCAAGATCCTTATTACACATCCTAGATCAAATAGAGCACATATTTGGGTGCCGCCTACCCAAACATGATTTAATGTGATTCGACAAATACTGGGCGCTGCCTATCCAGACATGCATAATGCGGTCTAACAAATACTGGGTGCCGCCTACCCAGACATATATAATGCGGACTGTATATTAATTATTTAAATAACAATCAATTAAACAATTAGGAGAAAATAATTAATTTATGCCCACATTATCAAATAATATGCTAAAATAACAATAATCGCGGGCTAATTAATTTGTTTCCACTTAGAAAATATTTAAATTCCAATATTTAAAACTCAATTTTCAATTTTCGGAATTTTCTGCTCATCTAATCAGTCCCTTAACAATTCTAAAATTTAAAATTTAATTTTCAGGGGTTTTTCTGCAATTTTCAGAACCTTAAAATAATTACAGATTCGTCCAAGGACCAAATCTACTTTTCAGAAATTTACAGATCTGCCCTAGGGACCAAATCTGATTTTCTGAAGTTTACAGATTTACCACAAGGACCAAATCTGCTGATTTTAAAACCTTTTTAAATTTTCAGAAAATTTCCAAGGACCAAATTTCAATTCTAGAAGCTTTTAAAACTTTCAGTTTTGCCCCAAGGGCTAAGTTGCAATTTTGGAAACCCTAATTTAATTTCAAATAGGTCCTTGAACTATTTCAAATTTTCAAAATCAATTCCAACCCGAAATCAAATTTGGGATTCAGATTTCGGGACGGAATTGAACACCACCAGTCGCGGCCCTCGTTGGGCCGAACACACTGGTGGTTTCAATTCCCGATGTGGTGGCCCACGGCAGTCGAAAATTGAGCTGCCGTCAGCTGTCTCCAAAACAGTCGGCGGTGGCCAATTTTCTGTGGCTTTCGCTCCGTTCGATTCCTCTCGTCGAGACGATCACGGTGGTGGTATTACTTCACCATTTCGACGCCCGAGGCGGCCGGAAATAGTCCAGCCGATGGCCTTTCGGTGGCTTTTCCGGCGTTTACGTCGTGTCCTGTCACCTCTTAACACCTTTATCGACCATCTTATAAAGTGGATTTCTCGATAATAGTGGAGACGGTGGTAGAACAATGTCGAATCGCCGAAAAACCACTGCCCCGCCTAAACGGTGGCTGCTGCCGGCACTGTTCTGGTTTCTGTTTTGATTTTTTTTCAAAAATTAATTTAATAAATTGAAACAATTAATTTTTCCACGTAATCATTATTATGATTATCGTATAATCATTTAAACCAGCCTGGGCTCTAATACCACTGTAGGGATTTGTTGGGTTTGTAAGCATAACGAAAGTTTAAAATTTTCTTATCCAATAATGATCGTAGCATGGCTTATACGATAACCATGTTTATGTTCAAAACATAACAAAAGAAAACTTATACTAAGGTATCCACGTGATTTGAATCATCGACTGCAAGTTCCAACTCTAGTGTATTTCCTTTGCAAGAAAGCTAGGAAATCTTGCTTTAGGACTGAGAAGTTATTTTCTGTAACATTATAATTATGAGGTATGTGTTGTATATATAGTAGTTCAGGACAAAACTTAAACAGATATAAAATAGAAAAATCGGGCCCATGTTAATATTCAGTGGACCAGCCCAGCTGGTCCACCTCACACGCCCCAGTGGACGACCACGACTCCCATTTTAGAGCCAGTAATTTCTGGCCCAATTGCTTCCATGTATTTGTCTGAGTACCCATATAATATATCTAACACATTTAATTAAATCCGAAATCAAATTCGACTTAATTAAATAATTTCTATCAAATAGAAATATTTCATAATTATTATAAATTAAATATCTTGATTCTCAATCGAATATTTAATACTTTCTCAATACACTCTTATATCGAAGAAACAATCGCATATAGTGTGACCCTATAGGTCTTCACATATCGATATTAATCTAATTAAGGTCCATACGAAACTCCTAGACTGCGTCGTATGACGAACTCAATATGTGAAGTACGTTTACATGAATCCAACAAACTTAACCTTTATGCGGAACTATAAATTCCTTTCATTCGCGACACACTCGATTAAGCTTAGGATTTTCCAAGTGTCTATCTAAATGGCTTAATCACTTTATCTCACATTTATTAGTTGACAGCTAGACCATATTCTAAATATGTCTCTTGCACTGGCCAGTGACTTTAGTCAACCTAATAACATTGAGAAGTTGAGTGCTCTCTTGAATTTCCAATCGAGGAATGAATCTTATTCTTGGCTCAACTACCACCTTGATTTGCATCTTGATGCACCCAACACAAGCCGTATCTTATCCAGAAGGATTTTAAGCTTAGAACTTGGTCAAAGTACATCATTCTGTAAACAATGTGCGTATTGACCTCAAGTCAAAGTACCTTTATATTCCACACGCCGATAACACTATAGACATGTATAACAAATAATTTATCGGCAGGGTATACCAATACTTCTCCAAAGTATTTATGTGTACATCATACCATTACTTGTAGTTGTGAGACATGCTACATTTCCCAAGAATGTGATGCACACCACATGTCGACTTATAGCATATCATCAATATCCCATTCTCGATGATCACTAGTCGAGACTATTTTAAAAGTTACGTTCTATCATTAATATCTCACTCTATTAATCATAGCGTAAGCTCAAGGGATGCACATATATGAATAATTACAAATAATCAAACAATAATTCAATAATTGCAAGTGCCATAAATATTAATCTCATTAATAATACGAATGTGTTCAAGTACATTTTGTCCCTAATATAGATTGTCTCTAGGACATACATACTTTCAATCCGCATCCTCCACAACCTCCTATCTAAGGTCATGTCCTCGGTACGTTGCAACTGCGACATGTCATGCCTAATCAATTCTCCCAAATACTTTAATTAATGGTACTCTCTTAAACAATTGATTGTTAGTAAGTAGTAACATTGCAACTAAATGAAAGAAAAACAAAAAAATAACAAGCACAATTGGGAATGAAAAAGAACTTTACCATATAAAACAAGAAATACAACGGAGTTTCAATTTCAATCCAAACAAAAGAAAATTAATATCTGTACACTAAATATTTAGTGCACAAAAAGGGATTAATTACCCACAAAAATATTAGCTAAAGAAGGGTAATAAGGATGAAAATGAGAAGGGCAGCAATGAAAGAGTACTTAAGAGCAGCAAGAAGAATAGCCAATGCTATAACAAACAACTGCCACAATATACTACCACTAGCACATGTTAACAGACCCGTTAACCCAACTGTCACAATATTATCCGGATTCGGGTCCAATAAAAGATCGATCCATCTCAAATTCAATCTTGGTCTTCCATCATTATTACCATTACTAGCACCATTAATTTTTCAACTCATTTTCTTGATTTTTATCATTATCCTAATTTTTTGTAGCAAAAACAAGAATTTGTTTTCTTTTATGGAAACTTTTTGAGGGTTGAGATTTGAGGGGACAAAATGGTAATTTGGGGAAATGGGGTTCGGTAATTGATGGGTTTTTTAGGATTGGTGATGAATACAAGGGTGATATGTGTTGGAAATTTGCCTTTTGCGGGAGTTGCGTCCAACCATCTTTAATGACTTAAACACTAATGTTCCGTATGTTGGAACCTTCGGTTCTTCACACGCGCATAATCTACTAAGTAAGTATATGACCGTAAGGCCAAGGATCGTGAAATTTCGTTGAGAAATGAAAGAGATATTGGTCTACAAAGTGAGGTGTTTGAAGCATGGAAAAAGGTGTTAAGAGCAATCCTTTCTCATCGGTGGGGGAAGAAAGATTTGTTTAGTTAATAAGTATCAAAGTTGGCTTGGGGTTTGGGACCCCAAGGGAAAGGTGATGGGTTGGTGGCGTCAGGGGTATGGGCTGGTGGTGTCGACCGACGGGTTTTGGGGGAGGTGATGGGTGAGACGGATTTGGTGAAGGAGAGAGAGAGATGTTTGGTGTAGGGTTGAAAAATAATTTTTAGGGTTAGTGGATTAAAGGGGTAATAAAAAGAAAAGGGTTGGGCTGGACGAATGGTAATTGGGCCATCGGGTATGGGGGGTTAAATTTGGGCCGAAATGATGGAGTGTTTTTTTTGGGTTATGTGGTTTTGTTTTGGGTGTTGGGTGAAATTGGTTTGAGTTAAAATAAATAAAAATGGGTTTAAAATGCTTTGAAGAAAAAATATAAATTATTTAAATAAAAAATATAACGATGTAATAATAAATAAAAACATAATATTTACGGAATGTTTAATGCTTAATTAGAATAAAAAATGTCATGCAATTTTGCGAAAATAAAATAACATAGAATATTAGGGTAAACACTATGATTGTGATTTTAAAAGGCAAAATGATAGTAAAAATGTGAATAATAATAATGATATTGAAAATAATATATATATATATATATATATATTAAAATTGTTTTTGAGGTGTCAAAAATATTTAAAATTGCAAATAAATCGGAAAAGATGGGACAAAATTGGGTACTAGTAAGGTTAAAGGGGCAGTGGGCTCTCCCCCTTGGGCCTGCCCTCCACGAGAAGTGGACTGGGCCGAGGTCGAGGGAAAAGAAGCAGTGACCTCTTCTCCTTGGACTGACCTAGTCATATTTCTTGGTTGGGCTTGGGCGGGTCCCATATGGTTTTGGGTATTTAGTTAGTGATGTAAAATCGGATGTATTCCATCATCCAAAAAATCATATGAAGGTGGGGATGCCACGTGAGGTTTAGCAAATGATAATGTAGACTCATAAAAACTATGTGACGAGAAAATAATGATTTTCCCATTCATCATATCATAACATTTATATCCACTATGATTTTACGGATATCCCAAAAATACACAAGGAGTTGTTGGTAATGGTTGTGGACTACAAGGGATAACACAAACACCCAAAAACTCTCAAAAGTGTAAAAGAAGGGAGACAGTGATACAACCTTTGTGTAGGTGATATGTTGGAGATTAGTTTGCTTGGAAGAATGTTTAAAATATATATGGTTATTTGAAGTGCATGATGCTAAAAAACTGGTGTTGTGGACGAATGCACAAGAAGTGTGCGAATTATATTGTTAATTGTTCAATTTTTTCTTTCGGCTTTCCCATTTTGAGGTTATGTATGTGGACATGACTGAGGCAATGACATCCCATTTTGGTGACAAAAATTATTAAATTGGGCATTTATGAATTCCCTCTTATTGTCACATTGAAAACATTTAATAGATTTGTCAAATTGAGTTTTGATAAAAGCACTAAATTATTTAAAAACGGTGAAAACTTGCGATTTCTGTCCTAAGAAAAATGTCCACAGAAAATTCGAATAATCATCCAATATAAGCATATAATATTTATGATATGCAGAACTCAAAATTGGGAAGTCCACAAATCACAATGCATAATATCAAATGGCAGAAGTGTTTGTGAATTAGATAATGCAAAAGGAAGTTTAACATGCTTCCCAAACACACAAGTCTGGCAAACAAAAGTGTCCAAAAGTTTATTACAAGCAATAAAATTATTTGTCCTAAGAGTGTAGAACACCAGTGCTCCCGGGTGTCCCAACCGATTATGTCAAATGGTAGGAGAAATAGCTGTAAAAGTTGATGGTTTGTTCACTTTGTTGTTGGTAGTGGGTGATGGGATACAAGTCTCCCATGATATTACATCTCATTAGTGGCATTCCCGTATGAAAATCCTTCACAGAAAACCCAAATGGATCAAAATTCACAGAAACATTATTGTCAGTTGTAAAATGTCATACAATTATCAAGTTTTTAATTAATTTTGGTGCATGTAAGAAGTTTTTCAAATATAACAGTGGGTGGGTGGGTGGGGGGGGGAGTTTTACTTGACCAATACCACAAATTGGAATTTCCTGCCCACTGTCGACAATAATATTTTTATTACTGCTCTTATTAAAATAAGACGAGAGATTACCTTGAGATGTTGTCATGTGTGACGTAGCCCCTGTGTCGATGTACCACAAATCATCCGAAATGTTTAGATTCATATTGTTCATGGCCTGTTCGATATCGGTGGGAGCATAGCTTGCGGAAGATGGTCCATGGGCGGTAAAAGCTTGTTGCAGACGAGAACCCAGAACTCCGGACTGTCGATTTAAAGATGAGGGCCTGGCCCACAATGCGTTGGGGTATGGGCACGGAGGGGAAATCCATTGTGGGGCCCAAGCCCACGGCGGGTACTGTCCCCACTAGTTCCCGCCGGACTGGGCTTGCGGCTGCCACTGGCTGGGCCGCCACTGCCCCTGCTGCGGGTGGTTGGTGCTGCCGCCGGTTGGTTGGTCGCCGCCCCTACCCCGTCATTTTCCACCATTATTTTTTCCTTTATTGTTGTTATGATTTGACCCCCATTTTTTACCATTGTTATTGCGATTTTGAGTTCCACCCGAAGCAAAAGTTTGGGACGTAAAATCGGCGGAAAATGAATTGGTGGAGACAAGGACAGTTCCGTATGCGGCTGCCCCGTGGCTGCTTGTTTCACCTTGAGGGTTTCTGCAAGAATTAATCGCGAACGAGCCTCATAAAATGGAGGCAACATATTGCTTTGTTGAATGAACGTAGCAACCCCATCATATTGTTCATTCAATCCCGCAATTAATTAAAGAACCAACCGTTGATTTATCACCGGCGCACCAACGTTGGTTAGTTGGTCGGCAAGCATCTTCAATTCTTTATAATAGGTGGAAACGTTTGAAAAACCATCTAACTTGACGTTGGTGAATTGATTTTCAAGATATACCGCCCTCGAAAGTTTATTATCCTGAAAAATATTTTTTAATCGTTCCCACACTTGTTGAGCCATAGAGTTTGGTTCCAAAATAGTATACAACATGTGGTTGGAGATGGTGCCGTAAATCCATTTAAGGACTATAGCATATAAACGAGACAATAACTTTTTATCAACCCCGATAGTGTTCGAAGAAGATTCGGAAGGGATGATATGGTCTATTACTACGTATGCTCGGTAGTGGATTTTGAATAACTCCACCCACGAGGAATATTGCCATTTTTTATCTCAAGTGTAATGAAAATAAAGTTTTTAACGTTGTTTACGACAAGAGTTGGATGAAATTTTTGTATCTCGGTCATATCTTCCCACAAAAAACAAGAAGAAAAGATGAGAGAAAAAATAATATGTTGGGATTGGTAGAAGAACCCTAAACCAAAAGTTGTATGTCGGCTAGGGTTGAAAGGTAGAAGAGTCGTTTTAGGGTTTGTTTATGGATTAGGGTTTGTAAAGAAAAAAACCCGATATGTGGTGGCCGAAAATATTATTTCGGTGGGGGGGGGGGAGGTGGGAGCCGAGAATACGAGGGGAGAGGGATGGGCAAAGTTTAATTTGTGGCTCTTGATACCATGAAGGAAGTTAATTCCATGGTTTATTTCATCTCCCAAAATACAAATATATACAAGTCTACATAATCAATTTAGGCTATCTCTAAGAATATGATAATCAATACAATATATCTAATCATCCTAATTATATAATTTTAATTATAATATAATTGATATGACGGGATATGATGGAGCCCTAATTATCTCAATAGCTGGTTTGGGGTATTTAAATGATGAGATTTGTTGGTTAAAAGAAGAAGCTCCTAAGTGGCACATTTCCTTTACTAGTGTTGTTGTTGATCACAAGCCCGTCCTTGATTACTTTAGGTAATTACTATACTTAAATAAATACTACTAATAATCTTGCAGGAATAACTATTTTGATAAGGATTTAGTTTAACTACATTGATGGTAATTTTGGAGGATCGAGATGGTCTATCAGAAATAACATCTATCTTCCAATATAAGAGTAAGGGCTACGTACATTCTACCATCGCAAAACTCCACTTATGAAATTACACTGTGTATGTTGTTACGTTGTTATTGTACATTGATGGTAATTTTCCGCTATTGGTAAAATTATTTACGTAATTAGTGTATTTTAATATGATATAGTGATTAGGGTAGAGGAAGAAGCCCGGATCTAGTATGTCGATCCAGTAGTTTTCACTCAATGTATGTGTGTTAAGGAAACTCATATTAAAAGTTAGAATTAATCCATTTATTATAAGCATTTGAAGTCGCCATTTTAACCTTTTTTAAATTTAAAATTCATAAAAGTTTGAAAATTTGATTCTGCCTTATATAGAGTAAGTTACACATCTCATTTTGTATGTACGGCTATTTGCAGCTATCCTTACCTTATAACTTATTTTTCAATTACTAGTCTCACTTAATATGGATGGTAGCTACATGTTAGATGACTTGATTTCGATTTTTTTTTGCATGATATATTATAGAGTAAGCTCTTATCATAAGGGAAACTGAATTAACTATGTTATATATATGGAGCGCGAGTGTAAGGATCTTTTCCACTATTACTATTTTTACATTTAACCTGTAATGGAAGGTTATTACTATTTTTATCAATATATCCATTTTTATTTCTCATAAAAATTTACTTATATTTAACTTCATAAGCGATCTGATTGTCAGATTTTTTTTTCTATTGTTATTGCGTAGAACTTATTATACTTTGGAAAATAAACATATGCGGATCTAAATTTAATGAAAGAAATAATCTCTTGATTATTTTTATTAATGATATATATATAATTTACAATATCAATAATATGAAAAATTCTATTCCTACTCTACTCCCAAAACCCTATTCTATTTGTACAATAATTCTACAATATTGGTAAGTGTACAATGCTTAATTAAATACAAATAATATGTTACCAAATATAGCTCCAAACCGTGATATACTCGGCATGTATATCACGGACTCCAAACTGTTTTGTGTTTTTGTGATATACACGGTATACACAAGGTATTGTATATCCCGTGTATACCGTGTATATCACGTTATACTTTCACACCTCCGCAATCATAGCGGGCGATCGTCGTACGCTGAGACTGTCCCTAAAATCTTCAAATAGAACCGAGGGAAGACCCTTAGTAAAGATGTCTGCAATTTGGTACCTAGAAGGGACATGTAAGACGCGTACTTTCCACGAGCTACCTTTTCTCGAATGAAGTGGATATCCATATCGATATGTTTAGTGCGTTGATGTTGAACAGGATTACCAGAAAGATAGACAACACTAATATTATCACAATAAACCAAGGTAGCTTTCTGAATGGAACAATGAAGTTCTAAGAGAAGATTACGTAACCAACATGATTTAGAGACCACATTGGCTACCCCTCGATACTCGACCTCTGCACTGGAGCGTGATAATGTAGATTGACGCTTTGCAGACCATGAGACCAAGTTATCACGAAGAAACATATAATAACCAGATGTGGAGCGTCTGGTAACTGGACAATCACCCCAATCAGCATCTGTATACTATACAAGTGTAGAGGTTGTCGATGGATATAGATGCAAGCCATAGTCAAGTGTTCCCTGGATGTATCGGATAATGCGTTTGAGCGCATTCATGTGCTAAACCATAGGATCATGCATAAACAAACACAACTGTTGTATGACATACGTAATATCTGGTCTAGTGAAAGTAAGATACTGAAGAGCTCCATCAAGACTGTGATAGTGGGTGGGATCCTCGTCAGGTGAGCCAGCCGCAACACCCAGCTTGGGTTTAATATCAACTAGAGTGGAAGTAGACTTACATGAGGACATACCAGCTCGTTCAACTATCTCAACGACATACTTTTTTGGATAAGAATAACTCACCTGCATGACGAGTGACAGCAATCCCCAAAAAGTAACTCAAGGGCCCCAAGTCTTTCATAGCAACCTCAGAACTGAGTAGTGTCATGATAGACTTGCGTAAATCATCAGAAGAAGCTGTCAAGATAATATCATCCACATATAATATACTATATGCCAAGGAAGTACCATGATGATATATGAACAGAGAATTATCAAACATGCTGTGAAAAAACCCAATAGTAGATACATAGTCTGCAAATCACTTATACCAGGCCCGTGGGGCCTGCTTAAGCCCATACAAGGACCTCTTCAATAAACAGACATGATGAGGATATTTGGGGTCTCGAAAACCCAAGGGCTGATGCATGTAAACTGTCTCTGTAAGATCACCATCTAAGAAAATGTTCTTCACATCTAGCTGATGAATGGGCCATGCTTTTGTAAGAGTCAAACTGAGAACAGTGCGAATGGTAGCCGGTTTGACAATCGAACTAAATGTCTCACCACAATCCACGTCAATCTGTTGATTTTTATCATCACCCATAAGACGAGCCTTATGTCTCGCAAAAGAACCATCTAAATTATCTTTATGAGTGAAAATTCCACATCGGCCAAATAATATTAACAGCAGAAGGACGGGGGTACCAATTCCCACATCTTATTGTCAATAAGAGCATTATATTCGTCGTTCATAGCCAATTTCCAATTCGGGTCATTTAATGCAGACATTGAGTTATGGGGTAGTGGGGATTGAAGAACATTAGAATTTAGATTAAAATGTCTTTTTGGTTTAAAAATACACCGTTGACTACAAGTGACATGTCTGTGACTCGGGGGAGAAGTGAGTGGATTTTGGGAAATATTCTGATGGGTGACGGACTAGCCAGCAGGTAGTGGGCCTGCTGGCCCAACACTGGAAACTGGACACGGGAGGGAAACATAAACCGGGGTTGAAGCACTCTCGGTTGTGGGCTGGGCTATCAGCCTAATAGCTTGACCTAGGACGGGGAAGGGACGGGCAGTGTGTATTTGCGGGCCAGCAAGCAGTGGGCCTGATGGCATGCCGTGGTCATTGGATCGGCCCATTAAGTGATGCATAATGTACGATGAGACTTCGTCATCTAAAAAATTATACGAAATAGGCACGTGACTACTCACTTCAGCAAACGAAAATTGGATTTCATCAAAAATAATATGGCGACTAATTATAATTTTATTAGACGATAAATCAAAATATTTGTAACCACGATGATTAGATGGATAACCTAAAAACACACAAGCGGTAGAACGGGCTTGAAGTTTGTTAATTGTAGTTGATGGAAATAGTGGATATCATAAACACCCAAAGACC
This sequence comes from Anisodus acutangulus, assembly GCA_029783415.1. NCBI lineage: Eukaryota > Viridiplantae > Streptophyta > Magnoliopsida > Solanales > Solanaceae > Anisodus > Anisodus acutangulus. Next base: position 14,917,825 of record CM056498.1, read on the forward strand.
CTAAGATGTGAATACTTATGATTCTTATTATATAGAATTTTAAGAGGAGAGGAACATGTCAACCCTTTGGTAGGAAGTATGTTAAGTAGATAAGCAGCCATTTGTAGAGCATGATGTCAAAAGGAAGGGGGTGCAGAAGTATCGACAAATAAAGTGCGGATAATATTATTAATGGTATGAATTTTTCGTTCGGCTTTCCCATTTTGTGAGGACGTATGAGGACAAGAAAATGAAAAACTATTCTATTAGCATCACAAAATTCCCGAAACAATCCATTAACATATTCTTTGCCATTATCACATTGGATATTTTTTATTTCCCATTCGAATTGGGTACAGATGAATGCTCGAAAAGTTAAGAATGTGGAAAAAACTTGAGATTTTTTCGCTAACGGAAAGGTCCATAAAAAATTAGAATAATCATCCAAAAATTGAACGTAATAACGATGGCCCACAGAACTTCCAGGAGATATCCATAAATCGCTATGAATGATGTCAAAAGGCATTAACGTATGAGAAGTAGATGCTATAAATGGTAATCTAACATATTTTCCTAACGGACAAGAATGATAAATTGGAGTACTACGCGTACCCTTACAAGAAATAAAATTATTTTTATTCAAGAAAGAAATAATGGACGACCCAGAGTGACCCAAACGTGCATGCCACAAGGAAGGAGCAAGAGCTGCAAATGTGATGGCATGGTTTGACTCGAGAAACTGGTGGCGGACGTGATTGGATAAAGATCTCTCCTACTATTTCATCTCATGAGAGGTATTCCCATTTTGAAATCTTTTACAGAAAACCCAAATGGATCAAAATTAACAGAAACCCAATTATCAGCGGTGAATTTTTTAACAAACACCAAATTTTTAATTAAATTAGGGGTATGAAGGGTATTTTTCAAGACAAGAGGTGGATGAGGGAGAGACAAAGTTGTATGACCGTAACCACGAATTGGAATTGAGTTGTCATTACCAATAATAATGCCATGATTTTTGCTCAAATTGAAATAAGACGGGAGAGTACCTTGGTCGGACGTCATGTAAGAAGTGGCACCGGTGTCCATGTACCAATTTGGGTCTGGAAAATTAGGCCTGTGATTGGGCTGGACCGGGACCTAATTTCCCAGGAAATAACTGGGTGGGCAATAGGCTGGACTAGGCCATTGGCCACTGGTCCAGGCCCACTGTCAAGGGGCCCAGGGCTGAGACTAGGCGGGATGGGGCCCAGTACCCCGAGGCCCACTATCGGCGTTGCTACTATTCCGGTTGCCGTTGTTGTTGCTGCCGCAATTTTTGCCATTATTTTTATGGTTTTTTCCTTCTTGCCACCACCGTTGTTGCAGTTTTGGCCCGAATTATCAACAAAACCGTGAGAGTTGTCGGATGAAGTCATCATCGCCATTGAACTGGTGTTGGTAGCCGCCTTTTTTTCCAAGCCGACTTACTCTAACGTGAGCATCGAACGGGCTTGATAAAAATTGCGAAACGGATTACTTTGATGGAGGAGAGTCCCAACGCCATTATAGGCCTTAGATAGGCCTGCAACCATTTGTAAAAGAAGACGATTATTGGTAACAGGCTCTCCAACGTTATGGAGTTGGTCCGCCAATTCCTTGAGCCATTTATAATAAGTGGAAACATTCGGGAAATCTTCTATGCTGACTTGGGAAAATTCCTGTTCAAGGGTGACAACTCGAGAATGTTGGTTATCCTGAAATATATCACACAATCTATTCCAGGTAGCCATCGCCGTAGTGTCTGGTTCAATGATCGTCTGTAATAGGTCGGTAGAAATAGTGGAGTAAATCCACTGAAGGACGGTAGCATGAAGACTGATCCATAACTGAGGATCCTCCACGGGTGTAGGGACAACGGGAGGAATGATGTGATGGAGGACTTGATGTGAGATTGCGTGAATTTTGAACAATTCTACCCACGTCGCATATTGGACGTTTTCCATCTCAAGAACAATAGGGATGTGGTTCTTGATGTTGGAAATAGTAAGGGCAAGATGAAACATGTTCTTTGACGTAGACATAACGAAAGAACAATATGTGAATGAGGGATTTGGAAGAAAATTTGGGAAGAGAGGAGGTAGTGCATGGATTCCGATAATGGACACAGAAATCGAGGCAGTGTAAGAGAGACAAGCAAGACCTAAACTTCTGATACCATGAAATAAATAATCCCTTGATTATTTTCATTAATGAATGAGTATATATACAATTTACAATATCCATAATATGGAAAATCCTATTCCACTCTACTCCCAAAACCCTATTCTATTTGTACAATAATTCTACAATTGTGGTAAGTGTACAATGCTTAATTAAATAGAAATAAGATGTTACCAAATATAGCTCCAAACCGTGATATACTCGCCATGTATATCACGAACTCCAAACTATTTTGTGTTTCCGTAATATACACGGTATACACAAGATATTGTATATGTCGTATATACCGTGTATATCACGGTATAATTTCATTGAAAAATCAAAGCGCATCTACAAACACAAAAAATGTATTACTCGTTTCAACTAGGCAAAAATTACCATATATTAAACTACAATAATTACTAAATGACTTGACAAATGGTATTCATAATCCACACCTAGGGTCTAAGACTAAGTATGTTACATTCACTTCTTGAAGTGCTTAATTTTATCATTTTTTCAATTAACTATATGGTTTCATCTAAATTTATGGTACATGTTTTTCCAACGGTTGGCAAGCTCAGACGTGAAGTATGCAGAGGCAATAACCATTTTATGGGCAGTTGAATCAGTTAATCACAATGGTTTTGGGCATTGTTTGGAAGAAGGAAATAACACACCACAAGAAATGAAAGTGTTGTAAAATATGGGGCAATGAGAGTTTCAAACAATGTTGTCAATCACTTGAAAACATATTTCTGGAGTATGAACCTTGGTGAAACTTAAGTTTTTTTAGAACAATATTGCTAATGGAAGGCTAGAGAGGCATCCAAAGAAGTGTCAAAGATTGAAGTCTCAATCCTCGAGTTTCTTGAGAATGTTGTTCATTTCTGAAGTATGAACCTTGGTGAAACTTAAGTTTTTGTTTCGTGGTACTAGATAAACGTTTAACATGCATGGTTTTTATTACCTATATAATATGTTATCTACTTATTTCCATGTATACTATGTAGAAAATCGAGTCAAAACATGATTGTATATTAATGTACATGGAGCACGAGTATAGTAGTGTACAATTTTTTGTTTTTCATGTCTGGTATTTGCATTTAGTCTTCACGTGCATAAATCCATTAAAGAAATGTGTTTCCTAAATCAATTAACCAAATATATTTCTGGAGAATAAACCTTGGTGAAACTTAAGTTTTTTAGAACAATATTGCTAATGGAAGGCTAGAAGAGGCATCCAAAGAAGTGTCAAAGATTGAAGTCTCAATCCTCGAGTTTCTTGAGAATGTTGTTCATTTCTGGAGTATGAACCTTGGTGAAACTTAAGTTTTTGCTTCGTGGTACTAGATAAACGTTTAACATGCATGGTTTTTGTTACCTATATAATATGTTATCTACTTATTTTCCTGTATACCATGTAGAAAATCGAGTCAAAACATGATTGTATATTAATGTACATGGAGCACGAGTATAGTAGTGTACAGTTTTTTGCTTTTCATGTCTGGTATTTGCGTTTAGTCTTCACGTGCATAAATCCATTAAAGAAATGTGTTTCCTAAATCAATTAACCAAACATATTTCTGGAGAATAAACCTTGGTGAAACTTAAGTTTTTTAGAACAATATTGCTAATGGAAGGCTAGAAGAGGCATCCAAAGAAGTGTCAAAGATTGAAGTCTCAATCCTCGAGTTTCTTGAGAATGTTGTTCATTTCTGGAGTATGAACCTTGGTGAAACTTAAGTTTTTGTTTCGTGGTACTAGATAAACGTTTAACATGCATGGTTTTTGTTACCTATATAATATGTTATCTACTTATTTCCCTGTATACTATGTAGAAAATCGAGTCAAAACATGATTGTATATTAATGTACATAGAGCACGAGTATAGTAGTGTACAGTTTTTTGCTTTTCATGTCTGGTATTTGCGTTTAGTCTTCACGTGCATAAATCCATTAAAGAAATGTGTTTCCTAAATCAATTAACCAAACATATTTCTGGAGTATGAACCTTGGTGAAACTTAAGTTTTTTAGAACAATATTGCTAATGGAAGGTTAGAAGAGGCATCCAAAGAAGTGTCAAAGATTGAAGTCTCAATCCTCGAGTTTCTTGAGAATGGTGTTCATTTCTGGAGTATGAACCTTGGTGAAACTTAAGTTTTTGTTTCGTGGTACTAGATAAACGTTTAACATGCATGGTTTTTGTTACCTATATAATATGTTATCTACTTATTTCCCTGTATACCATGTAGAAAATTGAGTCAAAACATGATTGTATATTAATGTACATGGAGCACGAGTATAGTAGTGTACAGTTTTTTGTTTTTTCATGTCTGGTATTTCGGTTTGCCTTCACGTGCATAAATCCATTAAAGAAATGTGTCTCCTAAATCAATTAACCAAACATATTTTCTATCAGGATTTTTTAATTCCTAAGGTTCGAACAATCTCTAGTTAGCGGTCTATTTAACGGTGGGGTTTTGGTGCTTTCCTTTTGATCATTTTATCATATGTTTTTTCCTATAAAACTAATTGTTCTGCGAATTATTTACATCTTAGATCTAGGAATTACCTCTACGTCACAAAAGGTTCTAATAAAATCAACGTTTCATGTTTACTTCGAAATATTGATTAAAAAAATACTTCGAAATATTGATTACCGTCATAGCAGCACGAGTTTTTTGAACCTCTTAAACATTCTAACCAAATTTGGTTTTAGATGTAGCAAACATAGTACTGTACTATTTTAGGTCGTTTGGTAGGGTATATTATGTAGAATAATGGTGGTTTAAAATTTAGTACAATGTTTGGTTGCAAATTTAAGTTTGATACACTTATAACCAGCATACCCTATTCAATACTATCAGTGCACCAAAAGCAAAGTCAAAAAAGCAACTGAAAGTCCAACTCAATCATCTGAACGACCGGAGTGATTTTCAGGTGGAACAAGTTACATGGTTGCTAATGGAAGATCATGTTCCATATTAGGGGTTCTACAGAGGAAATCAAGCAATAGTGTTATATATACATTATACATTAGAGAATATTCACTTTGCACCAAAAAGTTGTTAATGGAAAAAATAAAAAACAGAGCTTTTAACCCTCCATAAGAGGGTTTTCTACACCCTAAAAAAGTTCAATTATTTTCTTCTCTCTAAATCAACCTAAAAGTACAAAGAGGAGCAACTCCAACAAGTCTTTCTTTCTAGGTTCAACTTCCTCATTCTCCGCCTATAAATAGAAGCTTTTTTCGGTCTCTATTAGGCAAAGGGCAAAAAGGAACTTAGAAGTGAAAAAAAGCTTTGAGTGTAGTCATTGATTCTTTTCTAAGACTTCAAAAAATTTCTTAACTTTCCAAAACTTTGACCACCGATTTAGGTGATACTCAGGACTCATAATATATATGGAGTGAACTAAAGCTCATAATTCTTGTACAAAATTGTCGTGCAACAACAGATGATATGCGTCCTCCCCGTTCCTCTTACACAAGATCGAACTGACAACAATGTGACTCCGCCTCCTTAAAATATCTGCTTGTTGGGATTGTACCCGAAACTATGGACCACATAACAAAAGCCAGTTTCTTAGATGCCTTAATTTTCCATACCAACGTCCACATGACCTCATAACACCTCCATTTATAAGCATTATAGTATTATTTCACCGACAAATATTTCGATGATGCTACCTTCCAACTTAACCTCTCAAGGTCCCAAAATTGGGTGTGATATAAAGTTTGAAGAAAATCTGTAACTGCCTACATTTCTGCTCATGAACGGGTTTCCTGAATGAAAGGACCATATCAACAAATCCACTTCAATTTGCTAAAAGAAGCATTTTGCAACTGTTGTGCTTCAGCAGCCATCAATTATAACCATCAGCACAATAGGGCAGCCTAAGAGACGCTTACAGGAAGCATCAGTTAGTCAGATGAAGCTGTCTCATGAATCTATATCACCAATAATCTCCACAAGAACATAATCCGTCACAAAATGGTGAAATATATTCCCATCTCGAATTATAATCTTGCGATGTGTAGCTTTGGAAAAGAATTTCATAAAAGTGTGATAGTCACCACATATGCGGAGGTTTTTCATAATCTCGATAGGAGATACATTCGGGGTGTTTAAGATACCAAAGACAACAACGATCTTCTCACTATGGTACAAAAGCTCATTTTGCTTTTGCTCTTCCTCAACATTACGGAGAACAAATTTTGTCTCAGGGATGTAACCCTCTGCTTGAAAGCTCATGTAGAATTCATTCAGCACCGAATAAATCTCATCAACATTGTCATATGTCCTATGCCCTGAGAGGAAAGAGTAAAGCTTATTCTTGATCTGGATCCAGCTAAATCCAGGTTTTTTATTTACTTCTCGATCCAATAGAACATACACTCCCTACTCTTTTGTACTCATGTGAAAAAGCTTTTCTGCAACTCGCTGAGCAAGATTGGTGTCATGATGATTTCGACAGGCAGCAAGAAGGGCTTCCCAAATTACAGTGTCTGGCTGCATAGGCATGTTTTAATCAGTGACTCGGCTTCAAGGAGTCGTCCACCCCCAAGAAGATCTACGATTGAAATATAATGATTTATTGCTGGTACAATCCCATAGCGCTGTCTCATGGAATTAAAATATGTCAAACCTTTATTGATTAGCCCCGCATGTCCACAAGCATACAAGAGCTCAAGAAATGTGATTTGATTAGGAACAAACCCTTCAGCTGTCAGTTACTCAAAATAAGAGATAACCTCGTTACTAAGCCATTCTGAGCACAACCAGTTAAAAGAGCATTCCATGTTACAATATCTCGTTCTACCATCTCGTCAAAAACCTGAATGACATCCAAAGATCCACACTTGAAGTACATGGCTATGACTGCATTACCAATAAACAACCGTGAATCCATCCCAAACTTAAATGTTAAGACTTGAAGCTTTTGACCTAGCTTCTTTGCACCGAGGCTCCCAATGACACTTAATAGACTAGTGACTGTGAGTTCATTTGGCTTAATTCCATGATAAAACATGTCAAGAAATAACATAAGCAATTTCTCCTCGTCCACCTTGTACATAAGTTGATATCACAGCAGTCCAAGACACAACATCACGATTAGGCATCTGTTGGAAAACTCTAACGGCATCCTCCAACCTGAAATTATCAGAGTGGCCTGCAGGGATAGAGGGAAAGGAGATCATATCTGATCTTTTTAAGCCAAATGCCTCCGCATCGTCTTCCAAGTTCTTGCATTTAGCATAAATGGTTATCAATCCATTCCCAACATATAGATTATATTTGCACCCAGCTTTGAATGAAAGAGAATGTATCTGTCTCCCCACCTCAACGTCTCCAATGTCTGCACAAGACAAAAGAGCACCCGTGAAGCTCGAATCACTTGGAATGTTACCTAATCTATGCATCTGAGCCAACTCCAGAGACGCCAAACTTTGTCCATTATGCATTAGCCTTGAAATTACTGCCGCCCAAGAAGCTATATTCCTTGTAGGCATTTGCATGAACAACTCCTTAGCCTCTTCAACCATGTCATTGTGTATATATCCAGCTAGCAGAGCATTCCAACTAAGGACGTTTGGGTTCCTAATATCGTTAAACACTTGCCTTGCCTTAATTATTCTCCCACTCTGAGCATATGCAGTCATCATTGCAGTTTGTGTCTCAACCGTGTGTGTTCGGGTACTTGTCTATAAAATGTGACTGTGTCTTCCAACCTTCCGTATTGCGAGAGCGCTGAAATCATTGTTGTCCAGGAGTACTCATTCTTCTCGGGTAAATTCTCAAAAAACATCAATACAACAACATATCCAATGAAATCCTACAATGTGGGGTTTGGGGAGGGTAGAGTGTATGCAGACCTTACCTCTACCTTGGTAGGTAGATCGGCTGTTTCCAAGAGACCCTCAGCTCAAGACAAAGCACACTCCTAAGTAAAGTAAGACAAACAAAGTGAGTAAGTAATGATAGCGAATTCTGAAAGAGAAAAAGAAGCAATAAATAATGCAAGTAAATACGACAAACAAAATACACATAGCATCATAAATCAAACGAGAAGTGACTATAAGGCAATACTGTGCCTACTAGTATGATAGGCTAAGCGAGCCTACACTAATAATATTATAACTACCAGTTTGTAAGCATAGGCATGACTATGCTGGGCTACCTACTATCCTTTTACCCTAATACGTGTTCTCCATAACCTTCTATCCAAGGTCATGTCCTCAGTGATTTGCACTTGCGCCATATCCCGTCTAATCACCTCTCCCCAATACTTCACCGGCCTACCTTTACCCCTCTTGTACCCGTCCATAACCAATCTCTCACACCACCGCACTATGGCATTTGTGTTTCTCCTCTGCACATGTCTGAACCATCTCAACCTCGCTTCCCGCATCTTATCCTCCACTGAGGCCACTCCCACTCTGTCTCTGATATCATCATTTCTAATTTTATCCCTCCTTGTATGCCCACACATCCATCTTAGCATTCATATCTATGCAACTTTCATCTTTTGGGTGTGCGAAGTCTTGACCAGCTAACGCTCCGCCCCATATAACATAGTCGGTCTAACCACCACCCTATAGAACTTGCCTTTAAGTTTTGGTGGCACCTTTTTATCACACAAGACTCCAGATGTGAGCCTCCATTTCATCCACCCTGCCCCAATACGAATACGATGTGTGACATCGTCATCAATCTCTCAATTCCCTTGGATAATAGACCAGAGGTATTTGAATCTCTCTTTCTTTGGAATGACCTGAGTACCAAGCCTCACCTCTACGCATGTCTCAAGGTCACTCCCATTATTGAACTTGCACTCTAAGTATTCTGTCTTGGTCCTACTCAGCCTGAACCCTTTAGATTCCAGAGTATGTCTCCAAACTTCCAGCTTAGCATTCACTCTGTTGTGTGTCTCATCAATCAGGACTATGTCGTCTGCCAATAACATACACCATGTCACTTCCCCTTGGATTTTCCGCGTCAGTACATCCATCACCAATGCAAATAGGAATGGGCTAAGAGCTGATCCCTGGTGCAGCCACATCATCACTGGGAAGAACTTCGAGTCTCCTCCTACTTTCTGTACCCTGGTTATGGCTCCATCATACATATCTTTGATTGCCCTAGTGTATGCCACAAGTACACCTCTAACCTCCAAACATCTCTGTATAACCTCCCTAGGGACTTTGTCGTATGCCTTCTTGAGGTCGATGAAAACCATATGTAAGTCTTTTTTTCTCTCCCTATACTGCTCCACCAACCTCCTAATAAGATGAATGGATTCTGAATCGAACGCCCAAACATGAATCCAAACTGATTCTCGAAGATAGACACGTCTCTTCTCACCCTCATCCCCACGACTCTTTCCCAAACTTTCATAGTGTGGCTTAGCAGCTTGATACCCCTATAGTTGTTGCAACTCTAGATATCACCTCTGTTCTTATACAAAGGAATTATTGTACTTCGCCTCCATTCTTCGGGCATCCTCGCAGTCTTAAAAATGACGTTAACTCCGTCAGCCACTCCAAACATGTCTTACCAGCGCTCTTCCAAAATTCAACTGGGATCTCATCAGGCCAGTCGCTCGTCCTCTGCGCATCCTGCGAACAACACCCTAAACCTCCTCAATCATAATGTTTTCACAATACCCAAAATCCTAGTACCTATCAGAGTGCTCCAGATCTCCCAGCACAATGTCTCTATCTTCTTTTTCGTTCAAGAGTTTATGGAAGTAAGTCTGCCACCTCAGCCTAATATGCGCGTCCTCCACCAGTACGTTGCCGTCCTCGTCCTTGATGCACCTCACATGATCCAAGTCCTGGGTTTTCATCTCTCTCACCTTGGCTAGTCTGTACAACTTCTTATCCCCATATTTTTCCTCTAATTCCACATATAGACGTTCAAAAGCTGTCATTTTCATTGCCATAACCGCTAGCTTTGCCTCTTTCCGCACCATCTTATATAATTTCCTATTCATCTATTTCTCCACATCATCCTTGCTTTCTACCAATTTTGTATACGCCGCTTTTTTCGCTTTCACCTTTTCTTGAACTTTACCATTCCACCAACAGTCCCCTCGATACCCACCACGGCTACCCCGCGAGACCCCTAGCACTTCTTTAGCAACCTTTCGAATGCAACTGGCCGTCTTGTCTCACATACCGGTCGCATCCCCACTACTCCCCTAAGCCCCCTTGGCCATCAACCTCTCTCTCAGCTCCTTTGCACTAGCCATCGTCAAACTCCCCCATTTGATTCTTAACCTGTCATCCACAACCCTCTACTTCTTTTCCATTTTGATCTCCAAATCCATCACCAAAAGTTTATGTCGGGTTGTAAGATCCTCCTTCGGAATAACCTTGCAGTCTTTACAAAGATCTTTGTCAACCTTCCTAAGGAGCAAAAAGTCTATCTGAATCTTAGCCACCGAACTACGAAAAGTCACCAAATGCTCCTTCTTTCAGGAACCTCAAATTGGCTTTCACCATCCCAAAAGCTCTAGCAAACTCCAAAAGTGAGACACCTCCCCCGTTCCTGTCCCCAAGGCCAAAACCTCCATGCACGTCCTCATAACCCCCCGAAAGTGCCCCGATATGTCCATTAAAATCTCCTCCTACAAATAACTTCTTAGTGAGTGGTATACCTCCCACCACTTCATCTAAATCTTCCAAAAATGCCTCTTCTCCTCCTCGTTCAAGCCCGCATGCGGCGTATACGCACTAATAATGTTCATAGTGCACCCTCCAACTACCAACTTAATCGCCATCATCCTGTCATTGACCCTGCTAACTTCTACCACCTGATCCCTTAGCTCGATGTCTACCGAAATGCCTACTTCATTCCTATACTTCGACCTACCCGACAACCATAGCTTATACCTGTCTACATCCTTAGCCTTGGGTCCTACCCATTTGGTTTCCTCGACCTCGAAAAAAAACATCTTTTGATGCCATATCCAAATTCCCAATCCGTGTAAATGCATTCAAAATTGCAGTTCCCACTACTAAATTCTCACTGTATCCCATCTTCATTGCCAATGTTACCAAATTCGCAAGCATCACTAGATTATCCAATCAATAACTACTGATAGAGCCACTAAGAACATCTTTTGATCCGGCCTCAGCTCGCCCCTCCTATGCATATCGACAAACCACCTCCATGCTTCCTCAAGCTCACATATCCCAACATACCAAGAAATCATAACCTCATTTCTCTCCGGCATTACATCAAACACCTCGCGCGCCTCTCGCATTCTACGACCTTTCACATACCCGGAGATCATCGAATTCCAAGTCGCAACATTTCTCTCAAACATTTCATCAAACAGTCTCCGGGCACTAATAAAATCACCATTCTCCAAGTACCCACTTAACATAGCATTGTAAGTAACAACATTCTTCTCAGGCATTTCATCGAACATATCAACTGCATCACGAAATCTTCGAGCTTTAGCATACCCAGATAACATTGAAGTCCAAGTCCTAATTTTCTTGCCTTGAAAGGCGTCGAAAAGGGCTCGAGCATCGTCGAGGCGCCCGTTATGGCAGTAACCGGAGATCATAGAGTTCTAAGAAACGGGGTTTCGTTGTGTCATTTCGTCGAACAATTTCCGGGCATCATTGATGTTGCCAATTCTGAAAAGGGGTTGGATTTGTTGGTTACATTAGAACAGATAATTTGTGGGTCGAGTAAGAGTTGAAAGAGAACGAAAGAGAACGAAAGGGTTTCATGAAGCCACAAAAGTGAAGACTGCATTTCATAGTACAAGTGGCGGGAGAGACTATAATGTTTTTAGTCATTATGTTAAAGCTATGCATTAACAAACTCTTTAAGTTTCGACCAAATTTTATTTAGAAAATAGAATTATGGTTATTTTAATTGAACACCTAAACACATATAAAGTGTTTTTATTAGATATTTTCAGTTTAAAATTTTCTTTTATGCGTGTTTTTAAGTGTCTATTATATAGATAAGTTGACCACTTAAAATATGTTATTTCCTTTAATTATACGCATTACCATCAATAAGTCTGATGTATATAATTAAAGAAGATGATATATGTGATTTGGATAACTAAACTATCTAATAGATGCTCGAGGACATGCACAAAACTTTTTTCTAAAATTTAAACCGAACGTGTTCAATAAGAACACTTTATCATGTGTCCATGTGCTCAATTGGAACAAGTGGTAGTTCGAATGTTTAAATGAAATTTGCTGTAAATTATACGTGGTTATCAATATACTTAGCCTTATGTTAATAGTATGTCTCAAACTCTGAATACATGGATGTAATTGTGCATCTAAATACATGATAATTATTTTTGTTAGACACTTCTGGTGATATTTTAAAAAAGTTTATGCATGTATTTACGAGTATCATTACGTAGATAAGTTAGTTACATACAATATGTCTCCTATTTTAATTATACAGATAAGCATCAATGCAATATGCACGAGGTTTTACAACTTATTAAGGTTAATGCGTATAAATAAAGGAAGCGACATATTTTTAATGGTCAACTTATTTACGTAATGAGCGCTTTTGAACACGTGCAAAAAAAATTTCAGAATTTTTAGTCAATTTTTTTAAGAGGAACACTTTATAATATGTTTAGGTGTTCAATCGATATATATCATAATTCAACTATCGAAATGAAATTTATTGATAAATTTTTTCAGGTGAGATTTATACAACTTGCCAAGTCAGCAAAAAATGTTAAATGACACGGTGAAAGTCCACCTCAGTGTCTAATTAAAGCAAGATTTAGTTGAGTTATCGCCTATTAATTTGACAAAATATTTAAAATCACTTAATTTAGCACCTAGATCAATTTAGGACCCAAACTCACTGTAACCCGACACGACTTGTCCCCTCTATTAAAAAAGCATCATTATCGGCCGACCGTCATAATTTATCACAATAACCTACCAGATTTTTACTATTTTCTATGTTTCAATTGATGTGAATTTTTTATTTTTTTATTTTTTGATATTTTCCCAGCTTACGTCAGATTATTTCTAAAGATAGTAGTCGGTTCCTTAGCACTACTACGATATAAACTCTTTATTATTTGGAGAGTTTACAAGGTGGTTTATTTAACCATGTTTTCTTTATATATTTTTAAATTATCTGAATTATAAATTATCATAACTTATAATACTTTTAATGTAGTTTCTAAATATATAATTTTATTTTTACAAACTTAAAAAAAATCTATATCAAAATTTAAGGTCAAAGTTATACAGTTTAACCCTCATACTCCGAAAAGATTCACATAAATTGAAACGAATGACTTACAATTCACACAATTATAGAACCACTAACATTAGGGCCGGCCAGAGGCCAAGGCATTAAAGCGGGGGGGGGGGGGGGGGTTAGGCCTCAAAATTTTGGGGGCCCATTTTTTCACACGGTAATTTATATTTGTATTAAATTTCTCGATTTATTCGATTTCGACACATGCAAAGCCGATCAAAGAGAAAAGTGCTCCCTAGCAAGATTTTTTTTAAATTTTGAAACTTGAACCCAAAACTTCTAGTTAAGGGAGGATGAGACATAACTTTTACATATAATAGATTTATATGTTAATTTTTGTTTTAAAAAATATTGAGCAGAAAAAATAAGGCCTCCCGCTAAAATTGCCTCCCATTAAAATTAACTTTAAGCCACTAATTTCATTGAGCCGTCCCAACTAACATGAACATTTTTTCAAATGAAACACGAAATAGCAGTCGGTCCTCATCTCTCTGTCCTAGCGTAGCAATTTCATACTCAACATTTGGTTTTGCCTTTCAAGTCCATATCGCGCTCACCAATTAACTCATTTATGACTTTAATTGCTCGATTTGAGAATTTCTCGGTCAAGCCAACACAAGTAGTTGTAAGTTGTAACCCCCTCCCCCCCTCATCCTACAACCAAACAACAAATCTTCATCACGAGGTATGCAAAAAAGTAAGAACGTACATAAATTTCTAGCTATATTTCTCAACTAATTCAATCATTCTTACATTTCCTACTTTACACGTGAACTCTATCCAAATTTGTCTTTGTTGATAAACATTGTTGTTGCGCCACTCTTGAGCATCTACACATAGGTGTAGGTACATATTCACTCATTTGCCGACGTGAAAATTTTATTAAGTCAAATTTTTAAAAACAAAAAGTGATTCATTCCGGAAAAATAAAAAGCGGAACATCAATTTACTAAATATTATATATACAATCAATTAAAAATTGCATAGACAAATTATGGATTTTAAGCTAGAGATAGAGAACAGATAATATACCAAGTTTAAAAAGTAAATAGAAAAATTAATTTGAAATTCTTGAAATTAAAGTTTCGAATATTTTATAACATAACATTACTCAAGTGGGCTAATACCAAACCTTTTTTTTATTAGTAGGTCGAACATTATACAATTGGAACATCCGAAATCAGAAAGATTGTCATGTAAATTGGCATTGCTATGTTTAAATAATTTATTACTGCTGCCGAACGAGTTATGAAACATATTCTCTATAAGAAATTAATTTTCAAAGTAATACTACAACATTAAACTCATATTACATAAATTCCATTTTTAAAATACTAACATATTTTGATGGCACGTCTCGATACCCCTGTTAAAATTTTAATGTGGCACAAATAATTTTCCTTAAAAATTATTTAAATATCGGTGATTTATACTTCATCTTTCGTTTGTTTCAAAAAATTTATCAATCAATTCTGATTTTTTTTTCTGATCAAGATGTATAGATTCTGTTCATGAATTAACGTAAATTTACAAAATAAAATTATCCTTTAGAACTCTCGGGTGGTTCTATATGCCAAGTTGCCAGTTGTCACCAAGTTTGGTGCACTGTCAGTGTATCACTTTTTTACACCATCTGTAACTTTAACCTACTATAATAAGTTACCAACTTTTTCATATATTTTTTCTTTTTCTAAATTTATACACTGAATTTCTCTTTATCGATCTCTCTTCTCAAACCTTCTGTCTTTATCTCTTTCAATAGTCGATCACATTTTCTCTGTGCTTCTTCGACCACCGTAAATTTCTATTCCTCCTTCAATCCAGAACCCTTTGTATTCATGAAAGACTTTGTTGAAGGATGACAATTGAACACATAAATCAATTATGAATTGCATCATAAGTATCTATTTCTTTATGACATCGAAAATTTAGTTTTCCATTGTTAAAATATTCAAACATTAATCAAATTTCTGTTCTTAAAGTTCTGTCCCAACAACCTTGAAGGATGTCAAAAGCTACTGAAAGTAAAAACTAGAGATGAAATAAATCGAATGTCAAATCTGTTTCTGAATGTCAGTGACAATGTCATCTGACACAAGTGACAACACTCGATAAAACAGAAAACCTTTAAGAGTAAAATGCAACGGAAAAATAAAGAATACAAATGCTTATATTTTCATAAGTTATATGTTGATATAACTTATGATGGTCAATTACCAGAAGTATTGTATATATTTCATATACAAATTCCTTTCTTTACAATTTTACACGATAAAACAAAAGGAATTAAAATGTGAAGTCACATATGGCTTCTGCCTGAAAAATCTAACTAAGTAGACATAGACAACCTCTCATTACAATAGCTCCATACAAAACTAATTTAGAATCAAAACATCAATTATAATGTTGGACAGAATGTTGTCCACACACTCAGACAACACTTGTGATCCAGATTTTTGTGTTGAAATCCCGAGAGCTCTCTTAGTATTTTTGCAATCTAATTCTGGATGATCAATTCACTGTTGTGGCCTCTCTATTTATAGTAGAGAGTCTCCTTGAAAAGCTCATCGATCAATTGATGAGGTTGAGGGAAAGGTGGGCAGCCGGTGTGTTTGTTAGAGAAGATCATGGAGTCAAAATCTCAACAACTTCGAGTTGTTCTTCACTCGACTTCTTCCCCAAGCTTTGACTCTTTCTTCCATGTTTTACATAGCTCCAATTCACCACGCCTAAGTCATTTTTACCTCTCAGTAAAAATATTACTGCTTAACGTGAAGTAAGACAAAACTGTTATAAAAATGTTGGTATGAATGTTGTGACATTTGTCCCAATATTTTTATGCATTCAAATTAGTACTTCGGAAGACATGTTGAGTCAAATGTCACAACACCAAACCCAACATTAACAATCTCCCCCTTTTTACCTTTCTTCACAAAACACATTACAAAATGTACAAACAACTTAGTGCTTTGTCACAGATGTTGTCCAACACCTGTGATTACTGACAAGCTCCCCCTTAACCTGTGATGGCATACAAGAAAACTTGTGTATACAACTCTATAGGATTAGAAACAAACAAACATTTATATACACACATCATCCACTATATACAAAATCGAAAATAAAAATAAACCATTGTCAACAAATATCCACATCAATCCATCAAAATATTTAACAAACATTTATAGCTAAGGTTTAGCAACATCCTTCAGCTTCCTCATTTCTCATCACACAGCAACAACAACTTTCAACAACTTTCTACTTCTGCATAACAGCTTCAGATTCAGCTCTCAGCCTCAGCCTCTTCAGCAACACCTTCCTCCCAACAGCTTCTTCCCTTTGTACAACAGTATCAACAACAACAACAACTTCACTATCTTGTGCACCTTCTATTTCTTCCCCTGCACAGAAGCATCTCCCCTTTTTGTGAAGAAAGCAAAAGCAGGAAATGGTCTCTAGCTTGAACCAAGACATCCCTGGCAGTATCAACCTCTGCAATTTGTTGGTTGATTTTTATAATTTGATCCACAAGCCAATTTGTAGACAGTGTAGACTGTCTTGGACCAGTGTTGTCCAGAATGTTGGTGACATTTCTGGCAACATTTTCACTTTCAGCTTCCTTCTTCTAGGGTAAGTCGATGACTATGTTCTTGCTCTTCAAACTTGCTTCGTTTACAATGTAAAACTCAAGAGCCTTCCCTAAGGTGTCTTCTCTCTTGGGCTCAAAGCCTTGGGTAGTTAATACTTTGTAGATCAGAGAGGGAAAATGAAGGATTAAAGTTGCATTTTTTTTCAGCCAAGTTGGCAACTTGATAAAAGATCATTTTCCCTAAATCAATTTTGAATCCTTTCATAATTTTAAACAGTAGGGGGGGCTTGTTTAGATGTCATAACTGGCTCATTCAAAGAAGGAAGCCAATTGTGAATAGAAATTTTGTGGAGGGTGGAAAATAAGGCAGTTAGTTTTGAAGTTGGGCATCTAGGGATCAACTTTTTCATAATACCTCCAGTGAGATATTCAATCATTGTATCCTATTTTCTGTCACTCGTTCTGCCTCTCTTTCTCTCTCTCTTCAGTATCAAGTCTCATACATTGATTTATAATTGAGGGTGTAAATTGATACATCTTGTTATAGAGATATATCTTCCCAAATTTCTTTGAGGAGGTATCCTCTATAGTAGAGCTTAAGTTAGCATAAAACAACCTTATTATCTCATCAACATGTGGTTCTTTTTCAGTAATAGAGCCAAGAAGATGTCTGTCATTTAAGAACCGGAGCTTTTTGTAGTGATAGCAGGAATGAAAGTGAATGAATCCAATTCCACCAACCCATATTCAGTACAAGAAGCAAGATCTAATACTCTCTTATGCCTAATTACTCTATTCTTATAAGAGTCCCACATATCATGATTAGATTTAGAATAGAATTTATTGGAGAAAGCAGATACCTCAATGTCTGAATCATACATGTCTAAACTGATGGATTCGGTACTGTTGGAGGGTGTTGTGGTGTGTGTCTCTTCAGATATTGGCTGGAATGTTGCATGAGATGTTGTGGCAACATTTGAAGTAGCACTTGTCCTTGTAGTCCTGGGAACTCCCTTTGGAAAAAAATGTTTCAAGGGGGTTTCATATGGGATTTCCCTTTCTTGAGGCACACTGGGTTGTTCAGAAACAGATGGTTCTTCATCAGTTGAGAAAGCAGAGTCCATACTTTCACTGTTACTGCTTGAGTAGCTGGGTTTAGATGGTTCACATTTACTCATTTTGCTACTCAAATCTTCTTGGACTGTTTTCTCAAACACTCTACTCGATCGGCGAGTAGGGAATGTAGATGATCTGGGTCTTTTATCCAAATATGTAAAATCAGCAGTCTCATAAATATCTATAGGGTTGTTATTATCTCCAGGATAGTTGATATCTAAAGATTCATCAATTGAGTGGTGGTGTTTGGGATAGTACGTGAGGGGATATATGGAAAAGGTGCGGAGTGAGTTTGGGGATGGAGCAACTTTTGTACTCGACCCGAGGTAAGAGTAGGTGACGTGTTAGGATCCTTACTTGACTCGATGTCAACATTCGACTGGGGAGTACCCACTCGACTAGCATTTTCAATATTCACCAACCTATTCTCCATACTACCCATTCGTTCCGTCACCCCTCCTATCGCCGTACTCAACCTATTCAATTCCCAAAGTATATGGGACAACGAATCCTCTCCATCATGAGAATGCTTCCGAAATTCATCATTGTACCTACAAAACTCAACAAACAAGTTAGAGCAAGAGTTCCTCATGTCACTCGTGGTTTCACTCAAGTCTCACTTCACTTAGTGTTATTCCAATGTTGGTGAAGGACCTCTAATCCAATCAATCTCACATGTATGCTAAGCTTTGTGGAAGAATGAATTCTTGTTAGATAGAAAGACGTACGACTCAAATCTAACGGACGGAGCCAATGAAGTTTCAACGAAAATAGAGAAAAAATACAAAAGAAATTGGCACGAAATGAAAGCTCAGCCTCAAGAGCTAGTTAACAATAAAGTAAGAACAATTACTAATTATTAACTAGCTTATAAAATTAAAGAAATGAAAAGGAAAAAATAAAAATTGAATTTCAACACTTAAAAACTTTTTTGGAAAATTTGGGAAAAAGTGATGAAATTCAAGAATTAATTAGCAAACAAGTATGTTTAATTACTTGTTTTAATTAATTATAAGTATTAAAGTATTAAGAATATGATAAGAAATCAAACCGAAAATTTTGGGTCGAAAATGGCTTGAAAAAATATACTTGGACGAGTTGGTGTGCTATAGCACTTGTTAAGGCACTGGAAAAAAAAACTAAGTGTCCAAATGACAACTCTATGAAGTTATAGTACATTTGCTGCAGGTGAGAGTGGGGAAGTTTTATCTGCGTGTTGGCTAAGGTGTCCTTGTAGCTATTGACGTGGCTTTATGCTGATGACATGTTTTTTTTTTGTTTTGAAAATCAGAGATTTGGACTGATTTTCCCTTTTTTTTTTGGACCCACAAACACTATTCAACCTTTAACTTGACGAATTTTGGATCAAACACACCCATTTTGGGTCTTCCTCTCTATGAAGAATTGAAGTTCTTCAAGAACACCAAATTTCCCAACACCTTCAAATCAACTCCAAATTGCACCAATTTTTAATTCTAAGTTCCTCTTGATTGGTAGAACAAAGCCCAATAATTCTTGAAGCCAAAATCATATTTTTCCACCAAAACTCATCTTCAACTTTCAAACATTCAAGGTCCTTCAATGGTAGAATCTTCAATACTACTTTAAATGCCACAAAATTTGAAATCTAGGGATTTTTTATATCAAGGAACTCAAATTTGGCCTCAAATCCACCAAAATAACAATAAATTTTTGGGTTTTTTGTTTTTGGGATTTCGCTTTTTTTAATTAAACTAAGGGTGAAGAATTGATGGAATCTACCAAGCTCTGATACCAAATGATAGAATCCTAATTGAAAACCCTAAGAAACTCAAAAGTGAGACACAATAATTGAAATCAAAGGCAACCAAGGGTATATTAAACTCAAGACCTCCCTTAATTAAATTCAACTAAAGCACCCACACTATAGATAATTTCCACAAGTGAACATGTTCATGTGAGAAATTATGGAAGTGTTCTCCAACAACAAAGAAATTACACTTTAGCTAAGTTTACCACTAATTATATGCCTAAGTAGAATTCTAATGAAGATATTAATTGTCATCCAAAAACTAAGAACTATCAAATGAAACTAAGGCAACTATTTTAGTTATGTCTATTACAACAAAGACCCAAAAGTGGCCTTTGCACAAATAATCCCCAAATGGGTTCTTCTTAGCCACTTTGTGAAGTGACTCCTTCTCTTGCATCTTCTTCTTGAATATCCTCCCAAGCTATCATCTAGACATTAAATACACGTGGGATATTCTCTTCAAGCTCTTCCAACGCTCCTCTCTTCATGAACATGAATTGTAATTCTTGGAGCTCCCTTGCTTGGCCACGAGTGAATGGTCTTGAGCTCACTCGGGTCATATCATCCTCTCCTTCTCGGAAGGTACACCTACAACACAAGAAGATAGATCACTTATATTGAAAATATTATGGACAGTACTCACTTGGTAAGTCAATCTTGTAGTCATTGTCATTGATCTTCTCAAGGACTTTGAACGGTCCATCTCCTCTTGGGCACAAATTGCCCTTTCTCAATTGGGGAAACCTCTCATTTCGAAAGTGAACCCAAACCCAATCATCCGATTGGAAGTTCACTCTCTTTCGACCTTTGTTTTGTCTTTTGGCCACTCTTGTGTTGATCTTCTCTATGCTTTCCTTCACTTTAGCATGAATCTTCACCATTTCGATTGCCCTTTGTTTTGCATCTAAACTTACAATGATATCACTAGACAAATGGTTAAGGTTAAGGGAAATAAATGATTAAAACCATAACAAACTTCAAATGGAGTCATGCCAATAGAAGAGTGGAGTGACCTATTGTATACAAATTCTATCAAAGGTAAATGGTCCTCCCATGAAGTTGGGCTTCCTCTAGCCACACACCTAAGCATGCTCCCAAGAGTCTTATTCACTACTTTAGTTTGTCCATCCGTTTGAGGGTGACAAGACGTAGAGAACATGAGCTTGGTGCCAAGTGCACCCCATAGACTCTTCCGAAAATGACTAAGGAATTTGGAATCCATATCACTAACAATAGTGTGAGGTACCCTATGCACTTTAAGAACATGAATAACAAACAAGGATGCCACATGAGATGCATCATCACACTTGTGACATGGGACATTTATGAAAATCTATCCACTACCACAAAAATACTATCATGATCCCTTTTAGTCCTTGGTAGACCCAAAATAAATCCATAGAAATTTCTACCCAAGGGCTATTAGGAGTAGGAAGAGGGGTATACATACCTTGAGGGCGAGTCTTGGACTTGGCTTGCTTGCACTCTATGCATTGTCCACAAAGCCTCTCCACGTCCTGTCTCGTCTTGGGCCAATAGAATTGCTCCTTGAGGATGTCAAGAGTTTTGGCAACTCCAAAGTGACCCATTATGCCTCCACTATGTGCTTCCTTCGCGAAAAGTTTCCTCCATGAGCTTTTGGGAACACATACTCTACCATTTTTTTAAACAAGAACCCATCAAATAATTGGAATCGATCAACCCTCTTTCCTTGGGCTAACTCTTCATAAATCACATTGAAATCGGAGTCATTGGAATATCACTCCTTCAAACTTTCAAATCCCATCATTTTAGAAGTCATGGCATTCAACAACACAAATCTCCTAGACAAAGCATCCGCTTCAACGTTCTCCTTTCCCCATTTGTAGGTGATCACATAAGGAAAAGACTCAATAAATTCCACCCATTTTGCATGTCTCTTGTTGAACTTAGATTGACCCTTCAGGTGTCTCAAGGATTCATGATCCGAACGGATCACAAACTCCTTATGACATAAATAGTGTTGCCAATGAGCTAACACCCTCACTAGTGCATACAACTCTGTCATTGATTCTCCGAGGGTTGAACTTGAAGTGCCACATTATTGCTCGTATATAATTTCCTTTGATTCTCAATGTTCATCTCATAGGTTTTGAGAATGCTCATTAAGGTATGAAGGTCCATTGTGGCAAGATTGTGAGCTTCTTCAATGACACAAATCTTTAAATTAAACTTTTCAAGAAGAGAACAGAGAGCCTTTTCAACAAGTTGAGTGTTGGTTAATAGTTCACCAAGCACTTGACATTCATTTGAGATGTCAATCAACTTTTCAAAATAAGATTTAATATCATCCGCTTCTTCCATCCTTAAACGTTCATATTTACTCATGAGCATGCATAGCTTTGTTCGACGAACACTTAAGCTACCTTCACAATGAATTTGTAAAGTATCACATGCGTCCTTAGCCGTGGGACAGTTTTGAATGAGTTTGAACATGTAAAGATCAACACATCCAAACATTGCATTTAAGGCCTTTTCGTTGGTTTTTTCCGTAGTCCATTCGGATTCAGGTTTAACAAGAATGTCACCTTCCTCATCCATTGGCAACATAGGAACAACGTACCCATTGGTTATAGATCTTCATGCCCTAAAATCAATTGATTTGATATGAGAACGTATGTGAATCTTCCAATGGGCAAAGTTTGAACCATCTAAAATAGGAAGTCTATCAACAATCAGATTTGTTGGATCCATAACTTATGACAACATAACCAATCACTTATTGTGTTAAGTGTCGGCTGTGATACCACTTGAAGGGTGTCAAAAGCTATTGAAAGTAAAAACAAGAGATGAAATAAATTGAATGTCAATTCTGTTTCCGAATGTCAGTGACAATGTCGTCTGACACAAGTGACAACACTCGATAAAACAAAAAACTATTAAGAGTAAAATGTAGCGAAAAAAATAAAGAACACATGTTTATATTTTCATAAGTTATATGTTGATATAACTTATGATGGTCAATGACCAGAAGTATTGTATATATTTCATATACAAATTCATTTCTTTACAATTTTACACGATAAAACAAAAGGAATTAAAATGTGAAGTCACAGATGACTTCTGCCTGAAAAATATAACTACTGACATAGACAACCTCTCATTACAATCGCTCCATACAAAACTAATCTAGAATCTAAACAACAATTGTAATGTTGGACAAAATATTGTCAACACACTCAAGCAACACTTGTGATCCAGATTTCTGGGTTGAAATCCCGAGAGCTCTCTTGGTATTTTTGCAATCTAATTCTGGATGATCGATTTACTGTTGTGGCCTCTCTATTTATAGTAGAGAGTCTTTCTTGAAAAGCTCATCGATCAGTTGAGGAGGTTGAGGGAAAGGTGGGCAACCGATGTGTTTGTTGGAGAAGATCATGGAGTCGAAATCTCAACAACTTTGACTTGTTCTTCACTCGACTTCTTTCCCAAGCTTTGACTCTTTCTCCCACGTTTTACACAACTCGAATTCACCACGCCTAAGTCATTTTTACCTCTCAGTAAAAATATTACTGCTTAACGTGAAGTAAGGCAAAACTGTTATAAAAAAATGTTGGTCTGAATGTTGTGACATTTGTCCCAACATTTTTATGCATTCAAATCAGTAATTCAGAAGACGTGTTGGGTCAAATGTCACAACACCAAACCCAACATTAACAAACCTAAAGAGCATGACGAAATATTGGAGACAGTAAGATAACACTCCGGGGCGGATTCAATTTTATGGTACCGGATTCATATGAACTCAGTACTTTCGACGTGGAACATAACTTTCTATATAAAAATTTATTAAAATTACACCAAATAATAGATACGAATTTATAAATATTAAGTTCTTAAATATTGAACCCATATAATTTAAATCTTAAATTAACCTCTTGTTAACACTTAAAATTGTACAATACTCTTTAGATGCTTGTAAACCAAAAACATTCACAATTTGTTAGAAAATGCATAAGTACTACCGTTCACAATGTTTAAAGAGTTAAAAAATTGCTTCAGTAGTGACCTTGAGAAAACCTGATGAAAAAATCAAAATGATAAACAACGTTTGAAAAGGAAATAATCTTGGTTACCGTAAATAAGAAAATAAATTTGGTTAGAGTATCAGTAGGATTCAACTTCCTTGGTTAGTTAATTTACATTTTTTATTTTAAAAAAAAAAGGTAAATAAAAGTTTTACTTAAGAAAGTTACTATATTTACCTTTAAATTTACTTGATAGGGTAAAAAAGTGACACAATGCACCAAACTTAATCTCATACTCGAAATCTAAGTTGACTGCCTTGCTTTAATTATTTGTCGAAAAAGACGACAAAACAACCTTTCATTTTCATTGCTATAAATAACAAAATTATAAGAAATGAGAAAGAATTGAAAGATGCCACCTAACAACGAGTTGAGCAGCTTGAATGAGATCCCAATTATATACCATCAAGTTCAACCGTACCTATAGTTTTTTTATGCAATAACAAACAAAAGAAGAAACACAAAAGGAAAAGGAAAAGGAAAAGGAAAAGGAAAAGAAAAAGAAATTAAATAATCTTTCCTAAAATTTGAGACCTCTCTTTCTTCACAATAATTTGATAAGTAATGCCAAGGAGGATCCAGGATTTAAGATTTACGGGTTCAATCTTTAAGGTTCTTATCATGGAATTCATTATATTTCTAAATTAGTAACTTAATACTATATTTTATATTTCACATCACAATACTAAGTTTAGGTGAATTTGGTAGCAATAAACTTGCATCCGCCCTGGGTGCACATATAATAGAGTTCAATGATGTCGGTCGGTTCTGAAATAGGGATGGCCAGTGGGCCGGATTCGGGGCGGGTCCCGGCGGGATGGGACTGGGGGGCGGGCGGGAACGGTCCTCCGGCGGGACTGGCGGAATCCGCCAATGTCCCTTCCCGTTCCCGGTCTCGTCGAAAAAGGGGACCGGTCTTATCGGGCTGGGGGCGGGGTCGGGATCGAATTTTCCGATATTTTTTTTGCACTTTATTTTATAAAATAACATATATAATCACCTCAATAATTGAACAAGATAGTGTAATAAAAATATCCCAATGCTGTTTTTGTGCTTCTTATATTATTTAATAGAAATATAATTTTTTTGTAATACAATTTCAAAATTGCAACTTTGTGGTGTTGAAAGTTGCAAATAACATAGTAAAATTGTAATTTAAAAAATCACATATTTATAAACACTTTTTCTAGTTTCTTCACAATGTCTTGTGGTTCTTCGGTTGGAATTGGAATTTGTTGGTCAAATTGCTCGACGTCGCTTCCACATATTTATAAACACCTTTTCTGAAATAACTTTGATTTAATTAATGCAAATTTTAGTTGAACTTTTAAACTATAATGTTTACGGGAAATGAACACAGTAGTAGATAAATTTGCCCAACCGTGTCTTTCTTGTCCTTTAGGCAAACATGTTCGCCTTCCGTTTCAGTCTTCTTCAAGTGTTACGTATTCTCCCTTTAACATTGTTCATGTAGATTTATGGACATCTCCAATTATTAGTTCACTGGGTCATACATTTTATCTCGTCTTATTAGATGACTTTTCTCACTTTGTCTGGGTCTATCCACTTAAATTCAAGTCTGAAGTGTTTGTCAAGTTTCTTGCATTCCGTGTCTATGTCCAAACACAATTTGAAAAAGACATAAAAGCGCTTCAATATGATAACGGTCGTGAGTTCAATAATTTTGTGTTTCACAATTTTTGCTATACTAATGGCATGATGTTCCAGTTCTCGTGTCCCCATACCTCCTCCCAAAATGGCAAGGCCGAATTAATCATTCGCACTATGAATAACATGGTTCGTACGATTCTATTTCATGCATCCCTCCCCCCTTCCTTTTGGGTCTATGCTGTGAAAATAGCTAAAATTATTCTAAATATTTTTCCCACTCAAACTCTCAAAAATAGAACACCCACCGAAATTCTATTTCGTAGGATCCCAACTTATGAGCACTTATGAATTTTCGGCTGCATGTGCTACCTAAATCTTGCCTACACGACCCCGCATAAACTTGCACCCCGCACCACCCCTTGTGTGTTCTTAGGTTTTCCGCCCAATCATAGGGGATATTTGTGCTACGACTTGTCTTCCCCCAAAATCATCATCTCACGTCACATTACGTTTGATGAAGCAATCTTTCCATTCGCAAATATCCAAAAATTCCAGAATTCAGATTACGCATTTTTAGACGAGTTCGACACATCACCGCTTCTCCGCCTAGCTCTCAGTCGCGCTATCACTGTTCCGGCGGCAGCCACTACACCCACTGCCTCTGTCCAATCTCCCCTCGGTCGAGCAACCACTGTCCCGACGACCACCCCTTTCCCATCGTGCGGTGTCTCTACTCTACTTCGGTCAACACTGAATATCACCACCACCACCGACACTCAGCCCACCGTCTCTCAATCTCATCACGTCCCTATCTCCGACATCGAACTGACGCCCATTGTGCCCCAGTCATCGATCGCCACAAATCCTGACACTGTACCAGTAATCGAAACCCAACCCAACACCAGTACCCTCCACAACCTAACTACAACACCGCACTATCAACCAAGTTCCTACCTACCACAGTCAACAATACCGGTAACAACTACCCTAACCCACATCGATCTGCCCAGATCATTGCCCACACCGATCTCGATGTCCTCCCCGGAAACAACCCAACCAATTCAGTTTCCCATCGACCAATCGTATAGAAACCCCGACATCGTCCCTGCCAGTAACCCGACACCACTTCTCCACTAAAATACCCAACCTACCCCTGCCTTCATGCACCTTATGGAAACCCGTGCCCAACACGAAATTTTCAAGCCCAAGGTCCAATTCAACCTATCCACACAAACCATTTCCCAAATTCCCAAAAACCCAAAATTAGCCAAACTAGACCATAATTGGAATGCGACCATGCGTGAGGAATTTAATGCTTTAACGAAACAACACACTTGGGATTTGGTTCCTAGACCGGAGGGGTGAATGTGATCCGTTGTATGTGGCTTTTTTATCACAAATATAGAGACAGTGGTGACTTGGAGAGATATAAGATGAGACTTGTGGCTAATGGTACTAATCAGCATGAGGGTATTGATTATGGCGAGATTTTTAGCCCGGTTGTTAAACCGTCCACTATTCGCACAGTTCTGAGTATTTCCATCGGTAAATATTGACCGATTCATCAGCTTGATATGAAAAATGTATTTTTACATAAGGACTTGAAAGAAACTGTTTATATGCATCAACCACCAGGTTTTGTCCATCCTGCAGCCCCTCACTATGTATGTCGTATTCGTAAGTCACTTTATAGTTTAAAACACGCCCCTAGAGCGTGATATGATTGCTTTGCATAGTACCTTATCCGGATTAGGTTTGTATGCAGAAAGTGTGATAATTCTCTATTTATTTTTCATAGAGGTAGTAACATTGTTTATTTGTTGTTATATATGGACGACATTGTTCTTACTGCCTCTTTTGATGTGTTGAAAATCGAGATCATTGCACTGCTTAAAATCGAATTTACTATGACTAACTTGGGGACGTTGCATGCCCCATGGAGCCTCATTTTACCATTCTTAAATGTATCATTTGATATGTTAAGGGCACACTTGATTATGGATTGCATCTATACCCCTCAGTACCGACCTGATTGTTATCATGCACGGATGCTGATTGGGCAGGCTGTCCAGACACGCGACGCTCCACCTCCAGCTATTGTGTGTTATTAGGGGATAACCTCATTTCATGGTCTGCCAAGAGGCAAGCCACCTTATCCCGTTCGAGTGCAGAAGCAGAGTATAGAGGCGTTGCGATGTTATTGCTGAGATCTATTGGCTTCGAAACCTTCTTTTGGAGCTTCAGTGTCCTTTGCGTAAGGCGTCTTTGGTCTATTGTGATAACATATCCACTATATATTTATCTCATAATCCGATTCAACATCAACTAACCAAGCACATTGAGATGGATATACACTTTGTTCGTGAGAATGTTGCTCTAGGTCATGTTAAGGTGTTGCATGTGCCTTTCTCGTATCAGTATGCGGATATCTTCATGAAAGGCCTTCCTAGACAACTCTTCCTCGACTTCAGATCCAGTCTTAGCGCCCGGCCTCCTTTCGCTCCAACTGAGGGGGTGTATTAACGTGTACAATATTATATTTAGTCATATTTAGCGTTGTGTAATTATGGTAGATATATGATCCATGTTGTATGAGGATTTCACATTGTGCACCATATATATATTTATATTAATGAGAAAGGTTCCCCAAAGGAGATTAATACATTCTTTACATGGTATCAGAGCCGATGTTAGACCCCAAATTATATTATCCACGCTCCAGTTAACAAGACATGGGCGTGTGAGAGAGTGTTAAGAGTCCCACACCTTATATGGACTTGGACAATCCTCACCCTACAAGCTAGCTTTTGGGGTGAGAATTGTCCAAGTCCATATAAGGAGTCCATATTCCCATTCCATATCCGATGTGAGACTCTTAACACTCCCTCGCATGCCAGGTCTAGGGGCCCAACATCGGTGAACAAAGAATTGGAATGGACCTGACTCTGATACCATGTAAAGAATGGATCATGGGCCAAACTCAACCCCAAAAGCTAGCTTGTAGGGTGATGATTGTCTACGTCCATATAAGGAGTCCATATTTCCATTTCATATCCGATGTGAGACTCTTAACAGTGATAGATACTACTTTAGAGAAAAGTCAAAGGATTACAATATTGCTTAATATGGATATTAGTTAGGTATTTTACTCAAAAATAAATGCTTTTGGGTGAAAGTAGAAGCATTTTGTAAAATAAATAAATTTTAGAAGTTTAACCAAACATGCTAGAAAACTGTTTTGAATAGTTACAACTCCAACTGAAATTAATTGCCTACCTTCTCTATATAAGAATTATTGTTTTCAAAATACAATTGATAGTAATTTCTCTTTTGCAAGAGTGATAATTAATATTATCACGCTTCAAACCTTCTTATATTTCTCTATTTTTCTCTTCTTAATAGTTCAAATCAACTTTCTACATTCTCCACCATTAGATTGCTGTTGTAAAGTGTAATGCCGTCGATCTCTATTAAATCTTTTTTCCAATTGAAATTTTAATGACTACTAGTAGTAAGGTAGTTCGATAGTTGGATTGATGCCGACTCCTCTGTCTAAATTATCCATATTTTTCTTTCTCCGTCTTCTTCACCAATTTGTACTTTCTTCTGTACTGATATAACAAATTATTGGGATCCCAGATCCCATCTCGACTAAATTATACCGCTTCATTCAATTTCATCTCAAATAAAAACTATACAAAATAAATTAAAGTACCTACCGCACACTTTTTACCTAACATATAAATTCTGCTCTTAGGTCAAGGTGCGGAGCTAGGGAACAGTAGGGTTTCATAGAAATATATGTATATATATATATATATATATATATACTTTATTATTAGCGAATATTCTTCGAATATTCACAGTATATTTTGTAATTATGATAGGTGTATATTTAAGGTAACTTAGAATTCTTATTGTAGTAGAAATCAATCTCTGTACAACTATATATATTGTGATTAATGAAAGGAATCCCAAGAGAAATTATTCCAATCTTACATGGTATCAAGAGCCAAACCCTAATCCCTACTCTTTTCCCTTCCTCTCGGCCGACCACCACCCAAATTCTTTTTTTTTCCTTCCTCTCGGCCCCCATGTCTCGCCCTACTTCCCCCACCAATTCCGGTTCTTCTACTGGCACTTTTGACAACCCCCTCAACGTTCATCATCTTCTTTTCATCCGGCATTCGCCGTTACCAACATCAATAATTTTATCCCTATAATTCTTGACCAAGAAGACTGTCAATATTCTATGTGGATAGAACTATTCTATATTCATGCATGTGCGTACAATGTGCTCGACCATATTGATGATTATGTTCCTCGTCCAACCGATGTTGCACACTCGACCTGGCGTCGCCTTGACGCCATCGTCAAACAGTGGATCTACGGACCATCTCTAAAGACTTGTTGTGTACTATCATGAAAACATGTGCTACGACACGTGAACTTTGGGTACAGTTAGAAGAAATTTTTCAGGGTAATAAAAATACTCGGGCCGTGTATTTGGAAGAGCAGTTCAACAATACGTGTCTCGAGAATTTTAACATGTCCAAATACTGTAAACAACTGAAACTCATAACCGACCAACTTTTCAACGTAGGGACATCTGTTTCAGAAACCAAGATGGTACTTCAACTAGTTTCTGGTTTATCGAAAGGTGAATATGATACACTTGCAATGATGATTCAATAGGCAGACCCCCTACTAAGTTTCAACAAAGCACGTTCGCAAATTTTGTTGGAAAAGACCCGCCGTGCTAAACAAGAGGAGCACAATCACAAGGCATTAGCCGTTGACGGCATGACACCACCGGCGGCCAACACCACCCAGCCACCACCGCAAGACCACCAGCAGCAGCAGTTCCACGGGGGAGGGCGTGGCGGCAGAGGCCGCGGTAACAACAATAAAGGGAAGGGCCGCGGCAAGGGCAACCGGAACCAGCAGCAGCCTGGCCCAATCCTTGCTCCCTATTTTTAGTGGCCTGGGCAACAACATTGGCCTAATACCGGAAACTGGGCCTCGCCTGCCTGCCTTACCCAACTTCAGGGGCCCAGTTCCAGCAAGCGTGGTCACCAGGTGTTTTGGGCCACGCCCCAGCCAACAGGAAGGCCCATCAGTCCACACAGTCGGCCCACATATCTTCGGCCACTCAGCTTCCGCAAGCCAACAGCCTGGCCACCACTGATTTGGGCCAGGCCTTCAACACACTGAACCTTCAACAGCCCGATGATAATTGGTACAAGGACACCAGAGCCACATCTCATCACACCCGGTCGTCAAGTAATTTATCTCAAATGCATTGGTTAAAGTGTCCTCAATTTATTACTGTTGGCAATGGTCACCGCATTCCAATTGAAGGTTACGGTAATACACATACCAAACATCCCCATAAACCTTTCTCCCTAAATCATGTCCTCTACACCCCTAACATCATTAAAAACTTAATCTCTGTTAGAAAATTCACTCGCAATAATTCTGTGTCTATTGAATTTGACCCTTTTGGTTTTTCTGTGAAGGATCTCAATACGGAGAAAATTCTTACGCGCTGCAATAGTGTGGGAGACCTATACCCCTTCACTCAATCTTCCGCTGTCAGACCACATTCACCCATCTCCCTTGCAGCTATCTCTCCGTCAACTTGGCATAACAGACTCGGACACCTAGGAGACCCTGTCTTTAATTTTCTTAGAACTAATAAGCGTATTCAACGTAATAATGGAAAACTTGCCCAACACTGCTTTTCTTGCCCGTTTGGAAAGCATACTCGTCTTTCATTTATGTCATCCAACAATGTTACTTTTTCTCCATTTGATATTGTTCATGCTGATTTGTGGACATCTTCGGTTGTTAGTTCCTTGGGTCACAAATTTTATCTAGTATTCTTAGATGATTTTTCACACTTTGTCTGAATTTACCCACTAAAATTCAAATCTGAAGTTTTTGCCAAGTTTCTTGAATTTCAAAAATTCATTAAAACACAATTTGAAATATCCATAAAATCTTTCCAATGTGATAATGGACGTGAATTTAATAACTCCGCATTCAACAATTTCTGCTCTAAACAAGGCATGATTTTCCGTTTTTCCTGTCCTTACACTTCATCCCAAAACAGAAAGGCTGAACGAATTATATGCACCATCAATAACATGGTTCGTACCTTATTGTTTCATGCATGTCTTCCACCACCATTCTGGGTCTATGCTGTTAAAATGGTAGAGTACCTCCTTAATATTTTGCCAACCAGCACTCTCCAAAATAAGACTCCAACCTAAATCTTATACCGTAGGTTCCCATCCTATGACTATCTTCGCATTTTTGGCTGCCTATGCTACCCCAATCTGGCCTCCACTGCACCTCACAAATTCGCCCCACGCACCACTCCTTGCATCTTGGTTGGCCTCTCTCCTAATCATCGGGGTTACCTGTACTATGACATAGCCACTCGTAAAATCACTGTCTCGCATCACGTCACATTTGACGAGACGACCTTTCCGTTCTCAAACCTCCAAAAATTTCAAACCACGGATTACACCTTCCTCGATGAGCCGAGTCTGTCCCTTGTTCTTCGGTCGATGTGCCACCGGCAGCTTACTGTTCCGACGGAGCCTGCACTAGCAGCTCCGTCCCTACCACTGTCCAGCGTCGTCTCCAACCAACAACCTCCAAGCTCTCGATCGAACACCCCACTGATCGACCCACCCGTATCTCATACCCAACCAGAACCACTGCTGCCTCCAGAACCCGCAAGCCAGCAGCCACAAAACCTAGACCAACCACTGTTGCCTACCCACCGTATGGAGACTCGTGCATAACACGGAATTTTCAAACCCAAGGTCCATTTTAACCTCTCCACACAAACCATATCACCCATTCCAAAACTATCTAAACTGGACCCTAATTGGAATGCGACCATGTGCGAGGAATTTAATGCTTTAACCAAGCAGAACACTTGGGATTTGGTACCTAGACCGGACGGTGTGAATGTTATCCGGTGTATGTGGATATTTCGTCACAAGTTCAGAGACAGTGGTGACTTGGAGCGGTATAAGACAAGACTGGTTGCTAATGGCACTAATCAACAGTAGGGTATTGATTGTGGTGAGACATTCAGTCCGGTTGTTAAACCGGCTACTATTCAGACTGTTCTCAGTATTTGCTATGGGCATGCATTGGCCGATTCATCAGCTTGATGTCAATAATGCATTTCTTCATAGGGATTCAAAAGAAACTGTTTACATGCATCAACCCCCTGGCTTTGTTCATCCAACAGTCCCGCAATTTAAATGTCGTCTCAGAAAGTCATTGTATGGCTTGAAACATGCACCCCACGCTTGGTATGATCACTTTGCCAGACATCTTATGCAGATCAGATTTATATGTAGCAGGAGTGATAACTCTCTCTTTACTTTTTATCGATGTAGCAGCACTACTTATTTGCTATTATATGTGGATGATATTGTTCTTACTGCCTCCTATGACGGTTTGAAGAATGAAATCATTGCTCTACTCAAAACTGAATTTGCTATGACTGATTTGGGCAAGCTGAGCTATTTTTTGGGTATATCCGTGACCGGATCTGCAGCTACTATGTTTTTGTGTCAGCGCAAATATGCGGATGAGATAGTGTATAGGGATAAGATGATAAATTGTAAAATTATGACAACTCCGGTTGACTCAAACTCCAAGCTCAGTGCCAATGAGGGTGCGCTAATTTGTGATCCCACCCTATATCGGAGTCTTGCAGGTGCCCTTCAGTATCTTACATTCACTAGGCCTGATATTGCATATGTCGTTCAGCATGTGTGTCTGTTTATGCACGACCCTCGAGAGTCCCATTTTGTTGCCCTTAAGCGTATCATCAGATACATTAAGGGCACACTTGAGTTTGGACTGCATCTCTACCCCTCTGCACCAACCAAGTTACTCTCCTACACGGATGCAGATTGGGCAAGCTGCCTGGACACACGTCGCTCCACCTCGGGCTATTGTGTATTTCTTGGGGATAATCTTATCTCCTGGTCCGCCAAACGGCAGGCCACGCTATCCCGTTCAAGTGTTGAAGCAGAGTATCACATAGTTGCTAATGTCGTTGCTGAGATCTGTTGGGTCCGAAATCTTCTTTTGGAGCTCCAGTGCCCACTGCGAAAGGCGTTTATAGTCTAATGTGACAACATATCTGCCATCTATATGTCTCACAATCCGGTCCAACATCAGCAGACCAAGCATATCGAGATGGATATTCACTTTGTGCGTGAGAAGGTCGCCCTTGGTCAGGTCAAAATATTACACGTGTCTTCCTCCTATCAATATGCAGATATTTTTCACAAAGGGACTACTGAGACAGCTCTTCACCGACTTCAGATCCAGCCTTAGCGTTCGGCCTCCTCCCGCTCTGACTGCGGGGGAGTATTAGTGAATATTCTCCGAATATTCACAGTATATTTTGTAATTATGATAGGTGTATATTTAAGGTAGCTTAGGATTCTTATTGTAGTAGGAATCAACCTCTGTACAACTATATATATTGTGATTAATGAAAGGAATCCTCAAGGGAAATTATTCCAATATTACATTTATATTTATATAGTACTTCCTCCTTTCTAATTTATGTGAAACTTTTCGCTTCTTGAGAGTTATTTTAACTTATTTTCAAAGATAAATTGGATTAAATCAACTCAATCGTTAAAAAAAATAAAACTTATATATTAAAACATTTAAAAACTATAAGAAAAATTATACAATTGCAAGTTTTGTCATATTTATATGATGAGAAAATCATTTTTAAATCATTAATCAGAGTTCACATATGAATCTCTAAAAAATATTACATAAATTAAAACATAGAGAATATATAATAATGGCCCTTGATGAAAATTCTGTCCTTAGGTCTGCATGTGTTTGATGTACTTCTTCAGTAATAGGTATTGATTATATACTATTTGTTCCTATAACAACTTCACGTATACTCATTATTAACCTTTCCTTTACCTTGCTTTGTATTAATGCATGCATGAGTTGTACGTATACCTTATTAGCTAGCAGTTTAATTATAAATTAGTTATTAACACTGAAAGTCGTTGTTGTGACCTAATTCAAAATCCATAAATTAAAAATTCTAACTCCCCATTCCAAAATATTTCATCACTTAGTTAACAGCATTTATTATATCCCACCTGTAATTTCAAGCCTTTTCCCTTTCATATACTCCTAATTTCCCTTGTTTCTCCACTCAATTCATTTCACTAACAATGTATCACCTCATTTTCACAGCTTTATCCTTTCTCTTCTCAGCTTTTATCTTCCTACTAACTAAAAAAAACAAATCCAAACACCTCAATCTTCCTCCCGGTCCACCGGGTTGGCCGGTCGTCGGTAACCTTTTTCAAGTCGCCGGTTCAGGTAAACAGTTTTTCGAATACATTAGAGACCTCAAACCAAAATATGGCTCAATTTTCACTTTAAAAATGGGTGCTCGAACTATGATTGTTATTACTAGTCATGATTTGGCTTACGAAGCTTTAATCGAGTCGGGTCTACTATTCGCAACCCGTCCAAGAGAAAACCCGACCAAAACCATCTTCAGTTGCAACAAATTTACCGTCAATTCCGCGAATTATGGCCCCGTGTGGCGGTCCCTGAGGAAAAATATGGTACAAAACATGCTTAGTGCGAGTAGGTTAAAGGAATTTCGCGATTGTAGAGAAATGGCGATGAATAAATTGATAGAAAGAATTCGTACGGATGCTGAGGAGAACAACGACGTCGTTTGGGTGCTGAAGAACACGCGTTTTGCGGTGTTTTGGATTCTTGTGGCTATGTGTTTTGGTGTTGAAATGGAAGAGAAAATGGTTGAAACTGTTGATCAAATGATGAAGGAGGTGTTGTTTGTGCTTAATCCAAGGATAGACGATTATTTTCCGATATTGAGGTTATTTGTTGGTTATAAACAACGTAAACTAGTTAAAGACGTTCGTAAGCGACAAATCGAAACCCTAGTCCCTCTGATTGAGAAACGTTGTAGCGCTGTACAAAATCCTGGGTCCGACAAGACTGCAGCCTCGTTTTCATATCTAGACACTTTGTTCGATGTTAAGATCGAAGGTAAAGAAAGCTGAATTGTATAAGCATCTTACACTAGTCAGAAATATGGAATTTTCAATGAAAAGTTTAAACAATGAGATATACTTTTATTTATTAATTTTTTTGATCCACAGGTAGAAAGTCAGGACTTACAAATCCAGAGCTTGTAACACTATGTTCGGAGTTTTTAAATGGTGGGACAGATACTACGGCTACGGCATTAGAATGGGCCATAGGGAGATTGATCGAAAACCCTATCATACAAAAAAAACTATACGAAGAGATCAGAAGCGTAGTGGGTGACGAAAAGATTGGGGAGAATGATATAGAGAAGATGCCTTACTTAAACGCCTTCGTAAAGGAGCTTTTACGTAAACATCCACCAACCTACTTTACACTGACCCACACAGTAACTGAGCCCGTTAAATTGGGTGGATACGACATACCCATGGATGCTAACGTGGAGTTTTTCACACATGGGATCTCCCACGACCCGAATATTTGGTCCGACCCAGATAAGTTTGATCCGGATAGGTTTTTATCTGGGCGGGAGGATGCTGATATAACGGGCGTGAAGGGGGTGAAGATGATGCCATTCGGGTTAGGGCGAAGAATTTGTCCGGGCTTGGGAATGGCAACGTTACATGTCAATTTGATGTTGGCTCGAATGGTTCAAGTCTTTGAATGGTCCGCTTACCCGGAAAATAGTAAAGTTGATTTTAGTGAGAAGTTGGACTTTACTGTGGTGATGAAAAATCCTTTAAGAGCTAAGGTCAACCCAAGAATGTAATTAAGTGGTGCTCATTAAGATAATAAGTACAATATATGTTTAATTAAAATATTGTAAGAAGGTGGGGACATTCTCAATATTCCACACTTGTTTTCAGTTAAGTACACAATTTGAACATATGTATATTTCGTATTATATCTTAATACTTCTTCTTTCACTCGTCTGAACTTAGAACCACAACAATTGAACTTTGGGACACATGCCTGAACTTTGAACTAAATAATTCGAATAGAGTCTTAAAGTTGGAATTCAGAAAAAATTATTGTCACTCAAATTAGTTGTGACTACATTTTTAAATACCGAATATCTTCTAAATAACAGTCCTAAAAGTAGCTACTGATGCAACTTTCTCGTTTTATTGAGTTTATGCAGGTGTTTGCCCGTACTAACCACTCAAATGAACCTACCATTTCAAGAGAAATTATAAGCGTGGAGGGACCATTGTCATTTTAATGTTCCATTTTTCAGTTGGGCATTAAATATAAGTAAGTAGTATTATGGGCCTAGAAGCAATTTGTTTATTGGTCTGAGACTCTCAATCATGCATGTCAAATAAGTATATTTCTAGCCTCAAGTTAAGGGAACCGACTTTTAAAACCAATAAAGATGGTATGCCCCATAGGCCAGAACAAGAAAATAATGCCTAGCCACTTGTTAGCCTATTTAAGTTGCCTCCTATACCAGTCTCACCAAATCAATGTTCTATATATGGTCGGCAATAGGCAGTAGGCTTCTCAACAATTGTACCACACGACAATAATGTCTTAGCAAGGTCGACATAAAAACCTATATATCTCATACCAAAATTTCCCAGTAAATATAGGAGAACATGATAAAAATGGTATATTTTGATAGAGTGTGGGACAACTTTTATATATCATTGAAAAAAACGCGTTCAATTCCCTAATATGATTAAGAGTTGAGTTAAATGATAATCACTCGTAATAGCCCGGCCAGTCCATTAATGATATTTGTCCGCTTTGTGCCTAACGTGAATACGACAATAAAACTCGTCATTAGCGTTTAAGAATTTATTCTTTATATATCACATCACTTCCCTGCTTTGCCGATGTGAGATTTGCCTAAAATGTCACGTACACTTTTTTTAGGGGCTCAACATACTTGTTGAGGTTTAACTCATCATCATCTCGAAGATGTGAGTTCGACTAAATTCTATTGAGATCTTTTGCACCATCACCTATCTTAATGATGTTGGATTTGTCTAACTTAATTGAACGACGAGGTTCTCCCAACCATACAAGGTTGCACTAGTGTCTTTGATACCATACGTACGTAACAACCTAGTCTATTAGTGTTAAATATACACAATATACACATAGTATACATGTGTATATTGTGTGTATTTGGTCTCGGATTTGCTCCCGTGATGGCTCTCGGAATTGGATGATTATTCAATGTAATTTATGGTAAATATTTAGTATCCTAGTTTAGGTAATGTTGTAATATAATTAGTAGTGTATTACCATAATTATTGTATTACCATAAATGTATAGTTAGTATAGAATAAGGTTTTAGGAATAGGATTCTCCTATTATGGAAATATGTAACTTGTATATATAGCCTTTCAATTATTGAAAATAATCAAGGGATTATTTCTTTCATGGTATCAAGAGTCTAGGTTTATTTTCTCTCCCAAACTCTCCACTTTTCCCATCGAAATCCCTAGCCAAAATCCAAGACCTTGCTCTCGGGTTTCATGCCGATGAGAACCCCCTTCTTCCAAAAAATTTCTCCATAATCCCTCAATCACATACTGTTCTATCAATATGTCTACATTCCGGGACATGTTTCATCCTGCCCTTACAGTTTCTAACATCAAGAATAACATCCCTCTAGTTCTTGAAATAGAAAACGTCCAATATGCAACGTGGGTCGAACTGTTCAAAATTCACGCACGATCGCATCAAGTCATCCGTCACATAATCCCCGCGGCTCCTGAGGATACGGAGGTGACAAAACGCGAGGATGATCCTAAGTTATGGACGACTATTGATGCTACCGTCCTTCAGTGGATATATTCCACCATATCTACCGACCTTTTGCAAACAATTATTGAGCCTGACCCTACGGCACAAGCGACTTGGGATAGATTGCGTGATATATTCCAAGATAATCAAAATTCTAGAGTCGTTACCCTTGAGCGGAATTTCTCTCACGTCAACATGGAAGATTTCCCTAATGTTTCGGCTTATTGCAAAAGATTAAA
This sequence comes from Anisodus acutangulus, assembly GCA_029783415.1. NCBI lineage: Eukaryota > Viridiplantae > Streptophyta > Magnoliopsida > Solanales > Solanaceae > Anisodus > Anisodus acutangulus. The sequence continues at coordinate 14,956,539 of CM056498.1, forward strand.
GGAATTGGCGGACCAACTTCGCAACGTTGGCGCGCCTGTTTCGAACGATCGTTTGGTCCTCCAAATGGTTTCCGGCCTCTCCGAGGCCTATAGTGGTGTGGGAACACTTCTTCGGCAAAACAATCCGCTTTCGCAATTTTATCAGGCTCGTTCTATGCTTACACTAAAAGAAGCAGGCATGGCCAAATGAGCGGCTATCGGTACTAGTCCCGTAGTCATGATGACCGAGTCCACGGTGTATCCTACCGGTTCCAACAATTCGGGCCAAAACCGCAACAACGGTGGCGGCAAAAAGGGTGGAAATAAGAAAAATAATGGCAAAAACTGCGGCGGCAACCGGCAGAATGGCGGTGGGGGTCCTCGCGGTGGTCAGTAGCAACAGCAGTTCTGGGGTCCACAGTGGGCCCCTATGCAGTGGCAGTGGACCCCACAACAACAGCAGTTTGGGCCCAGCCAGTTTACGTCCCATCGGCAGTTTCAGCCCAATTGGCAGTGGCCAACCCAGCAGCAATCCAGGCCTAATTCGGCCTGGTCCAGTTACAGCCAGCAGTTTGGGCCGAGACCGGAAGCAGGGGTGCTTGGGCCTCGGCCCCCGCAAGCCCATCACGCAGCAACACCAACGCATACTGACATCGAAGTCGCAATGCACACGCTTGGTTTAAATCCACCTTACCCAAATTGGTATATGGAGACAGGGGCCACTACCCACATGCCATCAAATTCAGGTATGCTCTCATCTTATTCCAATTTGAGCAACCCCCGCGGTATAATTATTGGTAATGGTAATTATATTCCAATTCGTGGTTATGGTCATAAAACCTTATCTCCCCTTCATCCTCCTCTTATATTGAAAAACACCCTACACGCCCCAAATTGATTAAAAACTTAGTCTCTGTCCGTAAATTCACTACTGACAATTCTGTTTCTATTGAATTTGATCCATTTGGTTTCTCTGTGAAGGATTTCAAGACGGGGAGTCCTTTCATAAGGTGTGATAGTAGGGGAGATCTTTATCCTATCACACCCAGTTCCGGTCCATCGAGTCAATCCCTGCCATCAGCCTTTGCAGCCATTTCTCCTTCCTTGTGGCATGCTCGTCTTGGTCATCCGGGGTCCTCTATTTTGTCATCTTTAGATAAAAATAGTTTTATTTTATGTAAGAGTACGAGTCGTACTCCAATTTGTCAATCTTGTTCTTTAGGAAAAATTGTGAAGTTGCCGTTTGTAGACTCAAAATCTCATACTTTAATGTTATTTGATATTATTCATAGCGACTTATGGACATCTCCTGTTCTTAGTTCTGCGGGTCATCGGTATTATGTTCTCTTTCTGGATGATTATTCTAAATTTCTATGGACGTTTCCGATAGCGAAGAAATCTCAAGTTTTTTCCATCTTCCTAAAATTTAGAGCCTTCATCAGAACCCAATTCAACCGTGAAATCAAAAATATTGAGTGTGATAATGATAAAGAATATGACAATGGGGTGTTTTGGGAATTCTGTGCTAATAATGGGATAAATTTTCGTTTCTCTTGTCCTCATACTTCTTCACAAAATGGGAAAGTCGAACGTAAAATTCGTTCCATAAATAACATTATCCGCACTCTATTAATTCATGTTTCCGTACCCCCATATTTTTGGCATCATGCTCTTCAAATGGCTACATATCTACTTAACATAACTCCTTCCAAAGGTTTGACATATTCTTCTCCCTTTCAAATTTTATATAATAAAATTCATTGATATTCACATCTTCGGGTTTTTTGGTGTTTATGTTATCCGTTATTCACGTCCACCACAATTAACAAACTTCAGGCCCGGTCGACTCCATGTGTGTTTTTGGGTTTTCCATCTAATCATCGTGGCTACAAATGCTTTGATTTATCCTCTAATAAAATCATCATTAATCGCCATGTCATTTTTGATGAATCCCAATTTCCATTTGCTAAAAGTCATACTCACGTGCCTAGTTTGTATAATTTTTTGGATGAACAAATATCCTCGTATATTATTCAGTATTTTTCGGACATCTCCCGCACCAAAAATTATCCAGCGGGCCCACTGCCCGCTGGTCCCACTGGTCTGTCACAACCCTCTCTGCCCAATTTTATCACTAGGCTACCCAGCCCAATATCGAACCGGTCCAGCCTCAGATCCACATCATATCGCTTCCCAGATTGGGCCAAGAGCCCATCGCTGGCGCTACCCGTCCCCGAACCCAAAGAAATTCCCAAAATCCGTCCAATTCTCCCTCGAGTCATAGACCGATCACTCGTAGTCAACGGGGTGTTTTTAAACCAAAAAGATATTTTAAATTACATTCTCATGTTCTTAAATCACCCTTACCCTGAAATCATGTGTCTGCATTAAATGACCCGAATTGGAAAATTACTATGACCGATGAATTTAACGCTCTTATTGATAATAAGACGTGGGTGTTGGTACCCCGTCCATCTGGTATTAATATTATTCGGTCTATGTAGATTTTTGCTCATAAGAAGAATTCATATGGTTCATTTGCTCGACATAAGGCGCGACTTGTGAGTGATGGTAAGACTCAGCAGGTTGGTATAGATTGTGGTGAGACATTTAGTCCAGTGGTCAAATGGGCTACCATTCGCACGGTGCTAAGCTTGGCTCTTTCGAAGGCATGGCCTATTCATCAGTTAGATGTAAATAATGATTTCCTACATGAGGATCTCAAGGAAACAGTCTATATGCATCAGCCGTTGGGATTCAGGGATCCTCACCATCCTCATCATGTCTGTTTATTGAATAAGTCCTTATATGGGCTTAAGCAGTCTCCCAGGGCCTAGTATACAAGGTTTAGTGACTATGTTTTGACTATTGGGTTCACTCACAGCAGGTCAGATAATTCCTTGTTCATCTACCGTCGTGGTTCGTCCTTGGCCTACATTTTATTGTATGTGGATGATATCATTTTGACTCCCTCTTCCGATGCCTTACGTCAGTCTATCATGACCATGCTCAGCTCTGAGTTTGCTATGAAAGACTTAGGGCCCTTGAGTTACTTTTTGGGGATTGCCGTCACTCGTCATTCCGATAGATTATTCTTATCTCAAAGGAAATATACAGCTGAGATCATCGAGAGGGCGGGGATGTCATCCTGTAAGTCCACTTCCACTTCAGTTGATACGAAGCCCAAGCTTAGTATCGCGGCCGGCGTACCCTACGAGGACCCGACCCGATATCGCAGTCTTGCAGGGGCCCTTCAGTAACTTACCTTTACACGACCAGATGTTACGTATGATGTCCAGCAGGTGTGTTTATTTATAAAATGATCCTAGAGTTGAGCACATGAATGCCCTCAAACGTATCATTCGGTAGATTCAGGGTACACTTGACTATGATTTGTATTTATATCATTCCTCGACGTCCACACTGGTCTCGTATACAGATGCTGATTGGGGTGGTTGTCCCGACACCAGACGGTCTACGTCCGGCTATTGTATGTTTCTTGGAAACAACTTGGTCTCCTGGTCTGCAAAGCGTCAGTTGAATCTATCCCGCTCAAGTGCCGAGGCTGAATATCGAGGGGTAGCTAATGTGGTCTCGGAATCATGTTGGTTACGTAATTTGCTTTTAGAGCTTCATTGTCCCATCCAGAAGGCAACCTTGGTGTATTGCGATAATATTAGTGTCATCTACCTTTCTGATAATCCGGTTCAGCACCAACGCACTAAACATATCGAGATGGACATTCACTTTGTCCATGAAAAGGTTGCTCGGGGTCAGGTACGCGTCTGTCATGTCCCGTCAAGATATCAAATTGCAGACATCTTTACAAAGGGTCTTCCCTCGGTCCTTTTTGAAGATTTTAGGGACAGTCTCAGCGTTCGAAGACCGCCCGCTATGACTGCGGGGGTGTGTTAAATATACACAATATACATGTGTATATTGTGTATATTTGGTCTCGGATTTGCTCCCGTGATGGCTCTCGGAATTGGCTGATTATTCAATGTAATTTATGGTAAATATTTAGTATCCTAGTTTAGGTAATGTTGTAATATAATTAGTAGTGTATTACCATAAATGTATAGTTAGTATAGAATAAGGTTTTAGGAATAGAATAGGAATATGATTCTCCTATTATGGAAATATGTAACTTGTATATATAGCCTTTCAATTAATGAAAATAATCATGAGATTATTTCTTTCAATTAGTGTTATTGACGGCTTTAAACCTAGGCATACACAACATTAAAATGTAGTTGCCTCCTCCTCATATGCCTAACATCTTTCCGATATGGGACACATTGCTTGTCCCTCTTCCAGCAAATGAGTCGTAAATGAAACCTCTCCTAGTGACATTATAATTAATCTGCATCAAGTACCTTTTGGTATAATCTTGATATTTTTCAAAATGTCACAATGGAATCCTGTCATAATTCTATTTGCTATACCTGATCCTATTAATTACAATCTTATGTTGTATCTTATTTACACATTGAACGGTATTTAAAGACGGACCAGTGCAGGAATTAGTTATCTATTCTATTAAAAAGAATAAACTAAACCGCTACGAACATAGAAAACTAGGTGTACAAAATTAACATCCTAGTAGATTACATAACCAGTATGAATATTTGAAAAGGAAAAGTAAAAAGAGAGTCCAACATGAACCACGTGAAGCAAGTCACTACTGGTCTTAACTCTTAACACAGACATTAATGATTACAGCATTTTCAGTTGGGCATCGAATAAAGTGGTTAACTGTCACGTAACAAAACATGTCATCCAAAACTACTAGCATTGAATTAGTACATAAAATGAGGTTGAAACCTTGAAATATATCCACCAATTTGCATCAATTAAGTGGCATTTCCTGCCATAAATAAGAAGTATTGTCTTTTTCTTTCAATCTCTTTTCTAGTTTGCTTCTATAGTAGTATCATGTATGTGAGTACCTTTTATTTCCTTACATAGTCATACTCATATAACTTCCACGAACTCCAGTTTAAAACTTGTTAGTACTCTATGTCTCTATGAAAAATGGAAATTCTTTTGCTTGGACCGACGGAGAAAGAAATAAGAACCTAAATTCAAATTTCTCAGTGAATATATAGGAGATCAAGATAAAAAAAAAATGGTATTGTCACAGAGAGCGTGGACAACTTTTAGAAATCATTGAAAAAGGCGTATTTAATTCCCTAATATAATTAGGTATTGAGGTAAACACCAATAATGGTAATCACTGTTGGAAATTAGCCTTTGGCGGGGAGATGCGTCCACCTATCTTTGATGAATTAAACACTTGTGTTCCGTATGTTGGAGACCTCGTCTCTTTACACATGCATGATCTACGAAGTGAGTAGATGACCGTAGGGCCAAGAATCGTCTAATTTCGTTGAGAAATGAAAGAGATATTGATCCACGAAGTAAGGTGTTTGAGACATGGAAATGTGGTGTGGGACAAATCTACCACATCGGTGGGAATAGGAAGAATTGCTCTCTATATAAGTCTCTAATTGGGAAAGGGTTTGGGACCCCAAGGGGTATCCCATGTGTTTAAAGGAGGGAAGACATAGATGTGCTTGGGTTCAAGGCTAAGCCCACACGCGCGCCGCCGCCGCCGCCCGCCCGTCCCGTCGGGTTCACGGGGCTGGGGGCTGGGGGCTGGGGGCTGGCTAATATTATCTTTTTGGACCAGAGAACTCTGCCAGATGTACAGTTTGGTCCCTGAAATTTCAATAATTACAGTTTGGTCCCTATAGTTTCTGGAGACTTTTTCTGCCTACCGTTGGACTGTTTTCTGGAGCATTAACCAGCCATTATTTGGCTGATTAATTCCTCCATTAACAGCCCATTACTTGGGCAGTGAACAGCCTCTTTCAATGGCCTTAATAGCCATTACTTGGTTGTTTTAATGGCCTCCCTTAATGGCCATTACAGCCTTGTTTTTGGCAGTTGGACAACCCCTCTTGCTTGCTATATATTGAGTAGTTGTTGGCTCAATTCATTGCTGCACAACAGGCAGAAAACGCACTGCAAAACACCACTAAAACACACGAAAACAGCAACGTTTTTCAGTCACAAAAGGGCACAAAACAGTGGCCGAAATCTGTCCAAAACAGTGGCAAAAATCTGTGCAATTCGTGACTGGAAAACAGCGAGTAAACCCTCACATATACACAAGATATACACAATAGAGACACACTATATACACAGAGACAAACGAGAAGAGAAGATAGAATATCTTCCTTCCTTTTCCATATCTTCAGCAAGTCGAGTCATATTTGTTTTCTTCGACAGGCTCAACCTATTGGCTTTGTAGTGTTGAGATTATAGTGTTGTTTTATCTTGGGAGACTATTGCCCGCTAACGTAAAAGCATATATACGGGGCAATCTTGTCTTAAGGATAGAAGGCTATCCTCGACTCAACACACAACGTTGTAACCATCCAGATTTAGTTGTTTCTTGATTTCAGGATATCAAAATTCAAGACACAACAAACTTGCGGCAGTTCTCAACATTGGCTTTGCAAGGTGATCAAGATTCAAGACACAACACACATGCGGCAGTTTTGAAGATTGACCATTTATTTATCCTTTCGAACATTTGTAATAGTTGTTACTTTCCGTACTGCTCTATAAAGTACCATAGAATACCAACAATTTAAGACAAGATTGTATTGTAATACTATTAGTGTTCGAAAGATGTCGGTCAAAAGTTGTGTGACCAAATCTGTATATGGCAATGGTTTTCTGGTAGAAGAGAGTGATGATGATGAACGTGTTCATGGTGTCACCGCTACCAAGACTGGTTGGAACAAGCGCTCACGAGAGCCTGAGGATGTCAACTGGGACAAGAGGAGAAGACTGAAGATGTACTTCTATCTTGCAACAGAAGGCATGTATCTGTCCCAGACAAAAGATCCAAATAGTGGTAAGAATGAACTGGACACTCAGTTTGATGAAGTGACTGAAGTGAGCCAGAATCCAAAATTGGGATAAGTAGTTTTTCTTACTTGTCAAGAATAAATATTAAATGAGGTCTGATTAAAAATTGATTAAAGTAAGGAGGAATATGAAAATAATTTATATTCCTTACGCTTTAAAAATCAGAAGTTTAATCTCATCTTCTTTTCCGTTTAAAGATTGGATTGTAAAGCAACTTAAAAAGATCCGTTCTTTTAAGTGTAATTATTAAAAGTGAGTAAAGTATGTTCGCACATACGAGGGAGTAAGATCCACTGACTGTGCGAAAACTGTTACAACTCTTAAGTAAGCGCCAAGAATTATCTGGGCACCAATCATAACGGAAGAAGTCTAAAAGTTAAAGACGTTGAGCCTGTCATACTATTTGGCAGAAGATCCTTCATAGGATGATATTGGACACTCAGTCATATAAAGCCTCCGGGCGACTGGAGTGGGCCAAAATTCCTTTGATATGATGATATTGGACACTCAATCATATAAAGCCTCCGGGCGACTGGAGTGGGGCCAGAATTCATTTCATAGGAAAAGTAATGCACACCTATTAGGGTGGACCAGAGTTTCCAAGTCTTAAATGATCTGAAGGCCTAAAGAAAGGCAGAAAAGAAATTGGACACTCGGTCTGCCAAAGCAACTGGAGTGGGCCAGAGTATCCATATCACATATGATCCGGTTGCGCCCTAACTACGGGCAAGAGGTTGTTCATGTGAAGCAACGCCACTTCTAAAGTAGAAGGGGTTGGAGAGGTTGTCCTCAATAGGACTTCAGGGAATGAGATCACTCTAAGATGAGGTGATACATATCCCTAACTTGGTTTAAGGGACGATGTTGGTCAAGCTGGTTTGAGACTAGTCCAACAGGTCTGTAATAACTAAGAATGGTACAGTACATCTGTAGCCAAATGAATGATATATTTGTAATCCGTGCATCTATGCCATCATAGATTAAGACACGTTAAATAGCAAGTCATTCAAAAGCTAACGATGTTGAGATTGTTGCCTTCTGTCGACATAAACCCTCAAAATGAATGTGAGGTAGACGAATAGGCAAAATCACCTTTCCAAATTCCGTCACAGGGAATAGCGAAAGAAGCACCGCTCCTCTAGAACTTAGTCACACCTACTTGGGTGATTTGAAGTTTATACAAAATAGAGGGGGGAGACAAGTACGTTGTGATCTTCATTGATGATGGTACAACGTATGGAATCCTTTGTTTGTTAAAAAGCAAAGATGAAGTTGTTGAAGCAGATAAGCGCTACAAAGCAGAAGTTGAAACTCAACTAAGCCTACGGATTGAGAAATTCGTAGTGATAGAGGGGGAGAATGTGAAGCATCGTTCATTAAACGACTGTTCATTTCTCACCTCAGTCCAACAGTGTTAGACAAGCGCAAAGTCGTACGCCCAAATTATGTGGGGTGGCTTGGTAAAAGTTGGAACACTGAAACTGGTCCAGTTGTACCTAAGACTGCAGATTGCATATCCACTGGATCTGCAAATAACAGTAGTGTTGATCGCCTCTTGGCGTAAAAGAATACTGAATTCTTTGAAGATAGCTTTCCTTGAAAAAGGAAAAAGGAGTAATTGCTCAAGGTTAACAAGAACCCGCGAGGGCCTGACTGTCCGGAACTGGACGTTCCGTATCTACAGGACTCGAAAGTTGCTGGCTATCCGGAACTTAATATTCCAGATCTGCAGAACTCAGGAATTCTAGATGTTGAACCGAGAAGGAGCAAAGAGGGGACAAAGACTTGTTACATACCTTCTAGTGTGTATGGTTGAGAACGAACCATAGACAATTGACAAATAATTGTCATCTCCAGAAGCGCTGCTTTGGAAAGAATCTAAAAAGAGAAATAGATTTCATCATATAGAACCATACTTGTGAAATGGTTGATCTTCCTCCGGGAAAAGAACCGTTGGGTTGTAAAATGTGCTCTCCCGTGAGTAGCTTCACATCCAGGGCCATTGTAGTCTTACGTGGCATGGATGTTGAAACAGCCTTCCCAACCGGAGAGTTGGAAGAAGAGAATCAGAGTTGATTTGCTGAACTGTTGGGCTTCTTCCTGAACTTTCATTTTGGTCCTTGAAATGTTTACATTTTGGTCCTGAAAGTTTCAGATAAAACAGAAATAATGAATCTGACCATAAAAACATTGACTCTGAAATTAGAAAGCCAACAGTTGGAGAATCAACAGTCTGAAAGTAAAAGTCATATTGAAACAAAGTCTCGATATGAAAGATATGAGTATCACAGATGACATCTTAGGAATTTGATTTCTAAGACATCTAACGGACTGGTCGATAGTTGACCGTCTCGTTGAAGCCACCAATGGATATGAATCATAGAACTGATTGGAATCATGGTGCACCCATAGACAAGGAGCGATATGCACAGGTCATGTGTAGTTCAATGTATTGTACACACTACAACCGACCTGGTATCGTCCTACGAACAGATCAGTTGAACTAAGATTCACTGATGATCTTAATACATGATCAATAGAAGGTTTTAAGTCGGATATGACGATATCTGAGTTATTCGCTTATCTACGGATTATAGTATTCTGGATGTCCAGCGGTTCTAGGAGAACACAGTGATGCAAACTGGACATCAGATCTGAAGAACACCAAAGCCATAAGCAAATGTGTATGGTGGATCTTGGAAAATCCTCTAAGCAAACTTGCATCGGCCGATTCATGATGGAATCGGAGTTTATCGCTTTATACAAAGCATGAAAGAAGTTGAGTAACTTCACGGCTCCTTAGAGGACATCCCTTATTGGGAGATACCCGTGTCTTCAGCAGTTATACACTGTGGCTAGCTGGTCGGCTTCAGGAAGGACACGGATGACGGCGTCTGGACATATCTTTCAGGATCTGTCGGAGACATAAGACTGTATGGCAGTTGATCATCACGGGTGTCACATCCTTGTTTACTAACTAAGGGACTACCCGGAGATCAAGTGTTCTGCCTGTCTAGGGGAATGGGCTTAAAACCCAAATAATACGAACCTTTGCGGTGGAAACCCAACCATACTGATTGGAGATCCCAAGAATGTGGTTCAATGGGAAAACTAAGCGGCAAAAGGTTCAGTTGAGCGCTTCGATGGAAGCAAGAAGCACTTCGGGTGATGATTTCTGTACGGAAACATGAATCCAAAGTTGTTCCCGCGATAGACATTAAAGTGTTGCCTGCATGGTGGGTAAAGGTTAAGCTTCCAAACCTTTTAAAAGATCCTCAAATGATTGAGGTTAAGGTTGTGTAACTTTTAATGATTCCTAACACTTGTGAAGTGGGGTATAGCAGGATACCTTGTAGGAGATCACCTATTTAAGTGCGAGGATGGCCGACTCAAATGAGCGCACTTAAGAATCCAAGTGTGTCCATGGCCACAACGGACAGAAACATAAGAAGGAAAATGAATAAGAAGAGTTATTGTGTTGATATCGTTGTCTTGACTTACACTAAACACTGACGGTTCAAGACATCACGTTCAGTGATGATAAGTAAGTCCGATGGTATTCAACTAGGGAAGGTTCAAAGCGTAAGCTACCTCTCCTGATGCAATATCTTTTCGCTGAAAGATTGCTGAAATGTAGGCACCTTGTGTGTGCGCTACAATCTCTCTTTCATAGAGGGGATTGTTGGAAATTAGCCTTTGGCGGGGAGATGCGTCCACCCATCTTTGATGAATTAAACACTTGTGTTCCGTATGTTGGAGACCTCGTCTCTTTACACATGCATGATCTACGAAGTGAGTAGATGACCGTAGGGCCAAGAATCGTCTAATTTCGTTGAGAAATGAAAGAGATATTGATCCACGAAGTAAGGTGTTTGAGACGTGGAAATGTGGTGTGGGACAAATCTACCACATCGGTGGGAATAGGAAGAATTGCTCTCTATATAAGTCTCTAATTGGTAAAGGGTTTGGGACCCTAAGGGGTATCCCATGTGTTTAAAGGAGGGAAGACCTAGATGTGCTTGGGTTCAAGGCTAAGCCCACCTGGCCGCCATGCTTGCCGTCCGTCCGGATTAGGGTTCACGGGTTAAGTGGTGTGGGGCATCTAATATTATCTTTTGGACCAGAGAACTCTGCGGATGTACAGTTTGATCCACTGAAGTTTCATATGTACAGTTTGGACCGTAATTCTTTCATATGTATAGTTTGGTCACTGAAGTTTCAATATTCTGATTTGGTCCCGAGTTTACGGAGACTTTTTCGCCTACCGTTGATTTGTTTTCTGGAGCATTAACCAGCCGTTATTTGGCTGATTAATTCCTCCATTAACAGCCCATTACTTGGGCGATGAAACGACCTCTTTCAATGGCCTTAATAGCCATTACTTGGTCATTTTAATGGCCTCCTTAATGGCCATTCTGACCTTGTTTTTGTCAGTTGGACAGCCCCTCTTGCTTGCTATATATTGAGTAGTTGTTGGCTCAATTCATTGCTGCACAACAGGCAGAAAACGCACTGCAAAACACCACTGAAAACACACGAAAACAGCAACGTTTTTCAGTCACAAAAGGCAAAGCGATGGCGAAATCATCCCAAAGCGATGGCAAAAATATGTGCAATTCGTGACTGGAAAACAGCGAGTAAACCCTCACATATACACAAGATATACACAACAGAGACACACTATATACACAGAGACAAACGAGAAGAGAAGATAAAATCTCTTCCTTCCTTTTCCATATCTTCAGCAAGTCGAGTCATATTTGTTTTCTTCGACAGACTCAACCTATTGGCTTTGTAGTGTTGAGATTATAGTGTTGTTTTATCTTGGGAGACTATTGCCCGCTAACGTAAAAGCATATATACGGGGCAATCTTGTCTTAAGGATAGAGGGCTATCCTCGACTCAACACACAACGTTGTAACCATCCAGATTTAGTTGTTTCTTGATTTCAGGATATCAACATTCAAGACACAACAAACTTGCGGCAGTTCTCAACATTGGCTTTGCAAGGTGATCAAGATTCAAGACACAACACACATGCGGCAGTTTTGAAGATTGACCATTTATTTATCCTTTCGAACATTTGTAATAGTTGTTACTTCCCGTACTGCACTATAAAGTACCATAGAATACCAACAATCACCTGTTATAATCCGTCCACTAATGACATTTGTCTCCTTTGCCTAGGTGTTGGATGGGCTTTTAAACTCATCACTAGCGTTTCAGGCTTGCTTCCTTATAAATTTAGTATCGCTTATGTCTGTAAAGAATGGATCTTGGGCCTAACTTAATCCCAAAAGCTAGCTTGTAGGGTGAGGATTGTCCAAGTCCATATAAGGAGTCCATGTTCCCATTCCATATCCGATGTGGGACTCTTAACACTCCCCCGCACGCCCAGACCTTGTTAACTGAAGCGTGGATAATATAATTTGGGGGCCCAACATCGGTGAACAAAGAATTGGAATAGGTCTGACTATGATACCATGTAAAGCTAGCTTTTGGGGTTGAGTTAGGCCCAAGATCCATTCTTTACATACTAGCTTGTAGGGTGAAGATTGTCCAAGTCCATATAAGAAGTCCATGTTCTCATTCCATTTTCAATGTGGGACTCTTAACAATGTCGGTGTAAGATTTATCTATAGATGTTAGATATACCCCTTTTAGGGATTCAATGTTGTCATTAAGTTTTGACTAACCAATTAACCATCATCTCAAAGATGTGGAATTTATCTAAACTCATTTGAGGTTTGGACCACCATCTTTCTTCTAATGATGTAGGATGTGTCTAAGTTCAATTGAACGTTGAGGTTTGCCTCACCATGTATTGCCCAAGTTGCATATATGCGCCATGAGGAGGCCTTTGACAGCCCCATCGCTAGTGATGTTATCCACTTTGGACTTGGGTGAGACCTTTAAGATGCGTTACTAGGTGTAGCTAATTTTTACTTTCTTACGTACCTAGCATTTTTTGTGTGTTTGCCGATGTGAGATTTACCTTAGGTCTTACCTTACATGATGGCTTGTCTTGTGTCATCCTACAAGTGCGGCTTAGACAATACGTACTAGTTGTATTATTAAATTTCTATTGTCTGGATTGTAATTACCTTTTGCTATACTCTTAGTAATATCTCTATCATTGAAAGTTATCTAACGATTTACTTGTGCATGAATACATCTATTAAAGTAGCACAATAATCACCACAAACACACAAAAGAATTGTACAAAATTCACATCCAAGTAGAATAATATAGTATGAATATTTGGAAGGAAAAAATCATTAATACTGAATCATGTGAAGGAAAAAGAAGCAAGTCACTGATCTTAAAACAAAATTAATTAATGATACATCATTTTCAGTTGAGCGTCCAAAAAATGTGGTTAGCTGTCACGTAACATGTAATATTTATACATGAAAATGAGATTGAAGTACATCTGCCAAATTTAGGTGCACTATGGTTTTAACTTTTTTGCATCAACAATTCAATATAATTAAAGAGGCAACTTTCCTGCCATAAGTGTCCTTTTCTTCAAGCTTCTTTATTCAGTTAGCTTCTATAGTTGTGTGTAACTTTTTATTTCCTTGCATAATCATATAACTTTCAAGTCCAAATTTAACACTTGTTAGTATTCTAAAGGATTTAACTTAAATCAATTGAATCATACGGAAGAATTTTGTTTTCAATGTATGTGCCAATTTAACTTGTTATAAAAGTTTGTTTGCCTTACTTTTTGGTCAATAATTTAATTTATTATATCATGATCTCCCAGATGGACTTGCAAACGATAGGAATCGCACCAGGTAACCGCTTATAGCACTCTTATTTAAAACATATCCAATATTTAAAATCTATTCATAATTTAGTCAGTTATAGCAAACTTCAGACTGAACCTCAAGTTGCTGCTGCTTAGCTTGGGGTCAGAAGTTTGAAAATCCAGAAGTTCAAATTCAAACCCATATGTTTGATGTTTGAATCCTTCAGACCCGCAATTTTCAACTTCAATCCCATGAGTCTGAATTTGATTTTAAGGCGGTTAAAATTTTAAAACTTCGTAAATTCAGCTATTCTTTAAAATAGGGGTCATAAAATGGTTACTTCTGCGCTTTGACTTTGTAGAAGAGGTGAAAGATACACAACTTTTAGAGTTGTGCACAAACAAGAAAACAATTTACACAATCAAGTCACGTAAACTAACCGTATAATAATATCTATACAAAACATGGATTGGCAACTTAAAAAGTGCAACATGACCATAGTGGACATGTGAGGCCTGTGCCCTTGAACCACCTTAGCATTTCTCATAATAACATAATTTACTAGAGGGTGTGAATTCTCATACTCTTGGTTCAGTTTTTTTTTTTTTAAAGATTAGGGAACTAGCAACCGCTATCCTTTGGGTGCACACCGGGTAAACCCTACTCTTGGTTCAGTTTACTAGCAAAAGCATCATAAGAAATAAGAATCTATAGGTTCATATGTAGATACCAATCTTGTCTACTACACTCATATGTATTGTCATTGTGCAGCAAGGAAGCTGAACAAATCATTCTACAAAACTACCACCACCTTCAAGCTGAAAACTGAAGTGAAGCAAAGGGTGAGGTACTCAAAGGAGGAAGAAAAAGGGAAAAATAAATAAAAGAAATATTGCCTTGCTATATTTACAAAAGGCAATGAGAAATAAGTTATCTACCAAATCAAAATCCGAGCAACAGAATGAACACGATACCTACATTGTGAAATCTTCGAGCCTCTGCCAATTTGAAAGTCGGTGCAGTCTCGACTTAAAAAGCTTATGCATTTGATGGGCTCTCAACTTGCTTGTTTTCTGAATTTTTCGTGTTATGACTATCCTCGTTTAAAATGACATCATTCCCTCTGACTACCATCATACCACCCTCGGGTGGACACTGAGCGTCTGTGGTGAGTTCCGTTCTCAGACTGTCATCATGTAATCTTGGAGAATGTCTCTGCTCAGCTGATAGACAACGGTTTGAACCAACATTCAGGGAGTCCATTGTGTAGTGAGATCGGATAGCTGAACTAAACAATGGTTGCATAAATCGCTTCTTTACAGGAGTCTCGCGTAGAGATATTCGACAAACAGGACACGTGGAGTGCTGCTGAAACCATATGTCGATACATGTTGCATGGAAAGAATGCCCACATATTGGCAAAATACGTAGCGCATCCTTCTCCTGATACTCGGCAAGGCAAACAATGCACCTATGACAATAAAGTTGCAGAGGAAAAAAGGTAATTGGTTATGTAGATATTAAAACACATGCAACACACCTAAAGCACTAAGGAGACAAGCTATGTATCATGGACACCTGCAATACTCCACAAGTACAAAAGTTTCCCATAGTACAACATACAAGATAGGCACGCCATAAAAGGCTAAAAGCACCTAAGGGTGTGGCCTAGTGATCAATAAAGTGGATTGAGAACAAGGACGACTTTACTAGTAAAATTTTGCGCACGTGAACCCATGGTCTTTCCGTAAAACTAGATATTTTATATACATATTTTCTAGAATTAATCTAATACTGCCTGTTGGCACCCATGCTACAAAAAGACTTAATGGTGCACTTGGTTAAAAGCGTAGTTATTTCCTAAAGGACCAAGGATCAATTCCCACTTAATGCATTTTTTCCTCCTTTTTTCCTCCTTTTTTAGTAGTGCATCCATGGTCTAAAATTTCTAGATTCGCCTCTGATTGAGAACCATGAGGTCTCACGTTCAAATCGCATCAGAAAAAATATACTAGATGATTTCTTCCCATCTGTCTAAGCCTTGGTTGACAGAGTTAAGCTATGTTGGCGGGAGATAGCAGCAGGTACCCTGTGGTAATTATATAAGCAAAAACCTCTAACTTCTTTTTTAAGAAATCCCCAAGGTTCTACTCCAACATCAGATGTACAGAATATGCTTAGCCACGTTTGTTCAGCAATCTAACAATAATAAAAATTCAACTACGGTCACATGCATGTCAAACATGTATACCACTACGTAGCTTGGACTCTTCAAAAATGTCTACGGGCGTATCGAATTCTTCAAAAGTAGTGTATTTTTGAAGAATCCGACACGGGTGCGGCATCGAAAGTGAAGGCCACTAGGATACAATAACTCTTCAAGTTGGCCCGGACCCAAATCAAAATGTAATTTCTAATCTTGTATTTCCCTCGAACTAGTGGTCTCCTTCAAGACCTCCTTATTATATATCTATGGTCGTTGAAGCCCACTAGGATACAATAACACTTACGCCTTTGCATGACTCTCAGATAGAGTTTCTATGGCCTGAATCGGAACCCAGAGATTGAAGCATCGGAACCCAGAGATTGAAGCATCTATGATACAATCATATTATGCATATATCTACTACCTACCTTATTGATGATGCTTTTAACCGAATGCTAGCCTGCTTCTATATTCTTCAAAACCTGATATTTCAAAGAGATACTTCTTTATATTGACCAGAGGCGTAATGAAGTCCTGGTCTAGATAGAGAAGATGAAATTGTTCCTATGTTGTTTCATACTAGGTGTACTGATAATGTACATGTACACAATAAGAGTAGTCTGTATTTGCAGTGGTCATGTGCAGTCTAGACAATTTTTCTACAGGATAAACCAATGCCAGCTTCTAATCCTTCGCCCTCCTGGAAACTTCTAGCTGAATTTGTGGAAAATCTCTAGTCCCTAGACCAAGAAAAATTATCCATGTAAAGCAGGAGGACCAACACTGGTTCAGGAAGCACGTGGCAGAATCCTAGACACTTCGAAACTATTGTGTTATCTGCTATGTTCATTTAAAACCTTTTTCCTTCCATGTAGCCATGGGCATATACATGGAAGGCCCTAATCTTTAATGCTTCTGATTTATCCTCACCATGTATGTAGAAGAGAGTTTTGAGTCTCTAAACACAGAATTAAACATGAACAGCAAATGGACTTCACGCGACTTAAGAATTAACAAAGGGACCTTCTAGCCACCTCTCCCTCCCCAAGAGAAAAAAAAAAGAGAAGCCTTTAGATTAGACTTTTTGGGACTAGTTTTAGATGGAGCAAAGCTTTAATAGTCAAACCAATGCATTTTAACCAAGACTATCAAAGCAGTGAACTTTTTCTCATAACTGTAACATATTATGGTTACTGCCTGCAATAATCCAAGATAAGTAGTGTTTTAGAGACATGGAGAGTGAAAGGAAATAATTCATCTTTAGTAGAGGGAGCTCATTGATCATAATAAAGGTGAACCACCATATCAGTTGACAAAGGAATTTTAACACCACATGAAAGGAAGAAGAAAAACAGAAATGCAAAAAGGAAAATCTCAGATCTTTATATAGGTAAAATGCGATCATCTACTCCAGGGTTCTCATCTAGAAATATAATCATATGCACACAATAAAATCTCCAGTATTTCTCCATTAGAAATGAGGTAGCTGGGAAGCATCACACCGAAACCTAGAGGGAAAGGAAGAAACTGAAATCCTCAGAGCCTATGCAAAAGGAAATTTAATGCAGTGGCGGATCCACATAATTGAGCAGGTGAGAATGTACCCATTACCTTCGGCTCGACTTACACATATATATAGTTAAAAACTTTTTAATCATATATATATATATATATATATTGAGTTCATATAGTAATGAGTGTAGTGATACTCCGACCCATTGACTTAAAATGTTCAATTTGTCCTTGAACAAATAGCTAATCCCCATATTAGCTATTGGATTCCGCATTCAATCATTGAATCACCACTCAAAACAAGTTTAAATTTATGATAATTTTACTCTGAAGGGGATCAGTCCTGTCCAGTGCATACCTATCATAATTTTCAATAGGAAGGAAATCTTTACATGATCGTAGGCTCTCCCTTTTTCAACTTCGGCCTCTATCATAATTCGGTCATATTTTAATGCCTCGTAGGCCTAATGTTGGTTGTTGGTTCTCCTATAACTGGAGGAAGACAGCACAAGCAAAGCAAAGGGCAGGGCGAATGTTACCAAATTCAAAAGGAACACCGGTTTTGAGCATATAACTATTCTCTCAACCAAGAATGCCTTCTTAAAATCTTACCTTACAAAAAAAAAATGCCTTCTTCTCTTGTTCTGGTTGTCCTGATCGCCTTATCCCAAATTATTGAAATAACTCAAATTTTGGAACTAAATCTGATTTAGTTTCTCCAAAAGAAATGCACTTTGCAGAGCAAGTGGACCATAAACACTTATTCTCAGTTGTCAAACTAAGTAAGAACTTACGAAAAAAACCATAAAAACTTAAATTAGGGGCAAGCTAAAACTGTTTTACAAGTTTTTACATGGAACCACATATGTTGGGCTCCATCTCCAACATACCAATTGGCATCTGTTTCCCAATATAAGCTACAAGTAGAAGCTCATGTTTTACTTGACTTTCTATTCATTTATTAAAGCAGTTAGGGTGCGGCCCTTCCCAGACTCTGTTAACGCGGGATACTTTGTGCACCGGGCTGCCCTTCTACAATTATGAGGGGGTTATGATATGTAATCCAACAAATTTTTCATTCATGCTTTCAACAAAAAATAGATTTGCTTTCTGCAATCAAGATACAAATAGTCCATCTTATGAAGAAGTGAAGAACCACCAACTAGAAAGAAATGCATTTATCTAAATCTTGTTTAATATGTAGAACTTGAAGCAAATATCAACTAAATGCATTTATCTAAATCTTGTATAATATGTAGAACTTGAAGTAAATATCAACTTACTGAGCATCTTCTGCAGAGGTAAAAAACACATCCCCATACTTCTTTGTCGGGAAGTTGGCAACAGCAAGAGGCTCGAGACCATGTAAACCATGCTCCAACTGTACCAGGTATACACTATTATTTAACCAAGTATCATTCTGCTTCCATCAATAAAGAAGAAGCCAAGCAAAATAGTTACTAAAAGGGGATATTTTAGTACAGTTAACAAACTACACATCAAAGACCTAAGCGGCCTACAGGATTGAAATATGTACTGTGCACCAGCTAGACTACTCAACCAATCAAAACTGCAGTCATGATCAGTTCAGTAGGCGCTTGGACAACAACATACCCAGTGAAATCTCACAATGTGGGGTCTGGGGAGGGTAGAGTGTACGCAGACCTTACCTCTACCTTGGTAGGTAGAGCGGTTGTTTCCGAGAGACCCTCGGCTCAAGACACGACAAGGCATAAGCACAAACAAAGCAGGAGAAACAGTCAGATCCGGTCAAGAAATTTAAAGCAATATGAATATGCTGGTATAAAAAACGAATACGTCATGATAGCGCATCCTGAAAAAGAAGCAGTAACTAACGCAGGTAAATAAGATAAACAAAGTACAATAAAGAACACATAGCAGCAGAAGTCAAACTACAGGGGACTATAACGCACTACTGCGTCTATTCGTATGATATGCTAATCGGGCCTACAATAATACCACTACAACAACCAGTTTATAAACGTAAGTAGGACTACGCTTGACTAACTACTACCCTTCTACTCTAATCTGTGCCCTCCACAATCCCTATCTAAGGTCATGTCCTCAGTAAGTTACGCATGCGCCATATCTCGTCTAATCACCTCTGCCCAAAATTTCTTCGGCCTACTTCTACCCCTCTTGAACTCGTCCATAACCAACCTCTCACACCTCCACACTGTGGCCCTCACCCTCATCTCCACGACTCTTTCCCAGACTTTCATAGTGTGGCTCAGCAGCTTGATACCCATATAGTTGTTGCAACTCTGGATATCACCTTTGTTCTTGTACAAAGGAATCATTGTACTCCACCACCATTCTTCGGGCATTCTCGTCATCTTAAAAATGACGTTAAACAACTCAATCAGCCACTCCAAACATGCTCTGCCTGCGCTCTTCCAAAATTCAACTGAGATCTCATCGGGCCCGGTCGCTCGTCCCTTGCGCATTCTGCTAACAACACCCTTAACCTCCTCAACCTTAATGTTTCTACAATACCCAAAATTCCGATACCTACCAGATTGCTCCAGGTCTCCCAGCACAATGTCTCTATCTCTTTTTTTGTTCAAGAGTTTATGAAAGTAAGATTGCCACCTCCGCCTAATATGTGTGTCATCCACCAGTACTTTGCCGTCCTCGTCCTTGATGGACCTCACGTGATCCAAGTCATGGGCCATCATCTCCCTCGTCTTTGCTAGTCTGTACAACTTCTTATCCCCTCATTTCTCCTCCAATTCCATATATAGGCGTTCAAAAGCCGCCGTTTTCGCCACCGTGACTGCTATTTTTGCATCCTTCCTCGCCATCTTATATAGTTCCTATTCATCCACTTCTCCACCTCATCCTTGCTATCTACCAATTTCGCATACGCCACTTTCTTCGCGTCCACCTTCTCTTGAACTTTATCATTCCACCACCAGTCCCTTCAATGCCCACCACGACTACCCCGCGAGACCCCTAACACTTCTCTAGCTACCTCCCGAATGCAACTGGCCGGCCAACCCAAAAGCTCTAGCGAACTCTAAAAGTGAGACGCCTCCCCCGTTCCTGTCCCCGAGGCCAAAGCATATATGCACGTCGTCGAAGCCCCCGGCAGTGATCCGATATGTTTACTGAAATCCCCTCCTACAAATAACTTCTCAGTGCGTGGTACCCCTCCCACCACCTCGTCCATATCCTCCCAAAAGCGTCTCTTCTCCTCCTCGTCCAAGCCGTCTGTGGCGCGTAAGCACTAATAATGTTCATAGTGGACCCTCCAACTACCAATTTAATCGTCATCATCCTATCGTTGACCCTCATAACCTATATTACCTAGTCCCTTATCTCGCTGTCTACCAGAATGCCTACCCCATTCCTATACCCCGAGAACCATAACTTATACACGTCCACCTCCTTAGCCTTAGGTCCTACCCATTTGGTCTCCAGGACACAGGCTATATTAATCCTCCTCTTCTTAAGAATCTTAACTAGCTCTATGAACTTCCCTGTTAAAGTCCCAATGTTCTAAGACCCTATTCTTAGCCTAACATCTCCCTTACCCCGCTTACCATCCCTAACCCTCGCCCCCGTCCCCAACCGAGAACATGACCCTAGTCTACCATCAGTCACCAAAGCCTCTAAAGCGGCTATAGACTAATGGGTTATTTACCCTACAACAAGCAAAAATCAATGCGAAAACAAAAAACACAGATTAACAAGAATCTAGATGCAAGTCTTGCCACTACATCAATAATGATATATCTACGGAGAAGACTAGTAACGACAAGGATTAAAGTTAATATACAATACAACAAAACAGGCAAAATTTAACTACGAAGGTAAGGACAAAGAATGAATACGGGAACCTAGAGGTACCAATTCCAGGTGTATCTAACCTGCTCGCCGCCCAAAACTCGCCTTTCAGCTGTGCAAATGACTGTTTTCTGCCGGAAAATTCATGTTCACTACCGGAAGCTACTGTTCACCGCCAGAACTTTCCAGAAACTTGCGTAACTATGTAAACCTGCCCGAAACCCACTGGAGGGTTTTTGTTTTTGAGCTTGAAAGCCAGAAGAAACCTGGTCTTCTTCGTTGTCGGTGGTGGTAGTCTCTGAAGGTCCTTACTGACCAGATCTGTTCGTCGATGGTGTCGGGTGACGGGTTACGGTTGATAGTCACCGGCGATGATATTACTCCGGCCGCCGGTGGTGGCGGAAAGATAGAGACAGAGTAGCAAGGGAGAGGAAAGAGAAAAAGAGAGAAGCATGAAGCGTGCACAGTCGCGGAGATCGGCCGGACGTAGCGTCGTGATCGATGGTCGAACACCGCGACGATACAACTCCGGCCGTCGGTGGTGGTGCTAAGATAGAGAGAGTAGCAAAGGGGAAGAAAGAGAAAGAGAGAAAATAGAGGATAGCAGTGCTAGGGTAGAGTACTTGGTTGCCGGTGGTCGGCGGACGGAGCAGCGTCGGTGGTCAGTGGTGGTGATGGTGGTGGTGTGTCGATATGGGTGGTGGGTAGGGGGTGGGGGGGGATGTTACCGTTGGTGTGATGTATTACCGTTGGTGAGAGATGACTTTTTCTCTCTCTTAGAGAGAGCAAAGAGAATAATCACAAATCGGTGTTCGTTTTACAATTTTGTCCATTATTTCAACTTCAATTTGAGATAGATAATTCAAAATTGAAAAACTAGTTTGAGAAATATTTCACTCACAAAACTTCAACTTTTTTCCGAGTGAAATTGTATCCAGAAACAATTTCAACTTTCAAACACTTTTTCTCAATTTCAAATACTTCAGTGTTTGTTTTACAATTTTGTCCATTATTTCAACTAGGGGTGGGCAAAAAATCCGGAGAACCGAAAAAACCGAACAGAACCGAAATTCGGTTCATTTTTTTTAAAAAAAAACCCGATTTTTTGAAAAACTGATTCGGTTCGATTTTTTAATTTTGGATATGAACCGAACCGAAAAACTGAATTAAATATATAATTTTTTTTATTTTTTATTTTAGGCTACTACTATCTCTTGAATCATAGTCATTGAAGCCAATCTATGAAGTTTTTATGGAAGTCGCATGCGGCATGAACTTGATTAACATATCACGGAAGCATTGACATAAAATGTAGGGAGAGAAAGTAGTTATAAATTGGTAAAACTTTAAATGGTCATAACTCTACGCTCGGATGTCCGTTTTAACCGATTTTTTTTTATTTTGGGTATTTTTTCGAGACGGGGCCGGTCAAACTGCTGAAAGGCGGTTTGGCGCAGCCAATTTTTAGAAATACGTCTGTTTTCCCAATCGATTTCTAATTTCCCTTGTTCTTTAGTAAACATCTCACGATACACAATAAATTTCAACGTCGAAATTTCATGATAGTGTAGGTGTGAATGTCAATTTCAGTTTTGGAAATTCAATTTTTTTTTTTTTTAAAAAAAAATTCGCCGACCCGACCCGGCCCACTAGAAAAAACAAATATAATCCGATACGTTCGGCGATATAAACCGAACATATCGGTTTTTATTTTTTATGAAGTTGTATTCGGTTTTTTTTTTTTTAAAAAACGATTTTTATTCGGTTCATATTTTTCGGATACAAAACCGATATATGCCCACCCCTAATTTCAACTTCATTTGAGATAGAGAATTTGAAATTGAAAAACTGGTTTGAGAAATACATCACTCACAAAACTTCCAACTTTTTTCTGAGCGAATTTCTATCCAAACGCAGTTTCAACTTCTAAATACTCTTTTTCAACTTCAACTTCAACTTCAAATACTCGTTTTTCCAGCTATCCAACTTAAATACAGAAAATCCCAACAAGAAAATAGCATATAATAAAGAAAACACCATACTACTAAATCAGTAAAGGAAACAAGTGCTTACAATGCTAAGATCAGATCTTGAAGCATATGCAAAAGTCCGCCTTCTCGCGCTCAATTGAATTCTTGCACAAATTAGCCTTGTGCACACAAAAACTATGAACATAGTACTAACTGCAAATCCAATCACCGTCATCACCAAATTCGTCCCTGAAGATGTCATTTTTCCAACTTGTTTTTTTCCCAAAATAGCAACTTTACTGTCCACTCCAATAGCCCAAGAATTGAATTTCCCAGAAAAGTTCCAAGTTTTTTCTCTGCTCATTCCAACATAAAAGCAAATTCTACACTATACCCAAAAAACAACAACAACTACGCCTCAGTCCCAAACAAGTTGGAGTCGACTATATAAATCCCCACTCTACCCAAATTCTACACTATACCCAAACAACAACAACTATGCCTCCATCCCAAACAAGTTAAAGTCGACTATATGAATCTCCACAATATCCAAATTCTACACTATACCCAAACGACAACAACAACAACAACTATGACTCAGTTCCAAACAAGTTGGGGTCGACTATATGAATCCCCACTATACCCAAACAACAACAACAACTATGCCTCAGTTCCAAACAAGTTGGGGTCGACTATATGAATCCCCACAACACCCAAATTCTACACTATACCCAAACAACAACAACAACAACTATGCCTCCATCCCAAACAAGTAGGAGTCCACTATATGAATCCCCACAATACCCAAATTCTACACTATACCCAAACGACAACAACAACAACAACGACAACTATGACTCAGTTCCAAACAAGTTGGGGTCGACTATATGAATCCCCACTATACTCAAATTCTACACTATACCCAAAAAACAACTACACCTCCGCCCCAAACAAGTTGGTGTCGACTATATGAATCCCCACTATACCCAAAAAGCAACAACAACTACACCTCCGCCCCAAACAAGTTGGTGTCAGCTATATGAATCCCACTATACCCAAAAAAACAACAACTACATCTCCGCCCCAAACAAGTTGATGTCGACTATATGAATCCCCGCTATACCCAAATTCTACACAATACCCAACTCATATAATCAAAAGAAAACATAAAATCAATCCCTAATCATCCTCCTTCCCCAGTCTTTCACTTCCAGAAACTATATAAAGAAACCCCTTATAGTACTTTATTCATTTTTTCCTTAAAAATCTAATCTTTATAACACTTAAGTAATTTACTTAAAGAAATGCAGCCAAGAACATAATCTTCACTTTTGATTTCCAGGAACCCTTTTCTGAATTTTCTTCATACCTCATAAAAATACCATCTTTATAACACTTGAGTAATTTACTTAAAGAAATGCAGCCAAGAGCATAATCTTCACTTTCAATTTCCAAGAACCCTTTTCTGGATTTTCTTTATACTTCATAAAAACACCATCTTTATCTTTGTTTTCTATATTTGTGCATGTATATGTACTGGATATTTGAATCTTGAAGACTTAGCAATTTAAACAAGAAGAGAGGGGGTCAGCATGTGTTTGTTAATATGGTCATGTGGAGAGAGAAAATTAAGAGAGAGTGAAGTGATGTTGGAAGAGAGACGGAGATATTATGAGGAAATTAGTGAGAAAGATAGAGATCTCAGATCCATAAGCATAGTTGATTAGTGGAGTAATTCTTTCTCTTTATTAATGGAGTAAAAAACCAAGTAATTCCAACTTTTTTTTTCTACATCAAGTGATTTCACCAATACAAATGACAAATTAAAGTGACACTCCCTCCTAGTCCTAGAATGGCGGTGGATCCTGGATCCGATCCGGATCCAGTAGATCTAGATCCGTTTTATAGGATATGGATCTTCAAAATTTGGACCCGACGGATCCGGATCGGATCCGGATCGGATCTGGATCTGGATCTTGTATTTGAGATCCGTATCCGGTCCAGATCCGACCCGTGGATCCATTTTTTATTAAATATATTCATAACCTAGAATGTAATTTTATAAGTATTTTCTTAAAATTGCTAAGCACATTCTTGCAAGTTTAATTCTCAAAACAAGTTTAATTTATCCCCGCGTTAACTCAAAAATCAAAAAATAAAGAGGTAACTTCGATAATAAAATCAATGTTATATTAGTGAATGACTAACATCTCCATAGACAAGTAGTTAAAATTATATTCACTTTATTTGTGAAGATTCCAATCACATGCAAGTTCTGCATTGTGGAAATACTAGTCAGCATTTTTCACAACTATTGCCATTGTCCAATATTTTCAATTAATAGCTCACAATCAAAACGAGACAACGAACAAAATATTTCATATGAACATTTCAAAATTGAAACACGGTAAATTGTTAGTTAAGTAAAAATTGTTTGTCAATTCAAAAAATATTCTTAGCAAGGTTACATTCTTAGCAAGACAGTTTTTTTTATATGTGGATCCAGATCCGATCCGTGAATCCGGTGAATCCGATGGATCCGAATTTGAATCTGATTTTTATGGACCCGACGGATCTTGATCCGAATCTGGATTCAGGTATGAAAAACGGATCTGGATCTGGATCTAGTAGGATCTGGTCCAGATCCGATCCGTTGCCATCCCTACTCCCTCCCTTTCAATTTATGTTTACCCACTATTTGATTAGATAAGTTTAAAAATTAAGGATGGATTTTTGAAACTTATACTCTACATCAAATTATATATATTTACGGGATTATAAATTATTTCATTAAAGATAAAATAAGAAATTTAAAATTAATTTATTACGAAAAATATTATTCTTATTTAACTTGACTAAAAATAGAGTTTCATATATGAGTAATACATATCAAATTATTTCATAATTGAGCTGGAAAAGCTACTAAGTATAGTTTTAACTTTTAAGGATACATATCGTGTTTTAGTAAAAATATTGAGCTCAGTAAGTATTTTTTTAAATTAGAATTATTGTCCCATCTCTTGACTATGCTTGATTAATCATATGATGAGCAGTATTATTACAATATCAACCATTGCTCAATAAAGGGAAGGAATTCCAGGTGAAGTTTAGGTCTTTTTTCTTCTAATTCCTTAATTTTATTTTTATTCTTGGTTAGTTAATTGTATGATGTTACAACTTTCAGTATATTGTTTTTTTTTGTTATACAATATTTGTTTGATGAACGATAATACATCACAGGCATAATTAACATTAAACTCGTTTTACACCGAATTTCTTCTTAAGAGAAGTAGAATTCATCTCATATTAAGTTCATATTTTTGGGTATTTACAGTTTTATACCAAACTATATTAAATTATCATAATTAAATAATTTAATGGGCTAAAATATATATTAATAAAGCATACAGTAATTAAGTAAGAAAGATGTATGTGCATGAGAGACAAATTCAAGCGTTGAAGTTTATGGATTTTTACAACGATCTCAAATTAATCTATAATAGTAATGAAGTTCACAATCAAAAATTTATATTTTTTTTAATACATATATAAAGTTTAACTGAATTTCTGTGAACCAATAAGTAATTAACACATCAAATCCGTTCCTGATACATATATCATACGTATATTAATTTAATTTTGTTAGAATATGATGTAAATCATATTATTATTATGTATTAATGTAGTATCATTTTATATATGGTAGATAGTAAAATGTTAATTAGGAATATTATGTTAATTAGGTAGAAGATTATTAGGGATTGATTAGGAAGATTAGGCATGATTGACTCTTCCTAATTACATGTATATGGTGTATATATTGTGACATTTAAGGATGAATACATTGAGGAAAATACTTTCAAAGTCTTACACGGTATCAAGAGCTTAAGGAAAGATCCAAAATTAGTTTATTTTCTTTCAAATTTTTGGTCATCTTCCTCCATAGAACCCTAGTTGGCTGAAAATTTATTCATTTTTTCTCTCTTACTCCATTATTAATTATCCTTCATCGCAACCAATTATGTCTGAAACCAAATCATCTTTTCACCCTGCCCTTGATGTCTCAAACATCAAAACATGTGTTTCCATCAAACTAGAAATGAAAACAGTTCATTATGCGACTTGGGCGGAATTATTCAAAATATGTTGTTGTGCTCACAAAGTTCTACATCATATAATTCCTCCAAAAGATAGTAAAGGGAAAGACATAACAAATTATGCAGACAAGGAATTGTGAGATACACTTGATGCCACAATCCTTGGTTGGATTTATGTAACAATCTCCACTGACTTGTTGCATACGATAATGGAACCGGATTCAACAACCATGGCGGTGTGGGAACGCTTGCGAGATATTTTTCAAGATAACCAAAACTCTCGCGTTGTTACATTGGAACATGAGTTCTCAACCATTGACATGACGGACTTTCCTAATGTTTCTACATATTGTCAACGGGTCAAAGTGTTGGCCGATCAATTAAGAAATGTTAGTTCACCGGTTACTAATAATCGGTTAGTCTTGCAATTGGTCGCCGGTCTCACCGACGCGTATAACGGCGTGGTAACTCTAATTCGTCAAAGTAATCATCTACCATAATTTTATCAAGCAAGGTCTATGCTTGTACTTGAAGAGTCGGGCTTGGTGAAAAAGGCCTCAACTACTTCAAATTCCGCCATGCTTGCCACTCCTTCGAATAATGGTAATTTTTTTTACCATTCTCAACAAAATAAGGGACAAAAAGGACGTCATAACAATAAAAATAAGGGTGAAAATCGCAAAAATAACAAAGGTGGAGGCTACCGAAATTCCGATGACGGCGATAATTGCGGCAACACCAACTCCAGTGGTGGACAGTGGCAGCAGCACGGCGGCAGGGATGGTGGACAGTGGCAACAGCCCGGCGGCAGGGGTGGCGGACAGTGGCCTTGGGCTATACCACTCATCATAGCCCCAATAGGCAATTGGGCCAGGCAGCCCCAAAGGCCCACTGGCCAACCACAGCAAAACAGTGGCTATTTTGCACCAATTTGGTAGCAGCAGCAACAGGCCTAGCAGGCCCATTTCGCTGGGTCTGTTAACACAGGCAGTAGCAGTGGGCCTCAGCCGACCCAGTGGTATGAGGCTCATTTAACAGGTGCCCACCCCACGGAAATTGAGTCCGCCATGCACACTCTTGGACTTAATCCACCAAATTCAAATTGGTATATGGACTCTGGAGCGACGTCCCATATGACGTCCTCCCAAGGTAATCGCTCGTCCTATTTTAATTTGAGCAATGATAATGGAATAATTATCGAAAATGGCCATTCAATTCCAATAAAAGGTTATGGTTCTAGCAAATTGTCATCACCAAACCCATCCCTAATTTTAAAGAATGTCATTCATGCTCCCAAATTAATCAAAAACTTGGTTTCTGTTAGAAAGTTTACAACTGATAATTGAGTATCTGTCCGGTTTGACCCCTTTGGCTTTTTCGTGCATGATTTTCAGACGGGGAAGCTTCTCATGAGATGTGATAGCAAGGGGGAGCTCTATCCAATAAATCAGTCAACACAACAATCCAAGTTTCCTTCTGTTTTTGCAGCCTTGACACCATCTTTATAGCACCAACGTTTGGGACATCTGGGAGAGGTTGTTTTGGCTTCTCTTAAACAAAATAATTTTATTTCTTGTACCCAAACACGGACTCTAAATAAGTGTCATTCTTGCACACTTGGTAAACATGTTAAGTTGCCATTTATTTCCTCTACTTCATGAACTCTTTTGCCATTTGATAATTTACATTGTGATATTTGGACATCACCTGTTTTGAGTTCTTCTGATCATAGATATTATTTGCTTATACTTGATGACTACTCTAATTATTTGTGGACATTCCCTTTGTCGAAAAAATCACAAATGTTTTCCACTTTTCTCACTTTTAGAGCATTCATCCGAACTCAATTTGAACGTGATATCAAAAATATTCAATGTGACAATGGGGAGAGGGGGGAGTTTGACAATAAATAGTTTTGGGATTTTTAAAAAATAAATGGTCTTCAGTTTCGTCTGTCTTGTCCTCATACTTCATCACAAAATGGGAAGGCGGAACGCAAAATTAGAACCATTAACAATATTGTTAGAACATCTCTTTCTCATGCTTCACTCCCCCTGTATTTTGGCATTATGCACTCCAAATGCCCACTTACATGTTGAATAAACTTCCTCATAAAAATCTATCATATCAAGCTCCCCTAAAAATGTTTTACTTACGAGAGCCCACATATCATCACTTAAGAGTGTTTGGTTGTCTTTGCTACCCCCTCTTTCCATCCACCACAATTACAAAACTCCAAGAACGATCTACTCCATGTGTTTTCTTGGGATATCCTGTTCATCATTGCGGTTACCAATGTTACGACATTTCTTCCAAAAGAATCTTTATAAGTCGTCATGTAATCTTTGATGAAACAATATTTTCATTTGCTAAGATACATGCCACCGGGACTCATAACTATGATTTTTTGAATGATGATAAGCTTTCGTATCTAACACATTTTTTTCACAGCTCGGTACATATTGCTAGTGTTGAACACCGTAATTCAGGCCCATTGGGCCAACGATCGATGGCCCAACTGACTGACATTTCAATGTAGCATCTTGGGCCTTCGGTTTCGAGGCGCAGTCCTACTACCGCACAATCTTCCCGGTCCAGCGGATTGGGCCAGTTCACCACTACAGGCCCAATTCCAGCTCCAACAATGCAGCCCACTGGACCCTCAGTTTCTCACTCCTCAGTCAGTGGCGTCCAGTCCACTGGCCCAACAAACCGTTTGGTCACCCGTAGTTAACATGGAATTGTCAAACCCAATGCCAAATATAGTCTTCACACCCAGGTCTCGAAATTACCTTTGCTTCGTAATCCAGTGTCTGCTCTAAAAGACCCGAATTGGAAAATGGTCATGGATGATGAATATCATACTCTAATTACAGATAGGACATGTGATTTAGTACCTCGTCCATCTAATGCTAATATAATTCGATCTATGTGAATTTTCAGCCATAAAGAAAAATCTTATGGAACTTTTGAGCGGCATAAATCCTGTCTTATAGGTGATGGGAAGACACATCAGGTTGGTGTAGATTGCGGGGAAACATTCAGTCCAGTGGTCAAACCTGAAATTATCAGAATAGTTCTCAGCCTGTCTCTCTCAAAAGGATGGTCACTTCATCAATTGGATGTCAAAAATGCCTTCAGCCGTGGACACCTTAATGAGACTGTATACATGCACCAACCGTTGGGATACAGAGATCCTAAATATCCCAATCATGTGTGTTTGCTCAACAAATCATTATATGGCCTCAAGCAGTCCCCCAGGCTTGGTATAAGCGATTTGCATTAACGAAGAGCATTATATCCATCAATCATTGCGGCTTTCCAATTAGGGTCGGACAAGGCATCCTTCAAATTTCAAGGGACAGGGGAAGGGACAACTGAAACGGATAGGTTAAACAGTCATTTAGGTTTATGAATTACATACATGACACGATTTTCCATGATCCGAGAACATGTCTCGAGATGCGGTATGGGAGGGGGGTGTGTTGCGGGACTGTCGGGAAGAGAAAGAAGGGTAGGGATGGTGGGACCGGCTGGCCGATGCTCGATTTGCCGAGAGGTGGCTGTGGAATCACCTTGAGGCGGGCTATTTCGGGCCATTATCGGTAGAACAGAGTGGGCAGTGTGTCCCGGACTGTCTGGGGGGGGGGGTTGTTGGGGTCTGGGACGGCGGACTATGTAAATAATGAATTAGAAGTGGGTTCAGACCATCATTTAGGAAGTCGTAGGAATGCCGAAGTGGCGAGTTTAGGGAGGCAAAGGGGATTTGAGACTCATCAAATAAGACATGATGTGAAATAATAATTTTACGGCTTGACAAGTCATAGCACGAGTAACCACGATGATTGGCGGGGTAACCTAGAAACACACACGGGAAAGGCCGGGGTTGGAGTTTGTGAGTGGTCGGATAGAGAGGATAACAGAGACATCCAAAGATAAACAAGTGTTGGTAGGAGGGGTTCCTACGAAACAAAACTTGAGTGGGCGACCATTGAGCTAGAGACTTGTTTAAGATTATGTTTAGGAGATAAGTGGCCATGAAGAGTGCGTAATGCTAGAATTTAAGGGGAATTGAGGCATGAGCAAGTAGGGTACGAATTTGGTTGTTTATGGTTTGGATTTTCCGTTCGGCCTTACCATTTTGGGAGGAGATATGAGGGAAGAAAAAACGAAAGGTAAGACCGTTATTGGAGTAAACTATTTGAATTGATTATTATTGAATTCCCTGCCATTGTCACATTAAAAATATTTAATGCTCTTTTCAAATTGTGTTTACGAGAGCACTAAATGAGGGGGAAATGGGGTAGACTTAGGATTTATTTCCAATTGAAAAAGTCCATAGAAAATTAGAATAAACATCCAAAAACAACACATAATATCCATAGAAATACGGTTGTAATCAATAAAATTATTTTTTCTAAGGGAGCGTAAAACATAATCTCATGGATGTCCTAATCTAGAGTGTCATAAGGAAGACGAAAGAGTAGCAAAGGTTGATAGAACTAAGGCTGGATTATTGACGGCGTTTGAAAGAGGGTAGAGATCTCCAGTGATGTCACATCTCATTATTCGTCTTCCTGTCGTAAAATCCATCACAGAAAAACCAAAAGGATCAAAGTCAAGGAAAACATTATTATCAGTTGTGAAACGTCGCACAGAGATTAGATTCTTAATGAGTTTAGGGGCATAGAGGATATTTTTTAAGATTAGCGATGGATGTAGTGAGGATAAGGATGAATGACCAAAATTGCGAATGGGAATGTCTTGTCCACTACCAACAATAATATTCCGATTTAAATTACTCTAATTGGAATAAGGCGAGAGAGTACCTTGTGATGCCGTCATGTGAGATGTGACGCCTGTGTCCATATACCAATTTTTGTCTGGAGCATTGATTAACATTATGTTCATATCTGCCTTAATGTCAGTCAGTGCATAAGTTGAGGGCGGGGGGGCCTGTGTTGTGTAGGCATGTTGGGGATGTGGGCCGAGTATGCCATGGTGGGCATGTCGGTTCTGAGGTGGAGTCTACGAGGATATTAGATACGGGATAGGAGGAGAGGCCCATGACGGTAGGCCCCACGCGGCCCACGGCAGGTAGGCAGCCCACAATGAAGAATGCTGCCACTGTCGCGGTCGCTGCTGGTAGTTTCCAACCAACGGGGAGTGCCCATTCCCACTGCAATTATTTCTGGAATTCCATCTGTCATGACCCTTGCCGGACTGCCTACTTAGGCGGTTGTTGCGGGTGGATGTGGGTTGTTGCGAGTCCTCAGGCCGGCGGTTCTTGTTGCTGAAGTTGGAGGTCTTGTCATTGGAAGAGGGGCCGATAGTGGTAGGTAGGGAGGCGTCGATAATGTTGGCCTGAGTGGTGCTGCGCTTGATTTTTTGGGTTTCCTCAAGAATAAGCTTCAAACGGGCCTCATAAAATGGAGGTAACGGCGTGTATTATTGAAGGATGGTTGTAACGTCGTCATAGGATTCGTTCAAGCCTGCAATAAGTTGCATTACCAATCGTTGATTAGTGACTGGTGCGCCGACGTTGGAGATTTAGTCGGCAAACATCTTGAGTTCTTGACAATATGCAAACACGTTTAGGAAATCGTCCTAATGAACGTCCTTGAACTGATTTTCAAGGTATAATGCTCGTTGAGTTTTGTTGTCGTGGAAAATACTTTTCAAACGTTCCCACGTTTGGCGGGCAGTGACATCGATCTCAATTATGGTGTGCAATAGATCATTAGAGATTGTGTCGTATATCCACTGGAGGACGGCTGTGTCCAAACGAGACCCGAGTGCATCATCAAAAGTCGAAGTCGATGATAGGTCTGTAGACTTCGGTGTATGAGGGATGATGTGGTCAGTAACTTTATAAACACGACGGTGTCTCTTAAAAAGCTCGGCCCACGAGTATTGACCCTTTTCCATCTCAAGGGTGATAGGGATGAAGTTTTTGATGTTGTTTACTGCAAGTGAAGGATGAAATTTGGTTTTGTCGGCCATGGAAGATGAAATTTAGGAGAGAAAGGAGATAGAATGGCTAAAAAAACACTAGGTTTTCGTGGAGGTGGCGACCGAGAGCTATGGTCGGTGACGGTGGAGGTATTTTTAGTCTACTGATACCTAAATAAAATTTGCTTATCTGTGGAACATTCTATGAATATGAGGTAATATTATTAGAATGAATTAACCTATTTCGTCTCTTTTTTCGGATTATATCTATTAATGTTGGATTTGGTGTTGTGATATTTGACCCAACATATCTCCTAAAGTATTGATATGAATGGGTAAGTATGTTGGGACAAATGTTTCACAACATTCGGACCAACATTTTCTGAACTGATTTGCCTTACTTCACGCGATGAAGCAATATTTGTGTAAATATTACTATGAGGTAAAAATGACTTGGCAATGTAAAAAGAGCTGGTAAAAAATGAGTGAGGACTAAGTCAAAAGTTGTTGCTTGTCGTGAGGATCAAGCCAAAGCTGTTGAGATTATTACTCCCTGATTTTTTCCAACCAATCCCACCAGTAGTCCACATTTCCCTCAACTTACACAACTGATCGGTGAGCTTTTCAAGGAAGACTTTCTACTATAAATAGAGAGGCTACTACAGAGTATCGATATCCAGAATTAGAAAGTAAAAATACCAAGAGAGCTCTCGGGATTTCATCTAGTTGCCTGAGTGCGTTGACAACATTCTGTCCAACATTACAATTGTTGTTTAGATTCTAGATTAGTTTTGTATGGAGCGATTGTAATGAGA
The DNA here is from genome assembly GCA_029783415.1 of Anisodus acutangulus. Classification (NCBI taxonomy): domain Eukaryota; kingdom Viridiplantae; phylum Streptophyta; class Magnoliopsida; order Solanales; family Solanaceae; genus Anisodus; species Anisodus acutangulus. The sequence continues at coordinate 14,990,577 of CM056498.1, forward strand.
GGTTGTCTATGTCTACTTAGTTAGATTTTTCAGGCAGAAGTCATCTGCGACTTCAACTTTTAATTCCTTTCCATTTTATCTTGCAAATTTGTAAAGAAAGGAATTTGTATATTTGTATATAATATATATACAATACATTTGGTCATTGATCATCATAAGTTATATTATATATATAACTTATGAAAATTTAAAACTCTTGTTTTCTTTAAATTTCCGCTGCATTTACTCTTCAAAGTTTCCTGTTTTGCTAAAGTGTTGTTACTGGTGCGGACGACATAATTTCCGACATTCGAAAACAGAATTGGCATTTGACTTTATTTCATTTTATTTTTATTGTTCCATAGCCTCCTTCAAGTGGTATCACAGCCGACACTTAACACAATAAGTGCTTGGTCCTGTTGTCATAATCTATGGATTTGGAAAATCCAACTATTGGTAGACTTTCTATTTTAGATGGATCAAATTATGCATATTGGAAGATTCACCTACGTTCTCGTATTAAATTAATTGATGTTAGGGCATGGATATCTATAACCAATGGGTATATTTTCCAATGTTGCCACCGGATGAAGAAGGTGACATTCTTGTTAAACCTGAATCCGAATGTACTACAGAAGAAACCAATAATGCTAGCTTTAACGAAAAAGTCTTAAATGCAATTTTTGGATGGGTCGATATGTATATGTTCAAACTCATTCAAAACTGTCCCACGACTAAGGATGCACGGAATACTTTACAAATTCATTGTGAAGGTAGCTCAAGTGTTTGTTGAACAAAGCTACGCATGCTCATGAGTAAATATGAACGTTTAAGGATGGAAGAAACAGATGATATTAAATCTTATTTTGAAAAGTTGATTGACATCTCAAATGAATGTCAAGTGCTTGGTGAACCATTTACACTCAACTTGTTGAAAAAGCTCTCCGTTCTCTTCCTGAAAAGTTCAATTAAAAGATTTGTGCTATTAAAGAAGCTCACAATATTGCCACAATGGACATTCACACCTTAATGAGCATTCTCAAAACTTATGAGATGAACATTGAGAATCAAAAGGAATTGTATAAAAGCAAGAATGTGACACTTCAAATTCAATCCTCAGAGAGTCAAATCAAAGAAGATGATGAGAATCTTGAAGAAGTTGGTGATGGTGCAAATGTTGTCTTACTCACTCAAAAATACAATTCGATGGTGAGGAAGTTCAACAATGAGAGAAATCAATCTAAATCTAAAGAGCACCAAAACCAATTCTTCAATCAAAATCCCACTAGATTCCTTCCAAATATACAAAAAGGAAATCAACTAAGAAGAACTAACTCAGATCGTACCAAATTTTATCCCAAACAACTTGAGTCTGTGTAATGTCATGCATGCTCGGGTTGGGGTCACTATGCTAACGAATGTGCAAACACTCTTAGAAAATTTAGTAAGAAACTATAGGTTTCTCTTAGTGATGATAAAGGAGAAGATGAAGGAGATCGTGAAATTAAAACACAAAAAATGCTGGCTACTATTTTCAAATAGTCTCTATCGGATAATGAAGATGTCGTATACAATGTTGTCTCATATGCACAACATTTGCTCCAACATCAACATCCCCAGCGACATCCGAAATGTATGAATTCTTTAACTATTCTGATGTTAATTATTTTAGTGGTTCTATTTCTGTTAGTGAGGTTGATTGTATGGATCAAGTTGAATGCAAAGATGATATGATTAATGAATTACAAAGTATTTGTAAAGCCTTAATCATAGAATCCAAGCAACTTGATAGAAAGGTAAAATCTTTAACTCGTGAGAATTTAGTATTAAAAGGCACGATAACCCGACTTGAGGTTGCACTTACAAAAAATGATATTGAATTTGGTAAGATCCGTGCAAAATTGGATTTAGCCGGAGCAATCTTCCGTAAGCTCAACACGGGAACTTCAAAATTGAATGAGATACTCAACTTTAGTAAACCTTCACATGCAGGAATTGGGTACGAAAACTCTCTTAAAACCATATGCTCTAATCTCTTTGATAAAAATGAGAAAATATGCTTTGTAAAAGAAAAAGGAATGAATAATAGTTTCTCATATATGTCAAAGAATATGAAGTTTGTGCGTCATCACTGTAACTCCCCTGGACACTTAAAATCATACTGTTTCAAACTTCAAAATTATGTGAGCAAAATGTTGCCTAAAATGTTGTCCAACATTCCGGATAACAAATCGAAGCAACATTTCTGAGCCAAAAGGTAAAAAATGTTTTAAGAGGGTTTGAGTTCCTAAAAAGGATGGAACATGTAATGTTGCTATAACTGCATTAAGAACTAACATTTCAGGTTCTTGATACTTTGATAGTGGATGTTCTCGCCACATGACAGGTACAAAAGGTTTTCTAAAGAACTATGAGTCATTCAATGGAGGAAACGTGACTTATGGAGGTGGCAGTAAAAACAAAATAATTGGAAAAAATATCTTGGATGTTTCTGGATTTCTAGCCTTAAGAAATGTCTTACACGTTGAGGGCTTAATGGCCAATTTGATTAGTATTAGTCAACTGTGTGATGACGATCTTGAGGTAAAATTTAATAAGAATGCATGTAAAGTTACGACTGAAGCAAATATATGTGTCATGACAGGTACAAGAACAGGTGACAATTGCTATCTTGTTGTAAGATAAGAAACATGCAATAATGCTAAGGTCGATGACACAACACTATGACATCAAAAGTTGGGGCATGTCAAAAAATTGGTCTCATATGAAGCGGTTACAGGCATACCCAAACTTAGCCATAAAGGTAAAATTATCTGTGAAGATTGTTTGAAAGGTAAGCAAACCTGTGTCTCCCATAATGTTGTCCAACACGACGGACAAAATTCAGGTACGTCTCACTGTTTTCAATTGCTACATATGGATTTAATTGGTCCAATTGAAGTAGACAGTCTAGGAGGAATGCGGTATCCTTTGTGATAGTAGATGATTTTTCTAGATATTCATGGATATATATTTTGAAAGAAAAATCACAAACATTTGACATGTTTAAAATCTTGCACTCTAGAATTAGAAATTTATATTATTCTCCTATTTTTCGGATTAGATCCGATCATGAAAAATAATTTGAAAATAGTTCGTTCACAAATTTTTGTTAGAAAAATGGAACTTTCCATAAGTTTTCTGCCCCCAAAACTCCTCAACAGAATGGGGTTGCAAAATGGAAGAATAGGACATTGCAAGAAATGGCTAGAGTAATGCTTAGTTATAAGCATTTGTCAAAATGCTTATGGGAAGAAGCCTTGAATACTGCTAATCACATCGCTAATAGAGTCTATTTGAGGCCAGGAACAAAGATGACACCCTATGAGATTATAAATAGAAAGAAACCAAATTTGCATTACTTTTATTTTTTTTGGTGTATTTGTTATATTTTAAATGACATAGATCATTTGGTAAAATTTGACTCTAAGAGTGATAAATAAATTTTTGTTGTCTATTCACAAAATAGTCATGCTTATCGAGTATACAATCTGAGATCCAGAACTGTACAAGAATTTGTAAATGTTATCTTTGATGATCTTTATGATGTTTCAAGAAAAACTATTGAAAATAACATTATAAATACAATGAAAATTCCACAGATTGTAGAAGAATCGGATAATGCCATAAATATTTCCACACCTGAAGCAACATCTGAAACAACAATAGAGACTACATAGGCCATATATGAGGAGTCAAGTGTTGGACTGTTGGATCAAGTTCGTAGGGCTCCTCATCAAGGATTAGGAAGAATCATCCAACATGCCAAGTGATAGGGGGGAGATTTTGAAGGAATTAGAACAAGAGGCAAAAAACCACTCAACTATAGAGAAATGGTAAGGTATGTGTGTATATCAACCATATACCAAGATGTTAGTCTTTCTTGTTTTATATCTACATTAGAACCAAAGAATGTTGTTGAAGCACTTAAGATAATTTTTGGATACAAGCAATGCAAGAAGAGCTTGAACAATTTTCTCAAAATGAAGTCTGGGACTTAGTTCCACGTTCAAATAATACAAATGTAATTGGAACTAAGTGGATTTTTAAAAATAAATCAGACGAATCGGGAATAATTGTTAGAAACAAAACACGTCTAGTTGCACAAGGTTATACTCAGGTTGAAGGAGTTGATTTTGATGAAACCTTCGCACATGTAGCTAGAATCGAGTCGATTAGACTTTTACTTATTATTGCTTGTTGTCTGAAAATTACTTTACACCAAATGGATGTAAAATGTGCCTTCTTAAATGGTTATCTAGACAAGGAGGTATATGTTGAACAACAAAAAGGATTTGAAGATCCTTACCATCCACACTATGTGTACAAGCTTAAAAAAGCTTTGTATGGGTTGAAGCAAACCCCTCGTGCATGGTATGGTCGTTTAACTAACTTTCTTCTTGAATTTGGTTTTAACCGTGGCGAAGTTGATCGTACCTTGTTTATTAAACGACATGGTGTAGATATTATAATTGCTCAAATCTACGTGGATGACATAAGCTTTGGATCGACTTCACAGTCGTACCTAAATTCATTTGTTGAAGCTATGTCATCGATATTTGAAATGAGCATGATTGAGGAATTAAATTTTTTCTTAGGCTTGCAGATAAAGCAAAGTGAAGATGGAATTTTTATCTCACAGAATAAATATGTCAAGAATCTAGTCAAAAGATTTGGTTTAGAGAATGCTAAACAGATGAAAACGCCAATGAGTTCATCGTAGAAGGTATGTAAGGATAATGTTGGTGAAAATGTCGACTCAACATTATATCAATCTATGATATGTAGCCTTCTTTATCTTACCGCTAGTCGCCCAGATATTATGTTTTGTGTTTGTGTTTGTACACGTTTTCAAGCCTGTCCCAAAATGTCCCACTTAAATACCGTGAAACATATTATTCGATATGTTGCTGGCACATGTGAGTTGAGAATATGGTATTCCAAAGACACTAATCCTAACTTAATAGGATTTAGTGACTCGGATTGGGCAGGAGATGTGAATGACAGAAAAAGTACAAGTGAATCATGTTTTTATCTTTGCAATAACCTTTTTTCATGGTATAGTCGTAAACAAAATTGTGTCTCACTTTCAACTGCTGAATCTGAATATATAGCAACTAGAAGTTGTTGCTCTCAATTAATATGTCTACGACACATGTTAGACGACTATGAATTTACTATCCACATTTTGATTTTGTACTGTGACAATTTGAGTGCTATAAATATTCTAAAAATCTAGTCAACACTCACATACAAAACATATTGATATTAGACATAACTTTTTAAGAGATTTAGTTAAAAAATATCTAGTTCAAATTGAACATGTTGACACTCTTCATCAACTAGCTGATATTTTTACAAAAGCTTTGGACCATGAGAGATGTTCTAGTTTGAAGAAATCTCTTGGTCTTTGTAATCTCTAAAAAGGCATTTTGGTGAATGTCGGCTGAAATGTTGTCTAACATTTTGGGTGACATTTACCTATGTTATATCACTAACTAATTATTGTTGTTGTATGGTGCATAACGTTTGGTCACACAAGTTTGATCATTCAATAAGAATATGATATCAAAGTGATACCATTCTCTGCGATGATATAAAAAAAATTATATATATATATATATATATATATATATATATATCATAAGAAAAGAGTATCAAAATAAGGCAAAACCTTTACAAATATTTGATAACTGTGAAAATTGGCAAAGCCCGTGAAAAGATACCGTTCCTATTCTATAGGAGTATCGAGTGCTTCAAAAGAGATTTGAGAATACCATAAAAGTATTCTTATTTTTTACACGAAAAAATCTTTTATATGTGTTATATGATTAGACCAAGGACACAATGAGAAAATGTTACATTGGTCCAGTGGTCAAACTCATAAAGTGCATATAAAATGTGTCTTGGTTTGTTGCCAAATCTGAAAATTCTTGGGGGATCAAAATACTTGTGTCATCCAAAATGTTGCTAACATTGTTGTTGACATTTTCAGAATGTGATATGTGTTGGGATGTTGTTCTTATCTGATTTTTGGACTAACATATTTTACTCTCTATTATATGTCTTATTTAATGGAATTTCAGAATTTAAAATGATAAGATTAAATTTTATTCCTACCGTGATGTTTATCTTTTATCCCAATATTTTAGGTGTAAGTTATTGTGTAAAATTGAAACACCTAAAAATAAGGGATCTTTGTTTCTAAGAAAAGGTTTGCCATGTATATAAATATTCATCTCATTTGCTATTATTTATCATTTCCGATTTCCCATAAAAATAAAAAAAATAAAAAAGAGGAAAAATCACATTGGGTATACATATGCCTACCTAACTGATGGAATCACCAAACCAAACTCCAATCTCTATCAGAAACCCTAACTTCTCAAAACCCTCTCTCAAATTTTCACCAATAGAAATATCACCAATGTCAGAACAAATGTCATCCAACATCCACTCCAACACTCCAATGAATACGGAGGTTTCCGAGCACAATGATCCCCAGCAAACAGAACAATCATCCTCTTCCTCCAATCTCCCAGAAAACCCATGTACAACAATAGTGTTTAAAGGTTTTGATAAACCTTTAGATATTAGCTATCCTGCAGATGATAATAACCCAATAGATGTTGATGAAACTGTTGATTTTTCATCTTTGGGTAAAAGGTCAAGGTCCTCCACCTTCGCTACTCGTCGATCGAGTAGAGTTTTTGAGAAAATAATCCAAGAAGGACCGAGTAACAAAATGTCTAGATATGAAACATCTATACCCTCTTACTCGAGTAGTGCAAGTGAAGATACAGACTATGTGCTTTCAACAGAGGAGAGTGAAGAAGAACTATCTGCTTCAGTGCAGCCAAATGTTCCTCAAGAAAGGGAAATCCTAGACGACACTCTTTTAAAACAATTCTTTCCAAATGGAGTTTTCACACCTGCAAAGTAGAGTGCTGCTCCAAATGTTGCCACTGATGCCACAACATCTCAAGCTACATTTCAGCCAACGTCCGTAGAAACACATACAAAAACATCCTCCAGCAGTACCGAATCCACCGATTCAGACTTTGAGGTATCTACTTACTCAGATAAATTCTATTCTAAATATGGACTGGTAGAATTCTTAAAGGACAAACATCTCCTAGGATCTGTCACTGAAAAAGGACCGTATGTTGATAATGTAGTAAGGTTGTTTTACACTAATGTGAGCTTTGTTATAGAGAAGACCTCCTCGAAGAAATTTGGGAAGGTATATCTCTACAACAATGTCTATCTGTTTATGCCTTCTATTATAAATCAATGTATGAGACTAGGTGCTGGAGATAATATTAGAGAAGCAGAACAGGTCATAGATAATAGGGATGAAGTGATTGAATATCTCACTGGAAGTATGATGAAGAAGTGGATCCCTAGATGTCTAGCCTCTAAACTAACAACCCTGTTTTCCACTCTCTATAGAAATTGCTATTCATAATTGACTTCCTTCAATGAATGAGTCAATTATGACATCTGAACAAGCCACCATGTTGTATAAAATTGGGAAAGGTTTGAAAGTTGATTTGGGAAAAATGATATTTCATCAAATTGCCAACTTGGCTGAGAAAGAATCAACTTCAATCTTTCCCTTTCCCTCTCTGATCTACAAAGTATTAACCACCAAAGGTTTTGAGCCTAAGAGAGAAGACACTTTAGGGAAGACTTCTGAGCTTTACATTGTAAACAAAATAATTTTGAAGAGCAAGGATAGAGTCATCGACTTGCCCTGGAAGAAGAAAGTTGAAAGTGAAAATTTTGCTAGAAATATCACCAACATTCTGGGCAATACTAGTCTAGGACAGTCTACACTGTCTACAGAATGACTTATGGATCAAGTTGGAAAAATCAACTAACAGATTTTTGAGGTTGATGCTGCAAGAAATGCTTTGATACAAGATAGAGACCATTTCATGATGCTACTTTATTCATAAAAAGGGGGATATGATGTTGATGCAGCTGGAAGAAGTTAGATGTTGTTGTGTAGAGGAAGTTGAAGTTGTTATGCAGTAGTAGAAAGTTGATGGAAGCTGCTGCTGCTGTATGATGAGCAAGGAGGGAGTTGTTGTTGTTGTCGATGTTGTATGAGAATCTTTAGTCGATTGATATTGATATATATTGACAATGCATATTTCTATTTGTGTTTTGTATATATTGGATGATATGTGATATGTGTGCTCATATTTTTTTTTCTAATCCTATGAATCGGTATACACATGTTTGCTTGTATGCCATCACATATTAAGGGGGAGCATGACCTTGAAATTGTTGATCACAGATGTCGAACAATATTTGTGACAACATCCTAAGTCAGTTTTACATTTTAATGAATTTTGTGAAGAAAGGCAAAAATGGGGAGATTGTTATGTTGAATTTGGTGTTGTGACATATGACCCAACATATCTCCTAAAGTATTTATATGAATGTGTAAGTATGCTGGGACAAATGTTGCACAACATTCGGACCAACCTTTTTTGAACTGATTTTGCCTTACTTCACGCGATGCAGTAATATTTGTGTAAATATTACTATGAAGTAAAAATTAATTGGCAAGGTAAAAAGAGCTGGTAAAAAATGAGTGAGGACTAAGTCAAAAGTTGTTTCTTGTTGTGAGGATCAAGCCAAAACTGTTGAGATTATTACTCCTTGATCTTCTCCAACCAATCCCACCAGCAATCCACCTTTCCCTCAACTTCCACAACTGATCGATGAGTTTTTCAAGGAAGACTTTCTATTATAAATAGAGAGGTTACTACAGAGTAACGATATCCAGAACCAGAAAGTAAAAATACCAAGAGAGCTCTCGGGATTTCATCTCAGAAATCTGGATCACCAGTGTTGTCTGAGTGTATTGACAACATTCTGTCCAACATTACAATTGTTGTTTAGATTCTAGATTAGTTTTGTATAGAACGATTGTAATGAGAGGTTGTCTATGTCTACTTAGTTAGATTTTTCAGGCAGAGGTCATCTGCGACTTCAACTTTTAATTCCTTCCCGTTTTATCTTGTAAATCTGTAAAGAAAGGAATATGTATATTTGCATATAATATATATACAATACATTTGGTCATTGACCATCATAAGTTATATTATACATATAACTTATGAAAATTTAAAACTCTTGTGTTCTTTAAATTTCCGTTACATTTACTCTTCAAAGTTTTCTGTTTTGCTAAAGTGTTGTTACTGGTGTCGGACGACATAATTTCCGACATTCGCAAACAGAATTGGCATTCGACTTTATTTCATTTTATTTTTATTGTTCCATAGCCCCCTTCAGTATCAAACATTGACACGCTTTACGCCTAATAATTCGAGATAATACTTGCATCATATGGATTACCGCGACTGCTGGCACAGAGTTAGCCGATGTGTATTCCCCATTTACCGTCATTTCTTCTTCTCCGAAAAAAGAAGTTCATGATTCGTGAGTCTTCTACCTCCACGCGACATTGATCAGTCAGGTTTTCGCCCATTGGGGAAAAATTTCCATTGCTGCCTCCTGTAGGAGTCTCGTGTCCCAGTGTGGTTGATCATCCTTTTGGACCAACTGCTAATCATCGTCTTGGTAAGCTATTGCCTCACCAATTAGCTAATCAGATGTGAGCCCCTCATCAAGCAAATTCCTCCTTTTGTTCCTCAATCTACGGGGTATTAGCAGTCGTTTTCAGTTGTTGTCCCCTTTCAAAAGCAGGTTCTTATAACGCGTTACTCGTCCGTCACTGAAAACACGGGTCAAATTTTATTAAGATTGGCTCAATTGGCATTTAACAGATGTCAATATATGCGATCTCAAATTAAAAACAACAAAAAAGAGGACTAATAATTGTGATACAACACGTTTGTTGCATCTAAAGATTTTTCGTGACACATCAATAAAAAAGTTGAAAATATTAGGGGAATCTGATTGCTCATTTTCTTCTTTAAAAAAATTCACTGCCAAGAGAATAAGTACACGGTTCTTGTTTTAATAAGGCAAAAGGTCACTTAAACAATTTCATTAAAGGTTAGATACTTTGCTTCTCCGAACAGTCACATATGTAGTAGCTTTCAATCTTCAAAAAAGGTTAGTGAGCCCTGGACAAGCTATCAAAAGCTGTAATCCATTTCTTGAATTGTTTATATTCTCTATCTACGTATATGTGCCTTTGTTAATGAAACATTATTTAGCTTAAACCTAGTACACTTTTTGGTCCTGTAACGCCAATAATATATTACTCCCACTTTCTCAATTTATGTGACACCATTCGAATTTTGAGAGTCAATTTTTTTAGTATTGATCGTGAATTTATAACTAGACATGAATTTTTTAATTTTTTTGAAATAAAATTTATATATTTGAAAACTTCGTAAAAGTACTATAATTCACAATAATTGACAATTCAAAATATTTAAAATACTTATGAAAAAAATGATGGTCAAAGAAAACCTCGTTTGAATCTCGAAATCTGAAAGATAACACATAAAATGGGATGAAAAAAGTATATCGGTAAAGCCAGGAATTTGAACAAAATAATTTAAAAAGTGTCGAAGTAAACGTAAGATTTTTAACTTTGCATAGAAGGGATTCAACATATATATTTTAGGATTTTGTTGGGTTCAAAACATATAAGTAGGCACAACGGAAGTTTAAATTTTTTGTTCTACTTACCCCAACAGTTTCTTCTAGTATGGTTATATGACAATCAAAACCTGTAACGTAAAACTAGAACACTTACATGTTAATCAATCTGGAGTCTTTACTTAGGGATTACACGCGACTGTCCCTTCGACTGCAAACACTATGCTATGGTGTATTCCTCTGTCAAGAAAGCCAGGAAATCTTGGCAGATGTTCGAGAGAGTTTCGTCCTAGACTTTAAGTCTAGAATTGTTTATGAATTGGTGTATTATAACAATGGTTTAGTGATGTATTTATAGTTGCAATTAGGTCAGAAAATATTTTAGGGTTAGGCTTAAGCCTGGCCCAAAACCCGAGGTGCAGTGGGCCAGTCCGACTGGGCTCACTGCCGGGTCGGCGCCGTGGCGTAGCCTAGAAGGCGGCGCCGTGACTTACGTAAATTTCTGTTTTCCATTTTCATTTAATATATATATTCAGCACATTAAATCCAAAATCTAATTTTGATTTAATTAAATAATTTTCATCTAATAGAAATTATCCCATAGTTATTATCAATTTAAATATTTCGATCCCAAATCGAATATTTAATACTTTCTCAATACACCCTTAGATCGAAGAGACAATCGACATAGTATGACCCTATATGCCTTCATATATCGACACTAATCCAATTAAGGCCCATACGAAACTCCTAGACTGCGTCGTATGACGAACTCAATATATGAAGTACGTTTACATTAATCCAGAAAACATATCCTTTACGTGAGATGATAAATTCCTTTCATTCGCGACACACTCGATCAAGCTTAGGATTTTCCATGTGTCTATCCAAATGGCTTGATCACTTTATCTCATATATATTAGTCGACAACTAGATCATATTCTAAATATGTCTCTTGCATTGGCCAATGACTTGGTCAACCTAATATCACTGAGAAGTTGAGTGCTCTCTCGAATATCCAATCGAGGAATGAATCCTATTCTTGGCTCAACTACCACATTAGTTTACATCATAATGCACCCAACACAAGCCGTATCTTATCCTATAAGGAGTTTAAGCTTAGGACAGGGTCAAAGTACATTATTCTATAAATAAGGTGCGTATTGACCTCAAGTCAAATGACCTTTATATCCCACACGCTGATAACATTCTAGACATGTCTAACAAATAGTTTATCAGCAGGGTATACCAATACTTTCAAAAGTATCCATGTGTCCATCACTTGTAACCATTACTAGTAGAAGGCGAGACATACTACATTCTCTAAAAATGTGACACAGACCACATGTCGACTTATAACATATCATCGATATCCCATTCTCGATGATCATTGGTCGAGGCTATTTAAGAGTTACACTCTACCATCAATATCTCACTCTATTAATGACAACGTAAGCTCAAGGGATGCACATTAATAAATAATTACAAATAATCAAATAATAATTCAATAATTGCAAATGCCATAAATATTAATCTTATTAATAATACGAATGTGTTCAAGTACATTTATGCCCAATAATGATTGTCTCTAGGACATACATACTTTCAATCTCCCACTTGGCCTAGAGCCAATCACCGATGTATCTAATACCCATGTTTTCAAAATGACCATTATGCTTAACTAAGTTTAATGGTTTAGTAAACGGGTCAGCTAGATTATCATCTGTGGAAACATAGTCTAATCTTATTTCTTCAGTCTCCACCATCTCCTTGAGTATGTGGTAGTTCCTCGGTACATGCTTGTTTCTGTTTGTTGATCTTGGTTCTTTAGCTTGTGCAATCGCACCAGTGTTGTCACAATAAATCGTTATTGGACAAGTGGCACTTGGAACAACCCCTAGTTCCTTTAGGAACTCAGATATCGTGACAAATTCTTTACCAGCTTCCGATCCAGCAATGTACTCGGCTTCAGTTGTCGAATCAGCAGTTGTAGCTTGCTTGGAACTTTTCCAACTCACTATTCCGCCATTAAAAATGAAAGCATATCCAGATTGAGATTTGAAGTCATCAAGATCTGCCTGTAAGCTAGCATCGGTGTACCCAATACACACCAGCTTCTCTTGTCAACCATATACTAAGAAATATTCTTTAGTTCGTCTAAGATACTTAAGAATACTCTTGACTGCTTTCCAGTGTTCTTTCCCGGGATTTTACTGGAATTTTCAAGTCATACTAAGTGCATAGGCCACATATGACCTCGTACAGGTCATGGCATACATGATAGATCCTATAGATGAAACATAAGGGATTTTTTTCATGCGTTCAAGTTCTGCAACAGTAGAAGGACTATCCTTCTTTGATAACTTGATGCATTGGCCCATAAGAAGACTTCCCTTCTTGGAGTTTTCCATAGAGAATCATCTTAGAACTTTGTCTATGTATATGTACTGTGACATCCCCAAAAATCTATTAGGTCTATCTCTATAGATCCTAATTCCAAGAATGTAGTAGGCTTCGTCCAAGTCCTTCATCATGAAGGTGCTGGACAACCATTCTTTGACTGATTGCATGAGAGTCTTATTATCTCCCATTATTAATATGTCATCTACATATATAACAATGAAGACAATACTCCCTTCCTTGTGCTTACTATAAACGTATGAATCTTCTTTGCTTCTAACAAAGTCAAACGATTTGACTACTTTGTCAAAGCAAATATTCCAACTCCTTGAGGCTTGCTTAAGTCCATAAATGGACTTCTGTAGCTTGCATACTGCTTTGGACTTAATCTTGGATGTAAAACCCTCAGGTTGTATCATATACACCTCCTCAATTAGGTTACCATTGAGGAAAACAGTTTTAACATCCATTTGTCAAATGTCATAATCATAGTATGTGGCTATTGCAAGCAAAATTCGAATGGACTTAATTTTTGCAACAGGTGAAAATGTTTCATCATAATCGACCCCATGCCGTTGATTATAACCTTTAGCCACCAATCTTGCCTTATAAGTCTGTACCTTTCCATATGCATCAATCTTCTTATTGAAGACCCATTTGCATCCTATGGGTCTAACCCCTGTTGGCAAATCAACCAAGTTCCAAACTTGATTGATGTACATCAAGTCCATCTCAGATTTCATGGCTTCTTACCATCTATGCGAACCAATGTCTAACATAGCTTTGATGTAGGTTATAGGTTCATCATCATCAGGAATATCTATCTCATTATGTATTTCAACAAGGAGATTAAGTCTTTCAAGCGGACGATGAGTCCTAGTGGTCCTATGGAGTTGATTATTCTGTGTTTCAGTATTTGTTGCATTCTGATTGTGAGAAGGTCTTTGTGTGCTGGACAATCCATCACCTTGAGAGCTTTCAAGAATGACATTTTCATGTATTTCCTGAATGGAATAATGTATAATCATTGTATCATCTTCCATTGGTTGTGTATGAGAGCCTTGCATTTCTGCACTATCTCTCACAACACTCCCACTCGCTGAAGGGCATACTCTAAGTACCCAATCTTCACCAAATACTCCCACTGAATTCTTGTCTAGCTCTTTTGACAAGGGTTCAACTTCTGTGTTATCTTGTGGTTCTTAAATTTCTTTAAGTTCTATCTTATTGCAGCTCTGTTCCTTGTAGACATAGTCTTCTTCAAGGAAAGTTGCATTTCTGAAATCAATGACCTTATGTTCTCCAGGAAGATAGAAATAGTATCCCTTAGTTTCTTTTGGATACCCCAAAAAATAATATTTCTCACTTTTAGATTCCAACTTGTCAGTAAACATCTTTTTTACATATGCAGGGCACCCCCAGGGTCGCATGTGTTTAAGTGCTGGCTTCTTGCCATTCCATATCTCATATGGAGTTTTCTCTACTGACTTTGAAGGAACCATGTTCAGAATATAAATTGAGCTTTGCAATGCATAGCCCTAAAGGTATGTTGGTAGAGCTGAGAAACTCATCATGGATCTAACCATATCTAATAGGGTTTGATTTCTCCTTTCAGCAACACCATTCATCTGTGGCGTTCCAGGAGGTGTCCATTGTGATTGGACTCTATGAAGCTTCAAGTAATCCATAAATTATTTACTTAAGTATTTACCTCCTCGATCTGATCGAAGGGTCTTGATACTTGTTTTAAGTTGCTTTTCTACTTATGACTTGTATTCTTTGAATTTCTCAAAGGCTTCGGACTTGTGTTTCATAAGATGCACATGCCCAAACCTTGTGAAATCGTCTGTAAAAGTGATGAAGTAAGGGAAGCCTCCCTTAGCTTGAGTTGAAAGTGGCCCACATACATCAATATGAACCAATTCAAGTACCTGTTTGGCTCGCACCCCTTTCCCAGAAAGTGGATTGTTGGTCTCATTTCCTCTCAAGCAAGATTCACAGTTACCATAGGATTCCAAGTCAAATGGTTCCAAGTAGTCTAACTTTCTTAATCTTGCTATCCTTAATTCATTGATGTGACCAAGTCTACAGTGACATAAGTAGGTGGGGTTTCTTAGATTACTTATCGTAGCTCATTTGTTTTGCACATTTAAAATTTCACGACTATATTTTCTACATACAAACCATCTACAAGCGGAGCATTTCCACAAATAAAACCATTAAAAGACAGTACATAACTGCCATTGGCAATAAATGAGAAAACCCCCTCAATGTCTAACACTGGATAGAAATAATATTCCTCGTCAATGAGGGAACAAAATAACAATTATTTAGTTCTAAACAAAAGTCTGAAGGTAAATCTAGTCTATAAGTTCCCACGCGTTCAACATCCACTCGTGCTCAATTTCCAACGTGCAGGTCTACCTCTCAAGGTCCATCATTTCTATTGTCAATCAGACCCTGCACATTATTACAAATGTGTGAGCCACAAGTGGTATCTAATACCCAGCAGTGAGAGTTACTTATAGACATGTTTATTTCAATGACAAACATACCTTGTTTAGTAGAGCCAGGAGCACCTAGTGCTTTGCCTCCTCCTGGAGCTGTGCAGTCCTTCTTCCAGTGCCCCTTCTTCTTGCAGTTGAGACACACATCCGAAGCTACCTTTGCCTTTTACTAAACACCTCCTCTAGGTTTCATAACTATAGGTGCAACAATTGTCTTACCCTTCTTCTTCTGCATGTTCTCACCCTTGGGTTTGAACTTGCTAGAAGAGTCCACTATGAGCACGGCTTTACCTTTAGAGGTAGATGATTCAAAGGTCTTTAGCATGTTGTGAAGCTCTGGAAGACTTGCCTTGGTCCCATTCATATTGAAGTTCACAATGAAATTCTCAAATGAACTAGGAAATGAATTCATGATCAGGTTGACAAAGACATTTATATGCAGCTTCGTTCCAATCGAATCCAACCTTTCTATTAACTCAATCATCTTCAGAACATGTACTGACACTTGACCCCCATCGTTCATCTTACACTTGAAAAGGTCCCTCAACAGTTCATACTCCATTGTCTGAGACTGTGAGTCATAGAGACTCTTTAAGTGTTCTAACATTTCGTTGGGGCCCATGTTTTCATGTTGCCTCTGTAACTCCAAGGTCATAGAGGACAACATTAAACATTGTGCCGAGGTAGCATCGTCTAAATGTTTCTGATAAGACACCTTGTTAAACAGGGAATACTGAGCAGAATCTTCAACAGAGACTGTGGGGAACACTGTGTCTAACACATACTCAATTCTTTCTAGTCTTAACACCAATCGCAAATTTCTTAACCGGTCAGGGTAATTTAATCCAGTAAACTTATTTGTCTCGACCAACATTTTCAGTGATAGATTCGATATAGATAGACTTGAAATTAAACTCTAATATAATTTCTATTGAACACATTCGTTAACTAATTTACATGGCCTTTAGTTTAATTAGCTCACACTATTTTAACATACTCTTCGACCCCATGGAAGAATACAAACTCACATCAAATATGGTCATAATGGGCCAAGATCCAGGTTCATGCTATCTCCGCGTTTGTTGTGGCTGATAACTTTAATAGCATAACCCGGTAGGTCTCCAAACCAATTACAAAACATTTGTAACTCTTGTTTGACCAAATGTTCTAAACAATCGATCTGCGTCCCTCGGCTTGTCCGACATTGTGGCGCCAAGACAGCCTAGCAAGTCAACTCCGTTATGCGACTGCAATTATGTATCTGTGTTTTGAATTATAGAGCAAAAACTGTGGTGTAAATACTTATGAAGGTTTATCACCCACTTCTACATTTAACATGCATCTATGAAAGAGTCTGAGTCCTTATAGACTTAGAGCAAATGATGTGGCATAAATACTCATATCGCCGAAAAAGATTTTGCACTACAATCAATTATAACGGACGACGCATTCATTGCAAATGAGACTGGTATTAAAAATTTTAGGAAATATTTTAATTTAGGGTTTTAACCAAGATCAACTCTAACATGCTATGTCAAACAAAACATCTTAATTATCATGCAAATGACTAAGCACATATTGGGTACCGCCAACCCAAGCATGATATTAAGCGGTTTTAACAAATACTGGGCGCCGCTTACCTAGACATGTATTTGCGGACGTTATTCTAGTAATTTAAATGATAAACAATTTGACATTTAGCACATAAACAGTATACTCATCAAATAATATACTGTATAATAATAATCTTGGGTCAAACATTATGAACTCTGAATTTTTTTTTGTTTCTGGACAGGTGGGGCCGCGACGCTCCACCATGGAACCGCGATGCTGCAAAGGCAGAAGCCTTTCGGCTTCTGCAAATGCATTAGCGATGTGGCGCTGCAAAGGCAGAAACCTTTCGGCTTCTGTAAATGCATTAGCGTCGCGGCGCCTACTGTCCAGTGAGTCCAAAATTTGAAAAGAAGCATTAGGGACGCGCCGCCGCCTTGAAAACCCTAGCAAGCGCCGCGGCGCCCTACCATAGGGTCGCGACGCCGACGTCCTGACAAAACGTTCCTGTGTTGATTTTCTAAAATCGTTCGAGCCCTAAATCCAATTTAGGGATCAAATCACATATCCTTTATCCTTACCAACCATTATCAATAACGCACATATCAACCATCATCCATTCATACTCATTCTTCGTCGTGCACCATGCAATGAGCCGGATATCCGCACTTTTGGCTTAGTTCGAGTTAGAACGGAATGACTTCCTCGAGTTAGCGTAGGATATAATTTAGGGTGATATCAAAAGGTTAACATTTAGTAAGATATGTAGGATTTCAAGAAGCCTTGTTTTAATCCAATTTTATGTTTAACCATATTATTATGTTATTCAATTGTTATATAACCATTGAACCAGCCTGGGCTTTGATATCACTGTAGGATTTTGTTGGGTTCAAAACATATAAGTAGGCACAACGGAAGTTTAAATTTTTTGTTCTACTTACCCCAACAGTTTCTTCTGGTATGGTTATATGATAATAAAAAACTGTAACATAAAATTAGAACACTTACATGTTAATCAATCTGGAGTCTTTACTTAGGGATTACACGCGACTGTCCCTTCGACTGCAAGCATTATGCTATGGTGTATTCCTCCGTCAAGAAAGCCAGGAAATCTTGGCAGAGGTTCGAGAGAGTTTCGTCCTAGACTTTAAGTCTATAATTGTTTATGAATTGATGTATTATAACAATGATTTAGTGTTGTATTTATAGTTGCAATTAGGTTAGAAAATATTTAGGATTAGGCTTAAGTCTAGCCCAAAACCCGAGTTGCAGTGGTATATATCAAATGAGTCTTTTTAATGTAAGTACTCTGCTAAAGCAAGAATCTGTACCTTCACTTTTCTTACGATTTAAGTGAACGATCATATAAAAATATGGATTAAATATTGTCTCATTAATTACAACAGCACATCCTTTCTTCCAATCTAGCTAACTCTCGTCATCCTGGAAACGTTGATGAGATATTGCCATAGACCTTTAAAATACTGCGGATTTTGTTGTATAATTTTCAACATTTTTTTTATTTATGTAAATGCATTTTTATATTGTCAAATTGAAAAACCAATTCAACTCAACAAGTAAAATAAAAATATGCTCTTTTGGTCCGAGGAATAATTACCAATATTCAAAGTACTCCTCGTCTAAGAAACCAAAATAAAGTCAGCTATGAAGCACATAATTTGAAGTTTATGGGGTTTTAATTTTAATTTTTTTAAATTATTAAATTCTAAATTAATAATAATATATACATATTAAATAGATATTTAATATAAATATAGGATTTAAATAAAAGATTATTAAATTTAATCGAATCCGTAATCGACAGCCGACATTTTAGTTGTTGTCCTAAGTACTACTATACAGAATATTGCATGATAAAAATTTTAATATTTAAAGAGAAAAGCAAATTAAAAGAGTTTTGCCACATAAGCTGAAAATATCAACCTCGAAGGTACTAGTTTCTATTTATCTATGATAATTCTCTTATCCATTTTAATTTATCATGCGCCATCATGACTTCCCACTATAATATAACTCTTGCCATCTACGAGTGGCACAATTTGATGAATTTCAAATAATTGCTTTTTTATTAGCAAATTACTTCACGACATCGTGTCTAGTGGCTTCTATATTAATAATGTAATTAATTATTAAAAGATGAAGTACAAGTAAAGAAGATTAGACCTTATTTTACCATTTCTAAATATAGTGGAACAATTTATTTTTTTTGTGAAGAGTAGATATTTGGTGACATGGGTGAAGTTAGTCAAAGTATTGATCATGTCGTAGAAAGGGTATAACTTTCTTATTATAATAATCTGGTAGTTGAAAGTTATTTGACCGATTAATTTAGATTCGCATTGTAAAGATGAAAAAACAATTTTTACTAGAATTTTTTCATTCTCAAATTTCAAACGTAAAATATCTAGTTAATAATAAAGGGATTCCCCATCTAACCACACCCTTTTTTTTTTTTGACGAAAACAACTCAAACAAATAGAGTTATCAAAAGTTCAAAAACTCAAGTTTAAGCAAATCTCCAAACAAACGCCACCTAAGAGAAGGATTTTTCGTAAACTCAGAGTAGTGAAATATCAGTGTCTAAATCACAAAGAGGGGTGGGGGTGGAGAAACATCATAATGAAAATGAGAAAAATGGAACAACTTGTAACTTAAAACATTTCCTTTTTGGTTGTAAAAGGAGCTACAAGTTGTAATTAAATGACAGAGGTGATGATGAGAACATCTTGCTTTCTCATACGATAAAAGTTACTATTAGTAACAAAAAAGTGACAGTATATCCTCTATGACCAAAGCAAAAAATGCATGCAAGGTACTATACTTACCTTTCTATACTTTGTGAAGGGGAAAGTCCCGAAGGCGAAATCCCTCACTTGTACCAGAGGCCCCTTGGCCAGGTGAGATGTAAATCGAGAGATATGCGCGAGTGGCAGCCCTGCAAGGGAGAGGACCAACGAGACACGAACCCAGCAACAACCCTTGCAATATTTCAGCAAAGACTGTCACCACACGGATTCGAACCCGCGACGTCGGAGTGGTTGTACCCCAATCACCTTGTCACTTACCAACTCGCATGTGCCCCTGGGACACTTACCTTTCTATACTCCTTTTATATCATTTGTGCACGCAACTTTTTCAACACTCAAGATTCATGTGCCTATAGATACTCTTTTTTGGGTTCAAAATTTAAATTTTATGATTTCTAAATTTTAGAATAATATTATTAGATGTAAATTAAAATAATTGAGTTTTAAATTTAATTTTTATATATATATATAGTGATTCTATTAATATAAATAGAGAATTTATACTATATTTACGAGGTTTGGCCGAACTCATCGCCACCTTATAATGATCCCGAGCTATTATTGTTGAGAGGGAGTCACTTGACACCTTCTCATCTAAAAAAATTTACACGGTAGATATTCTAATTACACAAAGGCACACACGTATATATATATATATATATATATATATATATATTATTTTTTAATTTTCATTTATTTATTTCTTTATATTTTAATAACAAAAATTATAGCTCCACCATTAACCATCTTAGGCTACTGGCCTTCCTATTCTGAACCTTAAATCTCCCAAGATAAAGAAAGAGAATGAAGGAAACATGATCCAAGTTGTTCCTTTTTATAAAGTCTAAAGGGCAAAATATCTAGAAAAAGTGACATAAAGTGCAAATAATTGTCAATTTAGAAATTACCTGAAGTAAGCAATGATGATTTGTTACCTTTTTTCTAGTCCCCTAAATATACTGTCTATCCAAATTTGGTGTAGTTTTATTTTCCTTTTATTTTTCTTTTTGGTATCGTTCATGTTAGGTTATGATATCAAAAGGGCTGACAGAAAGTGATATTTTGGAAGAGAGAAGAAAGTCTATAATATAATTAGTAGGCAAGATGGTACCATGACAATAATTATTGAAAAAAATACTGGTGCTTAGGTCAATTTTGAAACTAATTTTGGGTTCTAATTAAATTTGGAAACTGGTCTTTTGTTTTTGTCTTTAGGCCATTGAGGTGAAGAGTTTTTAGAAGTTGGTTCTTGTCAAATCGTATAGTTTTTGAATTAGTTACCATTTGCTTCAAAATTATCAATTATTATTATTTTTTTATATCCAGCTTCTCGGCTTACGCCAGACTATTTCTGAAGATAGTAGTCCCGGTCCTTCAGCACTACTATCAGTAAATCTGCTACTCTTCAAAAATACTTATTTTCTCTCAAATGTTTGACTAAACATCTAAGTTTTTTTAAAATAAATACTATATAAAAAAAAAACTTTTGAGGGAAAATAAACTTGATCAAACAGGCTAATAATTATGTTGTAATATTGACTGCATAGTTACAACTCTTTATAAGAAGACCACATATTATCGATATTTTAATTCGTTTAAGACTGCGCGTTGCCAGTAAAATACTCCAGTGATCTTCACCTGACACAAATGAAATGGATACATGTTTTCATTTCATCTAATTAAATTTTCTTTTCTTTTCTTTTCTTTTTTCCTTCCTATTATTTGAATAGTTTAGTTCTTTATACGGACGATGTTTATGCTCGAGTCACTTTAAAATCAGTGAACCTTTCATACAGTGAAAAAAAATATAAAAATAAATAAATTATACATGCTATATATAATAAATTAAACTACTATGATAGCGTTAAAGTATTTATTTTGTCAATATTATACTCGATACAACTTTGTTGAAGAGAAGAAAGAAAATGGAAATAATGGGGTCTCCATTTCTTTGATTTAAAATCCAATTGGCCTATGACCCTTATTTGGTTATGTCTAAAGAAATGACACGATGGGTTGTAATAATCCAACTTTTAAATGAATTTAGTGAGTACCACTAACTTTGGGATTGGGATGGGCGTATATCGGTTCGGTTCGGTTTTGTATCCGAAAAATATAAATTGAATAAAAATTGTTTTTTTAAAAAAAAAAGCCGAATACAACTTTTTTTTTAAAAAAAACCGATAGGTTCGGTTTATATGCCGAACATATCGGATTATATCGGTTTTTTCTAGTGTGCCGGGCCGGGTCGGGGATTTTTTTTTAAAATTGAATTTCCAAAACTGAAATTGACATTCACACCTACACTACCATGAAATTTCGACGTTGAAATCTATTGTGTATCATGAGATTTTTACTAAAGAAAAAGGAAAATTAGAAAACGATTTGGGGAAAAACACAAATTGATTGGGAAAACGGACGTATTTCTAAAAATTGGCTGCGCAAGTTTGACCGGCCCCATCTCGAAACAATACGCAAAATCAAAAAATAAAATCGGGTAAAACGGACATCCGAGCGCATAGTTATGATCATTTAAAGTTTTATCAATTTACAACTACTTTTTCTCCCTACATTTTATGTCAATGTTTCCGTGATATGTTAATCAAGTTCATGCCGCATGCGACTTCCATAAAAGCTTCATAGATTAGCTTCAATGGCTATGATTCAAGAGATAGTAGTAGCCTAAAAGCCTAAAATAAAAAATATTAATAAAAAAAATATATTTAATTCGGTTTTTCCGTTCAGTTTGTATCCAAAATAAAAAAATCGAATCGAATCATTAAATCCTGATTCGGTTTTTTAAAAAATCAGTTTTTTTTTTAAAACCGAGAAAAAAACGAACCGAATTTCGGTTCGGTTCGGTTTTTTCGGTTCTCTGGATTTTTTGTCCACCCCTACTTTGGGACACTTATGATTGCAGAATTGAATTGGACAAAATAACTAACTTTAAGCAAATTGCAAGAAAGATTTTTTTGAGAGTTAATGCAAATGGTGTAGATAAGTTTTTAAATGGGATCGACACTCTAATTGGGTAATGGACCCTAGCTCCCACTATCATATTGACACAATATCTAATTCTTTAGTCAAGAGAGAATAACCATGATTAAATATAATTTAGAAGAATTTAATCTAAATAATCACTCATCTAATCTCTTAGATTGAAAATAGCTGTTAAATGTATAATTTATGTATTGGATATGTATAACCATGTATAATTAGTATATAGTCTATGTTTATTGATTAGCAAAAGAAAACAGTGAAATTTGACCGGCTATTTGTATAAAGATCTCTTGATTATTCTTAACAATAAAATCATTTCTCCACATATCTAGAGATAAGATTATGGTTTATATTAGGCCCATCATTTTTTGGCTTCCAATAATTGCATTTTCTTGAATCCTAGGCCCATATTTTGATATATACGTGGCCCAACTTTATATTCATTTGTCTTGGGCCTGAATATAGTCTCCGAATTTCATTTTTTTTGTGCGGATTTCCCTTCAAATGAACTAGTCTTTAATTTTTGTCTCTCAAATCGATGGTCTTTAATTTTTAGCCTGCTTTTAAATCATTTAATAAAAATTTGTGGGCCAAAATATCCTTATTTGCTAGTTTACAAAATCAGAGATTCTGTGTCCCATCCCCAGCAGAACAAAAAAAAAATTCGCAAGACAAGGTTTACAATTTCGCAAGGCAAGATTTCATAGAAACTATGCTTATTCGGAGAAAGGTACATCGAAATTATGCCTTGTCCGTCATAATTTTGTAGTACTAATTCACAAGGTAATGTTTCATAAAAACAATGCACTGTCCGGCAAAGTTACATAGAAATTATGACTTGTCCAACATAATTTTTTTCTACAGAACTATACCGGAAAGGCATAATTTCTATTAACATGACCCCTTTTCAGGAATTGTGGCGGTACCTACACATTCCAACCGATAGGCGAACCACTCCCCAATCATTAACATGATAACATAAATAAAAGCAGAAGATAAGAAGATATAACATAAATTGTCTCATAATATAAATGCGGAAAAAGATATAAATCTGAACATCGGAAAAAATCCCCCAATATCTAGTCTGTGAATACAAGAGCACTATAAAAATCGATACAAGTCTGAAATAGGCACGTAGGTCAAAACCGAATACACAATCAAGGTAAATCTGACATGTCTCTCGAATAGCAAATAAAAGACCGTAAAGAAGATAGAGCAATCCGGGTTATGCCAAAGGTACTCACCCTGAAAGCTGGGAAATCAACCAACCGTACTCAGTGTTGTCCCACACTGGTAGAAGGCACTGAATTTGCATAAAAAAAAGAATGCAACAAGTGTAGCATGAGTACACAATATACCCCTATAGGCATCATAGGTGGACAACGACGAAAGATACGCAAAAAGAGATAAATATTGAGTTGACACCAAATAGTTCTATACTAACCGTTTATATAATCTAAGTAAGGTCACATTGTCCACAGAATTCACGTATCACCGTTTCAAGTAAGATTTCATAATAACTTAAGTCATCCAGTTCCATAAGAGTTCAATAACAATAATCCGAGTATCCAATAGCAAGTACAAGCCTTTCATGTCCAGAAAGCTAATCAAGTCATCAATAATCAAATCCAGTATCAAATGCATCCATAAATAATCAATGGAATGAATATATGTAGGATATAAATGCAATGCATATGCCAGGTAACTTATCATCTCGTATACAGTACATCAAATTTTTATTATGATCGTAGATCCATGGGGGACCCACGAAGTCTATATACCCCTCCGAAATTTTCCCTTAGAGCCCAACTCTTGGCTGTAATAATAACTGTTGCAGGCGTGCAACCCCGATCTCGGCATATCATCATCATCATCTCAATATTACCATAATCTCAACAATGTTCTTACCTTTTCCGGTTCCTTGGACCCACATCATAATCATACGACTCCAATATCAATGTCATCAGAACCATGAGTGTATGAATGCAAATGACAATAGAAGGCAAAAATCATGATATATAATGAGCTACAACCAAGTATAGAGATGAGCATCATATGCTTTTAAGAAATACATCAACATATAAGTCAAGTACAATTATGACATCATATCGAAGCATGTGTGATGAATAAGCACAACGATAACAAGTATGGCAACAAACCCAATCAATCAGCAGTCGGAATCAGCTTAAGGTTGATTCCCAAATCACCCATCATTACAGTTCAACACCGGTACCCACTCAGCCGTTCATCACAACCATTTGAGTGAGACCCCAAACACGCCTAATACCTCTCAATATTTATAACTAATTATGCACTTTTATCGAAGTCTTGTGAAAGTAAACCGTAGTCTACCTCTGGGTCGAACAAGTGCGCCAACAATCCAGCCTCGGTGATAGCCTCGCCCTTCCTCTACGCCTCATGATAATCGAAGTCTAATCACACATATACTATTCGTTAATATAACGCTTACACAACACACAATAACATAATCCTTAATAAAGAAAGACTTTAAATGCCAACTCCGGGCCCACGCTACCAAGACTCAAACTTTAGTACCCAAATACCAAGAACACATACTAGGTAGTCATATTCTTAAGTTACTTTGAAAACTATATACATTTGAACCTTCAATTGAACAATATACAAAAATCCCCAATTTGGAAACCCTAGAATTTCCCCCAATTTAAAATAGGGTTTTACACTCAAATTAAGCCCACAACATGATAATCTAGCATAATTCATCACTAATTCATAATATTAAGAAAATCTAATATATAAAATCTCTATTAATCAATGATTAAACTCTCTTATTCTCAAATGAACTTACAACTCATCTTCCCCAACTTACAAACATATTACGTCACCATTAAAGGACTTAGAATCATAAAATGAAATCACAAGGGAAGGAAATTTTCACCTCAAGGATGAAATTACACTTAGACTTCTGAAAACTCTCCCTTGGCGGCTCTAGATTTGAGAATTTCTACTTTGGGAAATGAATTCTGACCTAGGGAATTAACTAGGACACCTGAACAGTGATTTTGCTTCAACGGAATCGACCCCGCTAGCGCTGATCTGCTGCCTTGAGAAATAACCTCGCTGAGGTGGTGTCACTTGACACCTCACCTCAGCGCCATGACGATCCCGATGTCGCAGAGGCGAACTCGCCGTGCAGACTAATCCTCCGCTAAGACGTAAATTCAACAATTCCCCCATTTCCTGCTTCTGCGAGCCAACCTCCCGTCGATACTGTGTTTTTTCTAACAACTCGAAAGGCGATTCCCCCTACTATCTACAACTCCAGACGCGACAAGAGTGCTTATTCCCCCAAAAAAAGATTCCTAACATGCAGGAGCGAACAGAGGTGCCGCCGAGGCGGACACCAGACACCAGATCATGAAAAATAATACCAAACTCCAATCAACATCCAAAACACTTCCGCGACCCCCCAGACACAAACCAGACATGATTGTCTAAGGTAAATAGTGCTACAAACTCACTTGTACCCTCGAATTTCCCATTTGACTGAGCTAAGACATACTTTTCTAAAGAATCACCCGAAATAACCAAAAATCCAAATATTATAAATAAGGCCACCAAATACATTCGATTGTCTCGGAAAGCAAATCAATGACTCGACTAAGTCATAAATGACCCTCCAAAGCTACCGGAAGCTACAGAATCCAAAAATGAACCCATTTACTCGAAAGTCAACCTTGAGTCCAACTATCCAACTTTAAGATTCTAGTTTTGAGTTTATCCGAAACATATATAACTGTACCTCGGGATCCATGCCACCCATCCTCGCG
Organism: Anisodus acutangulus; assembly: GCA_029783415.1. Taxonomy (NCBI): domain Eukaryota; kingdom Viridiplantae; phylum Streptophyta; class Magnoliopsida; order Solanales; family Solanaceae; genus Anisodus; species Anisodus acutangulus. Next base: position 15,017,280 of record CM056498.1, read on the forward strand.
CATCACAAACCCCACATAAAGACAACGAGAAGTGTAAAATAGAGAAATAAGAATCTTCTACTAAAAACAACAGAACGGATCGTTACATCAGATACTAATTAAATAAACGTTCATCATCGAACAGAGAGAAACGAATAAGGGAAACATACCAGAATTAGTAAACAAGTCATGATATCTCTTCCGCATGTCGATCTTTGTCTCCCAAGTAGCCTCCTCAACAGCGTGATACCTCCACTATTCCTTCACATAAGCTATCTCATTCGATCTTAACTTCCTCATATGTCTATCCAAAATAGCCACATGCTCCTCTTCGAACTCCAAATTCTGATCAAGAAATATGGAGTCCCATTGAATGAAATAAGAACAGTCGGTATGATATTTCTTCAGCATAGATACATGGAAAATCAGATGGATGCCTGAATGACCTGGTGGCAGATCCAACTCATATGCCACATCTCCAACTCTATGAAGAACCTCAAAGGGTCCGATATACCTCAGACTCAACTTCCCCCTCTTACCTAACCGCATCACACCCTTCATGGTTGAGACCATCAAAAGAACCTTGTCACCAACCATAAACTCTAAGTCTTAGACCTTCCGGTTTGCATACTCCTGCTACCTGCTCTGTACTGCCAGGAGCTTGTCCTGAATCACCTTCACGCTCTCTAAGGAGTCCCTCAACAAATTAGTACCTCAAGGATGAACCTTAAACACATCAAACCAATGAATGAGAGATCGACATCTCCTACCATATTGAGCCTTAAACGGTGCCATGTCAATATTGGAGTGATAAATGTTTATGTACGCAAACTCAGTCAGAGGTAAGAACTGGTCCCAATGACTATCAAAATCAATCACGCAGACTCATAACATGTCCTCCAATACCTAAACAGTTCGCTCGAACTGACCATTAGTCTGAGGGTGAAAAGTTGTACTGAGATCCAAGCGAGTACCCATCTCTCTCTACAAAGTCCGCCAGAAATACTAAGTAAACTGAGTCCGATCCGATATGATAAAAATATAAACCTTGAAGGCGCACAATCTCTCGAATATAGATCTTAGCCAACTTCTCTACATTATAAGTCATCTAGATTGGAATGAAATACGCAAACTTGGTCAATCTAAGAATGACCTAAATAGCATCGAACTTGTCCAAAGTCTTAGGCAACCCAACAAAGAAGTCCATGGTGATCCTCTCCCACTGCCACTCGGGAGTAGGCATCCTCTAAAACACACCACTGGGTCACTGGTGATCATACTTGATTTGTTGATATTTCTGACACCGAGACACAAAATTAACATTGTCTATATTTTTCCTCCCCCACCAATAATGTTGTCTCAAGTCACGATACATCTTAGTAGCACTTGGATGAATCAAATGTCTAGAGCTATGAGCCTCTTCCATAATCAGTCGAGTTAAATCACCAACTCTAGGAACACACACTCTACCTTTGATCCTCAAACCCCATCACCATTAATCATGGCCTCCTTGGCCTCATAACTCATCATCTTGTCCCAAAATTTGCACATCACATCATTATACTGGTGAGTCCGAATCTGATCCAAAAGAGGCGACCTCACCTCAACACAAGCTAGAATCCTACCCGAATTCAAAATATCAAGCCTCACAAAACGATTGGCTAGAGACTGGACCTAAAATGCCAAAAGGCGCTAAAAATGATCAAGCGGGCTAAACTCCCCATGCTGATTGCCTTTCGGCTCAAGGCATCCGCTATCACATTGGCCTTGCATAGATGGTATAAAATGGTCATGTCATAATCTTTCAACAACTCCATCCACCGACATTGCCTAGAATTCAAATCCCTCTGATTAAACACGTGCTAAAGACTGCGGGATCGGTATATACCTCATAATGGACACCGTAAAGATAATGCCTCAAAATCTTCAAAGAAAACACAACAACAACCAAATCTAGATTATGAACAAGGTAATTCTTCTCATGCACCTTCAACTACCTCGATGCATAAGTAATAACCTTACTCTCCTACATCAGCACACAACCCAATCCGATCTTCGAAGCTTCACAATATACAGTAAAGTCCTCCCCCTCCATCGAAAGGGACAAAATCAAGGTTGTGGTCAAAATAGACTTGATCTTTTGAAAGCTATCCTCACAATCATCGGACCACTGAATGGAACCTCCTTCCTAGTCAAACGCATCATATGAGAAGCAATAGAAGAGAATCCCTTAATGAACTAGCGATAGTAGCAGCAAGACCCATAAAACTTTGAATCCCTATCACAATAGTCGGTCTAGGCCAGTCCCTGACTGCTTTTATCTTCTTAGGATCAACCATAGTCCTATCATTGGACACCACATGTCCCAAAAATGTCACGGAGCTCAACCAAAACTCACACTTTGAAAACTTAGCATACAACTTATTCTCCTTCAATAAATCAAGAACCACTCTCAAATGCTGCTCGTAGTCCTCACGACTCTTCGAATAAATCAAGATGTCATCAATAAACATAATCACAAAAGAATCCAAATACGACTTCAATATCCCATTCATCAATTCCATGGATGCTGCAGGGGCATTAGTAAGCCCAAATGACATCACCAAAACTCATAATGTCCATATCGAGTCTAAAAAGCCATCTTGGGCACATCCTCAGCCCGGGTCTTCAGCTGGTGATACCCAAACCTCAAGTCAATCTTCAAAAACACCAAAGTACCATGAAGTTGGTTGAACGGGTCATCAATACAAGGAATCAAATATTTGTTTTTTATGGTAACCTTGTTTAACTACCTGTAATCAATGCATATACATATGGTGCCATCTTCTTTCTTCATGAACAAGATAAGAGCACTCCATTGAGATACACTCGGTCGAATGAAGCCCTTACTCAACAAGTCCTGAAGTTGCTCCTTTAACTCTTTAATCTCTGCCGAAGCCATACGGTACGGAGGAATGGAAATAGGTTGAGTACCCGGTTCGAGATCAATACATATATAAATATCCTTGTCTAGCGGCATACCATATAAATCTAAAGGAAACATCTTGACAAACTCACTAACTACCAAAATAGACTCAATGGAAGGAGTCTTTGTACTCGTATCCTGAATATGAGCAAGATACGCCAGAAAACCTTTATCTACTAATTTCCTAGAACAGATGAAAGAAATGATCTTCTTAGGAGCAGGGCTGGGAGCGCATCTCCACTATAACATCGGAAGACCAGGCATAGCTAATGTGACTGTCTTGGCATGACAGTCTAGAATTGCATGATACAGTGATAGCCAATCCATACCCAGAATAACATCGAAATTAACTTTGTCTAAAATGACCAAATCTACCTAGGTATCATACCGCATAAAAGTAACCACACACATACGATAAACTCTATCTACAATCATAGAATCACCAACCGGTATGGAAATAGAAATAGGAACGTCAAGCATAGCATACCACATATCTAATTTAGCAGAAAAGTAGGCAGACACATATAAGAAAGTAGACTCTGTATCAAATGGCATAGGAGCAGACCGATGATCGAATGAGATGAAACCTGTAATAACCGTGTTTGATGCCTTAGCCTTGACCCTAGCAGAGAATGCATAGAAGTGAGTGCATTCTACCTCGGACTGAGTACCCTGCTGGTCACCTAGGCTCGAATAAGCTCTATCTCTCCCTAATTGGGATCCACCACGCCAAGATTGATGGCCACCACGGCTCGAATGAGATCATTCCCGGCTAGTATGACTACCACCCCTAGATGGTTGTATTGGAGTCCTAGGTGCACGAGTTACACTTGATATAAGTCTAGGGAACTCTCTCTTAAAATGTCCAATCTCACCATACTCAAAATCGGTCTTAGCCACTGAGGGCTGATGAATAGAGATATAAGAACCCGAACCACCACGGTCAGAATACTGAGACTGAGAACCCCTAGACGACATGCCCCCACTATAACCGCTCTACCCCATAGAGACACCATTAGTAATTTATAGGGCTACCTGAATCAGTCGACTACGTTGCGACTACTAATATCTACCCTGATACACATAACCATGGGAAGTAGAACCGCTGAACTGTCAATGTCGCCTCGCTCTCTTATCAGGATAATACCTTGGCATACATCCCTTCATAGACACCACCATCCTTGCTTGCTTAACAATCGTCTCAAATGAAGACCAGAGGCCACCAACTGCAATGTGGCCAACTGAAGTGGCATACCAAAGCCTCTAATAAAACATCTCACTTGCTTAACATCTGTATGTAGCAGTAATGCTACATAGCACTATAAGGCATGGAAGTGAGTCTTATACTGTGTAACTGTAGAACCTCTCTGCTCAATCTTCTGGAACTCATCACGATTGTACAGTCGCAAGCTCAAAGGCATATACTTCTCCAAGAAAACCCTGTAGAACCTAATCTAAGTCAATGAAGGTGACCCCGCAGGTAAGCAATCAACATACGCCCTCCATCACTATTTTGCGTCTCCCAAAAGTTGAAGGGCCACAAAACTAACTCTATGAGACTCAACAATACCCAGAGTATACAACCTCTCATGGCTGCTCATGATGAACTCATACGCGTCCTCATCAGATTGACCATAAAACACCAGTGGCATCATGTTCGAAAAGTGCTGCCAAATCTTTCTCTCATCGTGGGTCATAGTTGTCCCACCAATAGGTCGGAGACAAAACTCTGGAACATGAACCTCATCAATATGGGGCTCTGACATCGCTGCTGGCTAAATCTCATAGTACAAAACTCGGAGGTCTAAGTCTGCCCCCCTCGCACAGGGTCTAAAAACCACCCAGAGTAGTAGAATGTATGCCTGTCTGAGTAAATCCATCAAGAGCACTCAATAACCCGACCAGTGTGTTCTGTATAACCAGAGTAGCAATGAATCCAGGCTAATCCTGTGCTGGCTCCATCTCCTCCTCAAGTAACTCGTCTTGAGGCTCAATAAATGGCTTAGGGAATTCTGATCTAGCATGAGCCTGACCGACTCTCTATGTTCTGCCTCGAGCTCTTGCTCTACCGTAGCATCGAGCATGTCCCCTACCACGATCACGCAAAATAGGTGCGAATGCCTTCTCTGTCACTGCATCGATATGAGTCCTCACTTTCTGAAAGAGAATAAAAACAAAGGCCAGATACCAATTTGATTCAACTTAGCACGAAAGGAATAAAGAGAGTCAAATTTCATAAATATTTCATAGCCTCTCGAAGATATGTACGGACGTCTTCTTACCGATCCACGAGACTCTACTAGACACTGCTCTTGTATTTAAGACTGTTTAACCTAAGTCTTTGATACCAACTTTGTCATGACCCTTTTTATGAATTATGGTGGCAGCTATGCATTCCCACCGGTAGGCGAACCACTCCCCAATCAGTAGCATGATAGCATAAATAAAAGTAAAAGATAAAAAGATAATACATAAACTGTCTCATAATGTAAATACAGAAAAAGATAAAGTCTGAACATCGAACAACATCCCCCAAGATCTAGTATGTGAATACAAAAGCACCATAAAAATCGATATAAGTCTGAAATAGGCACATAGGCCAAAACTGAATACATAATCAAGGTAAATCTGATGTCTCTCGAATAGCAAATAAAAGACTATAAAGAAGATAGAGAAATTCGGGGTATGCCGAAGATAGCATCCTCACTTTAAAAGTTGGGAAATTAACCAACCAGACTCAGCCACACTGTCCCGCACTGGTAGAAGGCACTGAATCTGCATAAAAAAGAATGCAACAAATGTATCATGAGTACACAACGTACCCTCGTAGGCATCATAGGTTGACAATGATGGAAGATACACAAAAAGAGATAATTACCGAGTTGACACCAAAAAGTCCTATACTAACCGTTTAAATAATCCAAGTAAGGTCACATTGTTCACAAAATTCACGTATCATCTTTTCAAGTAAGATTTCATAATCACTTAAGTCATCCAGTTCTAGAAGAGTTCAATAACAATAATCCGAGTATCCAATAGCAAGTACAAGCCTTTCATGTCCAGAAATCTAATCAAATCATCACTAATCAAATCCAGTATCAAATGCATCCACATATAATAAATGAAATGAATATATGTATGATATAAATGCAATGCATATACCAGGTACCTTCTCATCTAGTATACATTACGTCAAGTTTTTATTATGATCGTACATCCATGGGGACCTGCGAAGTCCCTATACCCATCCAAAAATTCCCCTTAAAGCCCAACTCTTGGCGGTAATAATAACCGTTGCAAGCGTGCAACCCCGATCCTGGCATATCATCATCATCATCATCTCAATATTGCCATAATCTCAATAGTGTTCTTACCTTTCTCAGTCCTTTGGATCCATATCATAATCATTACCACTCTAATATCAATGTCATCAAAATCATAAGTGTATGAATGCAAATGACAATAGAAGGCAAGAATCATGATATAATGAGCTGCAACCAAGTATTGAGATTAATATCATATGCTTTCAAGAAATACATCAACATATAACCTAAGTACAATCAAGACATCATATCAAAGCATGTATGATGAATAAGCACAATGATAACAAGCATGGAGATAAAACCACATAATGGCGACAAGCCTAATCAATCAGCAGTCGAAATCAACTTAAGGCTGATTCCCCAGATCACCCACCATCATAGTTCAGCATCGGTACCCACTCAACCATTCATCACAACCATTTAAGTGGGACCTCCAAACACGCCCAATACCCCTCAATTTTTATAACTAATTATGCATTTCTATCAAAGTCTTGCGAAAGTAAATCATAGCCTACCTCTGGGTCGAACAAGTGCGCCAACAATCAAGCCTCGGTGATAGCCTTGACCTTTCTCTGCGCCTCGTGATAATAGAAGTCTAATCACGCATATACTATTCGTTAATATAAGTTTTACACAACACACAATAACATAATCCTTAATAAAGCAAGACTTTAAATGCCAACCCCGGGCCCATGCAACAAAGACTCAGACTTTCGTACCCAAATACCAAGAACACATACTAGGTATTCATATCCTCAAGTTACTTTGAAAACTATATACATTTGACCTTCAATTGAACAATATACAAAAAGCTCCACTTTGGAAACTCTAGAATTTTCCCTTAATTTAAAATAGGTTTCTATACTCAAATTAAGCCCACAACATGATAATCTTGCATAATTCATCACTAATTCATAATATTAAGATAATCTATTCCATAAAATTTTCATTAATCAATGATTAAACTCTCTTATTTCCAGATAGACTTACTTCTCATCTTCCCTAACTTATAAACATACTATCTCACCATTAAAGGACTTAGAATCATAAAATGAAATCACAAAGGAGGAAATCTTTACCTCAAGCATGAAATTACACGTAGACCTCTGAAAGCTCTCCCTTGGTAGCACTAGTTTTGAGAATTTATATTTTGGGAAATGAATTCTGACCTAGGGAATTAAACAAGACACCTGAACAGTGATTCTACCCCAACAGAATCGACCCCGCTGGCGCGGATCCACTGCCTTGAGAAATGACCTCACTGAGGCGGTGTCACTTGACACCTCGCTTCAGCGCCATGGCGATCCCGATGCCGCATAGGCTAACTCACCCCTGCGGACAAATCTTCTGCCAAAGTGGCAACTCAACAATTCTCCCCTCCCCTGCTTCTGTGAGTCAACGTCCAGCAGAGGCGGACACGTAGGAGCCAAAAGAGGTGCCCCCGAGGCGGACACCAGACACTAGGTCATGGAAAATAATACCGTACTCCCATCAACATTCAAAATACTCCCGGGACCCCCCAGACACAAACCAGACATGCTCGTCTAAGGTAAACAGTGCTACGAACTCACTCGTACCCTCAGATTTCCCATTTAACCGAGCTAAGACATACTTTTCTAAATAATTGCCTGAACTAACCAAATATCCAAATATAACAAATAAGGCCACCAAATACATCCGATTGTCTCGGAAAGTGAACCAATGACTCGAATAAGTCATAAATGACCCTTCAGAGCTACTGGAAGAGATGTCACCTTGAAATGAACCCAGCTACTCGAAAGTCAACTTTGAGTCAAACTATCCAACTCTAAGATTCTAGTTTTGGATTTTTCATCCAAAACTAATGTAACTGGACCTCGGGATTCGTGCCACCCATCCCCGCGCATGACAAACCCCACATAAAGACTATGAGAAGGTTAAAATAGGTAAATAGGAGTCTTTAGCTAAAACTGACTGAACGGGTCGTTACATCTATGTACTTTTATCCGAATAGGCATAGTTTCTATGAAACCTTGCCTTGCGAAATTAGGTCACATATTCGATTTTTTTTATTGTCGGGGGTACTTTCGGTCATTTTTTGTTTCTTAAAGTGCCGAAGGGCAAAAAATTAAAGACCTGCAATTTGAGGGGAAATATTAAAGACCACCCCAAAATAGGGCATTTGTGTGAATTGCCCTCCGAATTTCTCGCCAAATTTTCATGGGACGACGTTTTGGAAGACTGGTGTTTAATAATTGATTTGGCAAAGAAAAATTGTTACATTCACCAGGAATTTCTCCTCCTCTTTCTTGAACTTATGTGCAGTAGAAAATTGAAGACTTATTGTTTATTTGTGATTACTTTGGATTGGCTTTGGTTGAATTTTTTTTAAGAACACCATTATTGGATTTTATTGACATTATTTATAGACGAAGATAAAGTGAGTATTAATTTTTGAAGACTTGAGTTGAACTAACAATTGAAATTATTAAGATTGACATTAGAAGGTTGCTCATTGAATTCAGAGTCATTTGGAATAATTTAGATCACTTTTGAAGCAAAAATGTGATTGCAATTTTATGTAACAAGTTATGATGATCTCATGATCGTTAGGATTTTAGTCATATATTAATTCTGACGAATTTCCAGGATTTCATCCACAAATATTCAAAAGATTCTAGCAATTCAACAAGATTTGTGTGCAAAATCTGACGAACACCATAATTTGTTATTAAGATAAATTTTGTGACTGAAATCCTGACTTAGTCAACTTTGACTTTGTTTTTAGGAAGGAAACAGAAATAGAAAAAAAAAAGTCTTGTTAGAGTTTTTATCTAACTTGGTCAGCTTTGACTTTGTTTTGCTTGTCAAGTTCAATTACACGTTCAGGAAGAAGAAAGTTTCTTTCAACCCCCTAACAAATATATATGTATGTAGGACCAACCGAACAAAATTATCCAAAAACAAGGCAAAAACTTCATAGTTAGAACAAGCATCATATATATATATATATATAGTGTTAATTTTGTTCCACATGTAACTTGTATGGTGCCACAGTAACAAGAAACATGCCATCAAAAGAAAGCACTACTAATAGTACTAGAAATGATTTTAACCATGACCATAATAAAAACGAAGATCGACCGCCGCAACTTGATCTGAGGCTGCTGGAACTGTTGGAATTATTGAGGGAAGTATATATGAAAAGAAGGGAAGTGTTGAAGAAAATGAATTATGAAGAATGAGTTGGAGGTGTTCAAGAAATTGAAGGTTACTATAAGAAAGAAAAAGAAGAAGTTGAAAACTAAAACTACCATAAAGAGAAGTTTGAGTGTTGGAGATGAAATCAAGACTCCTCCTGTTATCATATTCGGTAGATCAAATAGTCAAGGTGGTAACAATGACCAAGACAATAATGGTTCCAATAATCATGGCTAGACCCCAATTTCTTTTTATTGTAATGGCCAAGGCCGAAATTTCTTCAAAAGGAATCTGAAGTATATACGTGTCACGCCTGACAATCGAACCCATGGCCTATATAGCAAGTTTGAACTCCATTTGTTGTTACAATTTGTATTTAATTTTTTGATAAAGAGGATTCAGCTAAGTACCTACTGCTGACGTTTGATCACAAAAGATGGTTCCTTAATATATCTTCTTTATTAATTATTTTGATTTTTTAAGAAGTTTAATTTTGCATGTACATTTTAATTTGGAAGTAGTATTATAAGATCATATATGAAGTAGATCTCTATATATATATGTGAGGCGATCCAATAATGAACTTGAACAGATTTATTCTGGTCAATTTGTTTTTAACCAAAAAAATTCAAATGTAATTTCAGATGACACAATTAATAATCAAGACATACCAATTTCTTATTTAAAATTTATTGGTCTTAAACGAGATTATAGTATTTCAAAATCAAATACCAAGGAAATGAAGATGTGGATATTTGTTATTGACAAAAGATATTTACTATCCTTTCTAGTATTTTTCCTCTTTTCTAGTATATATTCCTCAGTTTCACTTTATATGTATGTCTTATTTTTCTTTTTAGTTTATTCCAGAAAAAAGAAATTTCGATGACATTTCAATGTTTAGTTCTATAAATAAAAATCTCGAATTTGAGGCATTATTAGGAACAAAGACAATACTAATTTTATTTTCTCGAAATCAACGAGTGGACTTTAAAGTAACGGGGCATGAAAACAGAGTTTATCCCCGTGACAGAATTTCACTAAGTCAATCTAAGAAAGAACAGGTGATCATGCAACGAGAAGATTGGCTTTATAATTCAAACATTTTCATTTTATTCTTAAGACACACTGTTTAAGATGAAAGACTTCAAAAATTATTTCTGCTATATTATACATATTATTGACTAAAATTACAAGATTAAAAAATCTTCAATTACATTTTTAAATACATGCCTAGTCAAACTATAAAATATATGAAATGAAACGGAGGGGGGGGGGGGGCAGTACTTTACCACCATATAATACTTCTCATTACCCATGAAACGGGGGGACCAGTACTCATCTTTGTTTTCCTGTTCTCAGGAGCGATACCAGTGAGATTTTTTAATTATCTTTTTCCACTATATGCTCTAACTGATAGAATAATCTTTACCATTAATAATTATGAGAAAACTGTTGGGTAAAGAACAAGCTTTATGATATGCTTAATATATTTTACGTATGTCGTTTCTTTTTTTGGTCCAAATGTAGTGATTTTTTTTGTCAAACCTTACATATCCAATTTATGTTTTTGGAAATGACCGTATTTCACGCAGTGCTGAGGTATACGTTATGTATATCGTAACTTATGAATGATTCTTAGGTGGAAGTCACGTTATAATCCTTTGATGGAGTGATTTATGCTGTTCTTTTTATTTGCCCAATAATATATGAAATATTTGACGCAATAATGTTTTGTCGACCTGATGGAATTTTAGCTTCTTTATTACCAACGTAATTATACATTCACATTGGCTCTAAAATTCCATGTCATTTTTCTTTTAAAATTTATGCTAAGAATAAAAAAAAAGTTAACATGAATATAGAAATAATAAAGATGGAAGAAAATAACTGCCAACCCTAACGAAAATATCAACTTTGCCGCCCATTTCACCAGAACCCTAATCCAACTTCTAGTTTCCTAAGGCTTTTGGCTCATGATAATATGTTATCCCAATTATACTTTTAACAAAAACATTATATAACCTTCATCATATCAAGCATTAGCTTCATCCTATTGTTAATTTTCTCTCTTTGATATCTAGCATAACGTTCAATCAACTACTCCCGTTATCTCCTTTTCCCTTCATATATACGTGAAAACAAGTACATATAGAATGTCATCAGAATCTAAGCTTACGTTAGGTTTTCGATTTCACCCCACGGATGAAGAGTTGATCAACTATTTGAAAGGGTTCGTTCTACGCGGAGCTTTGCCACCTACAGGTGTTATTAAAGTGGCGGACTTATTTGGAGACTCCGAGCCATGGAAGATATTGGAAGCTTCAGGGGAGAAAACACGTTACTTTTTGTCGCGATTGAAGAGTGAAAGAAATAATCCCCTCGATTATTTTCATTAATTGAAAGGTACATATACAAGTTATAAATAGGAGAATCATATTCCTATTCTACTCCTAAAACCTTATTCTACCATAATTCTAACTATACAATTATGGTAAGTGTACAATCCTAATTAAGGTAACCTTTACACTAAAATATACTACAAATATACTTTCCTAATATACATTAACCACACTGCCCGTGATGGGCTACAGGCCACTGCCGAGATGGGCCTCAGCCACTGCCGAGATGGGCCACTGCTTCTGCATTCCCGTGATATACACTTCTGTATATCACGGGTATATTACCTTGTTTAACACACCCCCACAGTCATAGCGGGCGGTCTTCGAATGCTGAGGTTGTCCCTAAAATCTTCAAAAAGGATCGCGGGTAGACCCTTTGTAAAGATGTCTGCAATTTGATACCGGGATGGGACATGGCATACGCGAACTTGACCACGGGCAACCTTTTCATGGACAAAGTGAATGTCCATTTCGATATGCTTAGTGCGTTGATGCTGAACTGGATTACCGAAAAGGTAGATGGCACTAATATTATCGCAATATACCAAGGTTGCCTTCTGAATGAGATAATGAAGCTCCAAGAGCAAATTACGTAACCAACATGATTTTGAGACCACATTAGCTACCCCCCGATATTCAGCCTCGGCACTTGAGCGGGATAGAGCTCCCTGCCGCTTCGTAGACCAGGAGACCAAGTTGTTGCCAAGGAACATACAATAGCCAGACATCGACCGTCTGGTGTCTGGACAACCACCCCAATCAGCGTATGTGTATAAGACAAGTGTGGATGGCGAAGAAGGATATAAATACAAATCATAGTCCAGTGTACCCTGAATATGCTGAATGATGCGTTTGATTGCATTCATGTGCTCAATTCTGGGATCATGCATGAATAAACACACTTGCTGGACGGCATACGTAATATCCGGTCGTGTAAAAGTAAGTTACTGAAGGGCCCCTACAAGATTGCGATAGCGGGTCGGATCCTCGTATGGTGCGCCGGTCGCGACACTAAGCTTGGGCTTTGTATCAACTGGAGTAGAAGTGGACTTAGAGGATGACATCCCAGCCCTCTCGATGATCTCAGCTGCATACTTTCGTTGGGACAAAAACAAACCATCTGAATGACGTTTGACAACAATCCCCAAAAAGTAACTCAAGGGCCAAAGTCTTTCATAGCAAACTCAGAGCTGAGCATGATCATGATAGACTGGCGTAAGGCATCGGAAGAGGCCGTCAAAATGATATCATCCACATACAACAGAATGTAGGCCAATGACGAACCATGATGGTAGATGAACAAGGAATTATCTGACCTGCTGTGAGTGAACCCAATTATTAAAACATAGTCAGCAAACCTCGTATACCACGCCCGTAGAGACTGCTTAAGCCCATATAAGGACTTCTTCAATAAACAAACATGATGAGGATGGTGGGGATCCCTGAACCCCAACGGCTGATGCATATATACTGTTTTCTTGAGATCCCCATGTAGGAAAGCATTCTTGACATACAACTGATGAATATGCCATGTCTTCGAAAGAGCCAAGCTAAGCACAGTGCGAATGGTAGCCGGTTTGATCACCGGACTAAACGTCTCACCACAATCTATCCCAACCTGCTGAGTCTTACTATCACCCACAAGCCGCGCCTTATGTCGAGCAAATGACCCATCTGAATTCTCCTATGACCAAAAATCCACATATACCTGATAATATTAATACCAGATGGACGGGGCACCAACTCCCACGTCTTATTATCAATAAGAGCATTATATAGTTCATATAATTTTTTGGATGATGGTATATCCCCGTATATTACTCACCATTTTTCGGACATATCCCGCACCCAAAATTCTTCAGCGGGCCCACTGCCCGCTGGCCCCACTAGATTAGGTCCAGCGATTGGGCAAGTCCAGCCCAATTCTGGAACTGGTCCAGTCCCTGCTTCCGGTTTCCGAGTTGGGCCAGCAGGCCCACTACCTACTGGCCAGTGCATCCCGAGCCCAAAAAATTCTCAAAATTCGCCCATCTCTTCCTCGAGTCTTAGACCAGTCACGCGTAGTCAACGGGGTATTTTTACACCAAAAAGACATTTTAATTTACATTCAAATGTCTCTAAGTCCCCCTTGCCCCGTAATCCTGTGTCTGCCTTAAATGATCCGAATTGGAAAATTGTTATGACTGATGGGAGTATGAATTTTAGTAAAGGGAAATGAGTGCTTGATGAGAACACACAAAATTGATTCCCCGAATCTTCCATCTACGAAAATGGAAGAGATGTGTGTTAAGGTCAGCTTTATGAAAGCAAGAAAGGTTCTGAACCAGTGGAAAATGTGCTTTTCTCTCTCCTCGGATGAGGATTCGAAAAGAGTCCGAACAATCTCCTCATGCAAACATCAATCTATGTGTCTTTGCTCCTCATCCTTTTTGACCTTTGTCAATGAGGGTAAGCGGGCATACTTACTTTCCCTTCTTCCAAGATCAAATACGAAAATAAGACCTCCCTTTCAGTCCTATTTCATTTACCCACCTCTTAGGAAGTCGCCTTTCCCACTCGAATTGGCCAGACCAAAAAGTCACATAAATTTTTTCAAAATTTAAGTTAGAAGTGTCTAATAGCTAGAAAAAAATTACCATGTGTTAAAGTGCTCAATCGAAATAGACCATAGTTCGAATTTGTTAAATGGACTAGACATCAGGACATGTGGTTTAAGATTAACACGGATGGGAGCAAGAATATGAAAGGGATCATCTCTTATAGGTGGGATTTGCATTGATGAGGAATGGAGTAATGATCATGGCTTTCCATGTATCTTTCCCTGTTTTATCGCAGATTTTTGCCCTACATGAAGATACAGTTATGTAGTTTCACCTCTTTAAGAAGTCAATGATATTTTGTCCTAGTAAATAAATTTTGGTATATATATATGAGGGACACACCACCATACGACATAATTGCATTTTAAAAAATAAAATTTACTGACAAGTGTGGTTTGCATAAAATATTTCATTATTTGCAAATATTATATCTGTGTTTTAAAAAAAAATATTAATAAGCCATCTCCATTCTTGGAGCACGACTTAATTTTATTCAAATCAACAAAGCCCAAAAACAGGGTTAAAATCCCCTGCACCTACTTTGATGGAACACGCTCCATCTTAAGGAAGTGCGATTTCATCTAAGCTCCAAAAAAAATTCAAGAGAGAGTGAAGATATGACTCATATCCACACTTAAATAACAAAACAGAGATCAAGGAACATCTAGCAGGTAATTCCTAAAAGATGGTAATTGCATTTTGTCAACTTTGATCTCTCCTCTTGCATTTTTTTGGCATCTCCTGAAAGATATTCATCCACAGAATATCTCGACATCGCCAAGCTATCAGCAGCCCTATTGCATTCTCTGAAGAAATGTTGAATGGACTTCTCTTGTATGGCCTCAAGATTGTGTTGGATTTGTTATACTATGGTCATCAAGTTCCAGGGAGGTTTGGACTTGTTTAAAATTCAATCCAGTTGTTCAAACACCACTCAATTTCTATTTGCATTGCTAATGCTTCTGCTATATTGTTAGTATTGAAGTGTGTGATCATTTGATCTAAAAGCTTAAGCTGTTAGATAGAACACACTTTTAATATTTGATGATATTCTCAACACGCTCTCTCACGTGATGACCTGATTTTTTCATGGTCCAAGCACGTGAAAATTCTTTTTGAGAATGGATGGAGGTGAGGTTCGATCCCAGGACCTTTGGCCTGCTCTGATACCATATTGAAGTGTGTGACCATCTGATCTAAAAGCTTAAGTTGTTAGATAGAACACACTTTTAATATTTGATGATATTCTCAACAGTTAGTAGTGTCGCCTAAATAAGTAGCATAGATAGTGATCAGGTTATCTCTTTGGTCTCATATTAAACCAACACCTCCACTAGGATCTGAATTTCCTTTGAAGCAACCATCATTGAGTTTTAGAGCTCCAAGTGTCGGAAAAGTCCACTTTACATCAACAGTCCTAATACGGGGGTGGGCATGCTCACTAATCTCGAAAACCTTACTCCATTCCAAAAAATGGAGGTATACTCGTGAATTGCTTGTGTACGATCATCACATCTTGCTTACAGGTATTGTTGATTACTTTGTATGTGGACATGTTGAGATTTTCATATCTACTTTTGCACCTTTCTTTCCAAATTTTCCAAATGATGATGCAAGGCACGGTTTGTAATATCATGCTTTGAATGAGATTTTTTCCTTAGTTAGCGACCATGATAATACTCTTTGCATAATAGTACTGGTTCCTTCTTTAATGTCAAGCATTTGAGTAAAATGCTTCCATACATCCTTGCTGACCATGCTGCTGTTGAATAAATGTTCTTGAGTTTCTTGATGTCCAGACCTGCAAAAAGAACATTTAGATGTTAGTTGTATTTTAATTCTCTTGAGATTGTCATCAACTGCTACTTTGTCTCTGAACAATCTTCAAATGATTAAAGAGATTTTGAAAGGCGTTTTGTTATGGCACATTTTCCCGTTGGTTAATAAAGTATGATGGTATTCTCTTATGGCTTTTCAGGATGATTTGCATGTAAAATTTTCATCATTGGTGGCACTCCATATAGGAGAATCATTTATCTCTTGAGAATGAATTTTCACTTCTTGAATCTTGTTCACCACACTCATAGGTAGCATCTTTATCACCTTATGAATATTCCATTCTCTGTCTTGTATGTAATTTTTGATTGGGATGTTGATTGAGGTATTAGTGCTTGTAGGCTGAGCCAACTTTCCATATCCCATCCTATTGTCCCACCATATGTTAGAATTGCCTCTGTTGATTTTCCAGTGGATCAGATGATCCACTTTATTTCTAATTTTCATGAGCCACCTCCATGTATGTGAATGTGTATAGTTTCATTTCCTAGCCATGTATAGTTTCATAGAATACTTGGCTCTCATAAACTTTGTCCACGTGAATTCTGAGGTCCTAAAAATCCACCACAGCTTGGCAGAAAAAGAATTTGCAATTTCTTGCATTGACCTTACTCCTAAGCCTCCTTCATCTGTAAGAAGATAAAAATTAGATCAAGCAGCCGATGATATTTATACTTACCTTCACTTTATCCCCAGAAAAATTTGCAAAATTTCTTTCAATTTGTTTGAAAATGGTTTTGGGGGGCATACCTATGGAAAGTAAGTGTACATGAATAGCAGATAAGACATGTTTAATAAGAATTATTTTGCCACCACTTGATAAAGTTTTACACTGCAAAGAATCAAATTTTTGTAGAATTTTGGTAGCCATAAAACTAAAGTATTGAATTTTCTTTCTTCCCACAAAAATTGAACACCTAGGTAGGTGATAGGGAATTCAGCTCTCTGAAACTTGAGTATTCCAGCAACAATATTGATTCTTTTGTTAGAGATTGAGGTGTCCATCGAAAAATAACTTTTGTTCTCACTAATGAGTTGTCCTAAGTTCTTTTGATAGTCTCTCAGGCAATTCATAATATTTGTCAAAGAGTAAGTTTTCCCAGAAGAAAAAATTATCACATCATCTGCATAGAATAAATGATTTATAGCTGGACCATTAGACTGCATATTGAAACCCTTGAACCTGTAATCTTCATATAGATTGTTCAACATTATTGATAGCACATCAACAACAATGATGAATAAGAAAGGTGATAAAGGATCACCTTGCTTGACTCCCCTTTGAGATTTGAAAAAAACATTCATTTTTCCATTTATATTGATTGAGTACCAATCATTTGACATCATATTTCAAATGATGAAGATCCAATGCTCACAGAATTCCATTTTTCTCATAACTGCACATGAAATTCTATGATATTCTATCATAAGCCTTGTTTATGTCAAGTTTAATCACAACTTTTCCTCCCTTGTTAGGATTCCTGATCTCATGTACAATTTCTTGAGCTAGTAAGACATTTTCCCCAATTGCTTTGCCCTTCATAAAATCACTTTGATTATGAGAAATGATGTTGGGGAGGACTTTGAAATCCTATTATTCAAGATTTTGGATACCACCTTATGAGTCACATTACTTAGGCTGATAGGTCTGAATTCAAATTGTTAATGTTGGGTTTTGTGTTGTGACATTTTAACCTACATATCTTTTTAAGGACTGATTTGAATGTATACAATGTTGGAACAAATGTCACAACATTCGGACCAACATCTTCTGAAAAAAAAATAGTTTTACCTTACTTCACGGAATGAAGTAATATTTTTGGAAATATTACTACGAAGTAAAAGTGACTTGGCAAAGTAAATAAGAGATAATGAAAAATGTGGGAAGAACAAGTCAAGGTTGTTGCTATGCGTGAGGAACAAGACCAAGAAGTTAGAGGATTTTGCTCTATGATCTTCTCCAACAAACATATCAGCTGCCCACTTTTCCCTCAACCTTCAAAATGAATCGATGATCTGTTCAATGGAGACTCTCTACTATAGATAGAGTGGCTACTGCAGTGAATTGATATCCAGAAACATATTGCAAATATATCAAGAGAGCTCTCGAGAATTCATCTCAGAAAACTGGATCACAAGTGTTGCCTGAGTGTGTCAACAATATTCTGTCCAACATTACAATTGCAGTTTAGATTCTAGATTAACTTTGTATTGAGCAATTGTAATGAGAAGTTGTCTATGTCTATCTAGGTAGATATTTCAGGCAGAAGTCATATGCGACTTCAACATTTAATTCCTTTCTATTTCATCTTGTAAAATTGTAAAGAAAAGAATTTATAATTTTTGTATCTAATAAATATATACAATACTTTCGGTCATTGACCGTCATATGTTATATAATATATATAACTTATGTAAATTTTAAACCTTTGTGTTCTTTAAATTTTCGCTGCATTACTCTTTAAAGTTTTCTGTTTTTACTAAAGTGTTATCACCGGTGTCAGACGACATAATCGCCGACATTCGGAAACTGAATTGGCATTCGAGTTAGTTTATTTTCAGTTTGTTTTTATTATTTCATAGCATACCCGGACCTAACAAGTGGTATCAGAGCCAACACGTAACACAATAAGTGTTTGGTCCTGTTGTTTAAAGTTATTGATCCGGCAAATCCAACTATTGGTAGGCTTCCCATTTTAGATGGTTCAAACTATGCCTATTGGAAGATTCGCCTATGTTCTCATATCAAATCAATTGATGTTAGAGCATGTAGATCTATAACCAATGGATATGTTGTTCCTATGTTGCCATCGGATGAGGAATGTGACATTTTTGTTAAACCTGAATTCGAATGGACTGCAGAAGAAACCAATAATGCAAGCTTCAACGAGAAAACCTTAAATACAATTTTTGGATGGGTTGATATTTACATGTTCAAACTCATACAAAACAGTTCTATGGCTAAAGACGCATGGGGTACTTTACAAACTCATTGTGAAGGTAGCTCAAGTGTTTGTGGGACGAAGCTACGCATGCTCATAAGTAGATATGAATGTTTAGGGATAAAAGAAACTGAGAACATCAAATCCTATTTTGAAAAGTTGATTGACATCTCTAATGAATGTCAAGTGTTTGGTGCTCCTTTAACCAACACTCAACTTGTGAAAAAGGTACTCCGTTCACTTCCTGAAAAGGTCAATATAAAGATATGTGTGATTGAAGAAGCTCACAATCTTTCTACAATGGACCTTCATACCTTAATGAGCATTCTCAAAACCTATGAGATGAACATTGAGAATCAAAGGAAATTGTACAAGAACAATAACGTAGCACTTCAAGTCCAATCCTTGGAGAATCAAATCGAAGAAGAGGATGAGAACCTTGAAGAAGTTGGTGACGGTGCTAATGTCACCCTCCTCACTCGAAAATTAAATTTGATGGTGAGGAAGTTCAACAATGATAGAAATAAGTTCAAATCCAAAGAACACCAAAACCAAGGCTTCAATCAAAAGTCTACCAAATCCCTTCCAATTGTTCAAAGAGGAAATCAGCTGAAGAGAACCAACTCAGATCGTTCCAAATTTGATCCCAAACAACTTGAATTCGTGCAATGTCATGTATGCTCGGGTTGGGGTCATTATGCTAATGAATGTGCAAATACTCTGAGAAAATTTGGTAAGAGTCTATGGGTTTCTCTGAGTGACGACGAAAGAGAAGAGTAATGAGATCAAGAAGTCGAAACACAAGCAATGTTGGCTACTATTTTCGAATAGTCTTTATCGGACAATGTAAATGTCACTGACAGTGTTGTCTCAAATATCACAACATTTGCCTCAACATCAGCAACAACATCTACATCCCAAACAACATCCGAGAGGTACGAATTCTTTAACTATTTTAATGTTAATTGCTTTAGTGATTTTATTTCTACTAGTGAGACTGATTGTGAGAATCAAGGTGATTCCAGAGATGATATGATTAAGGAATTGCAAAATCTATGTAATGACTTAATCATAGAATCTAAGCATCTTGACACAAATGTAAAATCTTTAACTGGTGAGAATGTAGGTCTAAAAGACACAATAACCCGACTAGAGGTTGCGCTTACCAAAAAGGATGTTGAATTTGGTAAGATCAGTGCAAAACTGAATTTAGCCGAAGCAACCTTCCGTAAGCTCAACACGGGAACTTCAAAATTGAATGAAATACTCAACTTTAATAAATCTTCACCCGCAGAAATTGGGTATAAAAACTCTCTCAAAACCAAATGCTCAAATCTCTTTGATAAAAATGAGAAAATTTGCTTTGTAAAGGAAAAAGGAATAAATAATAGGTTCTCATATATGTCAAAGAATATGAAGTTTGTATGTCATTACTGTAACTCCCATGGACACTTAAAATCATACTGTTTCAAACTTCAAGATTCTGTGAGTAAAATGTTGCCTAAAAAGTTGTCCAATATTTCGGATAACATTCGAAGCAACATTTCTGAGCCGAAAGGTAAAAAATATTTTAAGAGAGTTTGGGTTCCCAAAAAAGATGTAACATGTAATGTTGCTATAACTGCATTAAGAACTAACATTTCAGGTTCTTGGTACTTTGATAGTGGATGTTCTCGCCACATGACAGGTACAAAGGAGTTTTTAAAGAACTATGAGTCATTCAATGGAGGTAATGTAACTTATGGAGGTGGCAGTAAAAGTAAAATAATTAGAAAGGGATCTTGAATGTTCCTGAATTTCCAGCACTAAGAAATATTTTATACCTTGAGGGCTTAATGACAAATTTGATTAGTATAAGTCAAATGTGTGATGACAATCTTGAGGTAAAGTTTAATAAGAATGCATGTAATGTTACGAATGAAGCTAACTTATATGTCATGATAGGTACAAGGACAGGTGACAATTGCTATATTGTTGCAAGACAAGAAATATGCAATAATGTTAGGATCGATGACACAACAATGTGACATCAAAAGTTGGGGCATGTCAACTACCGTAATTTAGAAAGATTGATCTCATATGAATCGGTAAGAGGCATTCCCAAACTGAGTCCTAAAGGTAAAACAGTCTGTGAAGATTGCATGAGAGGTAAGCAAACCCGTGTTTTCCATAATGTTGTTCATCATGACATACAACATTGAGGTACGTCTCACTGTTTTTAATTATTGCACATGGATCTTATGGGTACAGTTGAGGTAGACAGTTTAGGAGGCATGAGGTATTCCTATGTGATTGTATACGATTTTTCTAGATATTCATGGATATATTTTTTGAAAGAAAAATCACAAACTTTTGACATGTTTAAAATCTTGCACTCTTGAATAAGGAATCTGTTTCATTCTCCTATTTTTTGGATTAGATCCGACTATGGAAAAGAATTTGAAAATAGTTCATTCACAAAATTTTATGAGAAAAAGGGATTTTTTCATGTGTTTTCTGCTCCCAAAACTCCTCAACAGAATATGGTAGCAGAAAGGAAGAATAGAACATTGCAAGAAATGGCTAGAGTGATGCTTAGTTCTAAACATTTGTCAAAACATTTATAGGTAGAAGCCTTGAATACTGCTAATCACATCGCTAATAGTGTCGATTTAAGGTCAGGAACAAAGATGACACCCTATGAAATTATAAATGGAAAGAAACGTAACTTGCGTTACTTTCATGTTTTTTGGTGTATTTGTTACATTTTAAATGATAGAGATCATTTGGGAAAGTTTGACCCTAAGAGTGTAAAGAAATTTTTGTTGGCTATTCACAAAATAGTCATGCTTATCGAGTATACAATCTGAGATCCAAAACTACACAAGAGTCTGTAAATGTTATTTTTGATGATCTTTTGATTTTACAGGAGATACAACTGAAAATAACGTTATAGTTTCAGTCGAAAATAAGCATATTGTTGAAGAGTCAGATGTTGTCCCAAATGTTGCCACACCTGAAATAACATTTGAACCTAAACCAGAGATCGCAGAGGCCATGGATGAGGAGTCAAATGCCGAATTGCTAGATCAAGTTGAAGGGACCTCTCATCGAGTATTAGGAAGAATCATCCAACGGGCCAAGTGATAGGGGGAGTTTTTGAAGGAATTAGAACAAGAGGGAAATAACCACTCAATTACAGAGATATGGTAAGGTATGGGTGTATGTCTACCATATACCAAGAGGTTAGTCTTTCTTGTTTTATATCTACTTTAGAACCTAAGAATGTTTCAGAAGCACTTAATGATAACTTTTTGATTCAAGCAATGCAAGAATAGCTTGAACAATTCTCTCGAAATTAAGTTTGGGACTTAGTTCCACGCCCATATAATACAAATATAATTGAAACAAAGTGTATTTTTAAAAATAAGTCAGACGAATCGAGAACTGTTGTTAGAAACAAAGCTCGTCTAGTTGCTCAAGGCTATACTCATGTTGAAGGAATCGATTATGACGAAATCTTCGCACATGTAGCTAGAATTAAGTCAATTAGACTTCTACTTGCCATTGCCTGTTGTCTAAAAATTACACCACATCAGATGGATGTAAAATGTGCTTTCTTAAACGGTTATCTTGATAAGGAAGTCTATGTTGAACAACTAAAATGATTTGAAGATCCTCTCCATACACACTATGTTTACAAGCTCAAAAAGGTACTGTATGGATTGAAGCAAGCCCCTCGGGCATGGTATGGTCGTCTAACTAACTTCCTTCTTGAATATGGTTTTAACCGTGGTGAAGCTGATCGTACTTTATTCAATAAACGTCACAGTGTAGATATTATTATTGCTCAAATATATATAGATGACACAGTCTTATCTAAAGTCATTTGTTGAAGCTATGTCATAAACATTTGAGATGAGCATGATAGGGGAACTAACTTTTTTCTTAGGCTTGCAGATTAAGCAAAGTGAAAATGAAATCTTCATCTCCCAGAGCAAATATGCTAAGAATCTAGTTAAGAGATTTGGGTTGGAAAATGCTAAACAATTGAAAACGCCAATGAGATCTTCGTAGAAGGTATGTAAGGATAATGTTGGTGAAAATGTTGACCCAACCTTGTATCGATCTATGATAGGTAGCCTTTTATATCTTACTGCAAGTCGCCCAAATATTATGTTTAGTGTTTGTGTCTGTGCTCGATTCCAAGCCTGTCCCAAAATTTTCCACTTAAATGTTGTAAAACGTATCATTAGATATGTTGCCGGCACAAGTGAGTTGGGAATTTGGTGTTCCAGAGACACTAATCCTAATTTAATAGGGTATAGTGACTCGGATTGGGCTAGAGATATGGATGATAGGAAGAGTACAAGTGGATGATGTTTTTATCTTGGCAATAACCTTGTTTCATGGTATAGTCGTAAACAAAACTGTGTCTCACTTTCAACTGCTGAATCTGAATATGTAGCAGTTGTAAGTTGTTGCTCTCAATTAATATGGCTACGACATATGTTAGACGACTATGGGTTTACTAGCAACACCTTAATTTTGTATTGTGATAATCTGAGTGCTATAAATATTTCCAAAATTCAGTTCAACACTCACATACAAAATATATTGATATTAGGCATCACTTTTTAAGAGATTTAGTTAAAAAAATAGCTAGTCAAAATTGAACATATTGACACTATTCATCAACTAGCTAATATTTTTACAAAAGCTTTAGACCATGATAGATTTTTTAGTTTGAAGAAATCTCTTGGTCTTTGTAATCTCTAAAAAGGCATTTTTGGTGAATGTCAGCTGAAACGTTCTCTAACATTTCGGGAGACATTTACCTATGGTATATCACTGACTGATTATTGTTGTTGTATGATGCATAACTCTTTGGTTACAGAAGCATGATCTCTCAATAAGAATATGTTTACAATATATACCGATGATATTCTATATCATAAAAGGGAGTATCAAAATAAGGCAAAATCTTTGCAAATATTTGGCAACTGTGCAAAATGGGAAAAATTCTTGAAAAGATACCGTTCCTATTCTATAGGAGTATTGAGTGCTTTAAAAGTAATTTTGAGAATACCAAATAAGTATTCTTATATTTTACACGAAAAACTCTTTTATATGTGTTTTATGATTAGATCAAGGACACGATGGAAAAATGTTGCAGTGATCAAACTCATAAAATACGTATAAAGCGTATCTTGATTTATTGCCAAACGAAAAATTCTTGTGGGGTCAAAATACCTGTGTCGTCCAAAATGTTGCCAACATTGCTGTTGACATTTTCAGAACACGATATCTGTTGCGATAATTGTTCTTAACTGATTTCAGAAAAATCAGATTTTTTTCTCCCTATTTTTGTGCCATGTTTTAATTGGAATTCAAACTTTAAAAGGATAAGATTAAATTCTATTATGATGTTTATTGTTTTATCCCAAAAATTTAGGTGTAAGTTATCGAATAAATATCAAACACCTAAAATTAAGTAGTTTTTATTACTTTGAAAGGTTTGCCAAGTGTATAAATATTCATCTCATTTGTTTCTTTTTACCATTCTTGATTTTCCCTAAAACTAAAAAAAAGGGGGGGGGGAATCACATCACAAATCGGGCATAACATCACCTACCCGATGGAATCCTCTCCATTTCAAATACCTTCTTCTTACTCAAACCTTAAAACCTCAAAACTCTATCCTCAATACTCACCAATGGAAACTTTCCCAATGTCAACACCTATGTGTACCAACACACCCAACAACACCCCTATGAGTACAAGCCCTCCTCAACAACCGGACATATCTTCTTTTACATCTGCCTGAAAATAGGTGTACGACTATAGTCCTTCGAGGTGATGAGGAACCTCTTGATATCAGCTACCATGGGGATGAAAATAATCCTATAAATGCTGATGCAACATCTAATTATTCGACCCTAGGTAAACGACCAAGTTCGTCCTCTTTCTCTACTCGTAATTCGAGTAGAGTGTTTGAGAGAATAGTCCAATTGGAGCCGAGCACCAAAAAGTCCAGGTTTGACACATCTATACCTACTTGCTCAAGTAGTGACACTGATGACATGGACTTTGAGCTATCCTCTGAAGAAAATGAAGAAGCTCTTACTGCCCCTGTACCTCAGAATGTGTCTCAAGATGAGAAAATTTCTGATGATACTCCACTAACGAGATTATGTCCAAAAGGAATTCCCAGACATGCTAAATTAGATGTTGCTCCAAATGTAGCCGACGAAGCCACAACATCTCAAGCAACATTTCAGCAAACTTCAGAAGAGACACCAACCTCATCCAGCAAAACTGAATCTAATTCTGACATTGAGGTAAATGCTTTCTCAAAATTTTTTTATTCCAAAGCTAAGTATGATAAATGGGATTGGTACAAGAATATGATTATTAGGTTTGAAAAAGTATTAGATATAGCCTCATGTTCAGAATACGGTTTGGTAGAATTTCTCAATGATAGAAAACTTCTCAAATTTGTCACTGAAAAAGATCATTCGTTGATGAAGTAATTAGACTGTTTTATGCTAATTTGAATTCTGCTATAGAAGATGCCTCCTCAAAGAAATTTGGGAAGGTATACCTCTATAACAAGATTTATCAGTTTACACCCTCAATTATAAATCAATGTTTGAGAATTGATCCTGAAGAAAGAAGTAGCACTGCAGAAAGAGCAACAGAGAATAAGGATGAGATGATTGAATACCTCACTGGAGGTATAATAAAAAAGTGGATCCATCGATGCCCTGCTTCAAATCTAACTGCCTTATTCTCCACCCTTCATAAAATTGTCATCCACAATTGGCTCCCTTCATTAAATGAATCAGTTATGACAACTGATCAGGTCTCACTTTTGTTCAAAATTGGAAAAAAGATTAAAAGTTGACTTAGAAAGAATGATATTTTATCAAGTGGCCAATCTGGCAAAAAAGAGTCGACTTATATCCTTCCATTTTCCTCTCTTATCTACCAAATATTAACTACCCAAGGCTTTAAGCCTAAGAGAGATGATATAATAGGGAAAGCTCCTGAGGTTTATTCAGTGAACAAAGCAATTTTAATAAGAAAAGATAGAGTCATTGACCTTCCTTGGAAAAAAGAAGCAGACAATGAGAATATTGTCAGGAATGTTACACACATTCAAGGCAACACTGGTTCTAGACAATCACCTTTGACAACAGACTGGTTAGTTGGTCAAGTAGTCAAATTCAATCAACAAATATGATAGGTTAATGCTGCCAGAGATGAATTGGTTAAGGCCAGAGACCAGTTTTTGCTTTTGCTTTCTTCCATAAAAAAGGGGAGATGATTCTGTGCAGGGGGAACAAAAGGCTGAAAGTTCTGAAGACAATGCTGATGCTGCTGAAGAAGTTGTTGTTGCTGCTGTGCAGAGAGAAGAAGATGTTGGGAGGAATGTGCTGTTGAAGAGACTTGCTATCTGATACGCTGGAAGCTACTAATGTTGTATAATAAGCTAGGGGGAACAAAATGACTTGCTATCTGATACGCTGAGCAATGTTTTTATTGACTGAATTGTGAACTGTTTAATTAAGTGTTGAGGATGTTTTATGTGACAATGGTTTAAACTGATATTTGGGTATTTCTTTGTATTTGTAGATGATCTGTGTATGTGCTAATATCGTCTACTAATCCTATGACTTGGTATACACTAGTATGCACATGTTTTGATTGTATATCATCACATGTTAAGGGGGAGCATAACTGTATTCATAGTTGTTGGACAACAGTCATGACGTTGCCTTAAGTCATTTGCACATGTTGTAATGGGTTTTGTGAAGAAAGGAAAAAAAAGGAGATTGTTAATGTTGGATTTGGTGTTGTGACATTTTAACCTACATATATTTTTAAGGACTAATTTAAATGTATACAATATTAGAACAAATGTCACAACATTCGGACCAACATCTTCTGAAAAAAAAATAGTTTTACCTTACTTCACGGAATGAAGTAATATTTGTGGAAATATTACTACGAAGTAAAAGTGACTTGGCAAAGTAAATAAGAGATGATGAAAAATGTGGGAATAACAAGTCAAGGTTGTTGCTATGCGTGAGAAAAAAGACCAAGAAGTTAGAGGATTTTGCTCCATGATCTTCTCCAACAAACACACCAGCTGCCCATATTTCCTTCAACCTTCACAAGGGATAGATGATCTGTTCAAGGGAGACTCTCTAATATAAATAGAGAGGCTACTGCAGTGAATCGATATCCAAAAATAGATTGCAAAAATATCAAAAGAGCTCTCGAGAATTCATCTCAGAAAACTAGATCACAAGTGTTGCCTGAGCGTGTCGACAACATTCTGTCCAACATTACAATTGCAGTTTAGATTCTAGATTAGCTTTGTATTGAGAAATTGTAATGAGATGTTATATATGTCTATCTAGGTAGATTTTTGCAGAAGTCATCTGCGACTTCAACATTTAATTCCTTTCCATTTTATCTTATAAAATTGTAAAGAAAGGAATTTATAATTTTTGTATATAATAAATATATACAGTACTTTCGATCATTGACCTTCATAGGTTATATAATATATATAACTTATGTAAATTTTAAACCTTTGTGTTCTTTAAATTTTCGCTGCATTGCTCTTTAAAGTTTTTTGTTTTTACTAAAGTGTTATCACTGGTGTCGGACGACATTATCGCCGACATTCGAAAACTGAATTGGCATTTGAGTTAGTTTATTTTTAGTTTGTTTTTATTATTCCATAGGATACCCGGACCTAACACAGATAATTCTTGTGGATGTTGAACCTTTGGGATTAAAACTAGACAAGTACTAGTGAAGTATTTAGGCATAGATTGGCCTTTGAGTACAACTTTCACCATATTGACCATGTCTTATTCAATATTATATCTATGTCAAACGCCTACTCCTACTATTTAGGGCCAGCCATGAGTTGCTTCAGGAAATGAACAACTCAGAATGTGTACATCTTCGTGTTAACACTCAAAGTAATTTAACTGTTTAGCCGAATTCAGTGACAGTCGAACTGTTCCGGAGCTGAATTTACAACTAGCCCTCGACTACAAGAACTTCATCGGCTACTAAGGCATCTTAGCCGAGTTGTTAGTTAGAGGTATGACTGGGATCCACTTAGATGAAGACACTTCAATGACCAAGTCAAAAGGGTTTCCGGATCCCTAGAAGTGGTAACAACTAAAAGAAAGGGCCATTATCCGAGCAAGAGGAGTAGAGGGTGAGAAAACCGGCACCACCTCCTCAATAGTCGGTCATTGAACTTAGTGGGTTACTTGATGGCTGACATGGGATGGGGGGACCACATTGTATAATTTTCCTTTTTTGTACTATAAATAGCATCATTATTTGTAAATAAGACACACCCAATCAATCAAACAACTCAATTTTTATCTATCTTTATCCTTTTTACTTTATTTTATCATTTACTTTATTGTACTCAACTGCATTCATGTTTATTACCTCTTAGTTTACTCATACCACCGCCTAACACTTTCTGGAGTAGTTAGGGAACCCATTGCTGAAAATTAGAGTTCCGTTTTCAGTTCAAATCGCTTAAGTTAAGGAATCAATTTGTCTCCTGACTTCATCAGCCGATAAAACGGCAAAGAACAGAATTCAGGGCGAGAATAATTATGGCACGCCCAGTGGGATCATAGGTGAATTAAAAGCAAAGTTTGATTCTCCATGTCAGGATCATTCTTGGCGTATGCGCCCAAGGTCCGGTAAGAAAATGAACCCCGTCTAGTCTACATCCTAAACAAAATCCTCCCAGAAGGACCAACGAACCAGCATCCTCCTCGGGTATGCCTACATCGATTGATACCCCTCCACTTCCTCCATCAACCCAAGTTGTGGAAGAATCTAGTCAATCTGAAGGTCCAACCATAATGACCATGTCTTTTATTAGACAACAGATAGACTTGTGTATTCACGATATTATGTACCAAGTTTCCAAATAGTTGGCTGACATTGTTAAGACGATGGTACATAATGAGGTTCAGCAAGTGAGGGAGATGGAAACCAACCGAATGCACCCAGGAACATGTTTGGCTAGTTCTGCCCTCCATCTGACGAGCGGTGCTGTTCAATATGAGACTGTGACTCCCGGTATTGTTCCTCAGCCGCATGTGCATCAGCTAGTGCCTACTTAGGTGTAGCCGGTAGCGCATCTAGAAACACAAGCCCAATCGCCTGGCAACCAGCACACTGCATGGTTGCCGCCGAACCTTGGGGGGATAAATATGCCTTTTGACCAAGCAAGTCTGTATTATGGACAGATCAACATGGCTCAGAGACCAGTTTAGTCTCCAGGACACTCTGGATTGCCGCCCGTTATGCCGTACGTTTCTACAAATGGCCCCACGATGCACGCGAACAATGTTGGCCAACCGAATTAGCAGCCGATGGCTCCTAGCTATGACTTATCTCGGCTATCTGGTGATGCTGTTTAAAGTGGAATACCATTCCAACAGTCATTTCCAGTACCCAATCCATACCTTTCAGGAAACGTAAATTTTCTAAGAACGGCCGACGTCTGAGGAGAGCAGCCATGGAATACTATTCCACCTTATCCTCAGGCTCCGTTAGCCGTTCCAGGAGATCAGGTTGAAGGCTTTGGTGGCCATACCCAACAACAGTAATAGGGCACTACCCTACCTATTGGTAATGGCTAGCAGACCACCTACAACCTTCAAAACCCTGTCCAAAAAAGTGCAGAATGGAGGCCGACAGTGCAGAACGCCTACCAACTGAATCCAGTAAAGAATCGGCAAGGGACGCCGCAATTGATAAACCCATAAATTATTGCTAATACCATGCGAAAGTATTTCAACATCCAACTGAAACCTTTGGACATGTCTGTTTATAAGAAGCCTTACCCCAATTGGGTAGATCGGATAACACCTTTGCCGAGGGGCTTCAAAACACCGGAGTTTGCCATCTTCTCTGGTGATGATGGCAAATCCACTATCGAGCACATCGGTAGATTTACTGTCCAATGCGGTGAGGTTGGCCAGAATGAGTATCACAAGTTGCATCTATTCCCTATCTCTCTAACGGGAACAACCTTTGCATGTTACTTCTCATTGGCTCCTCATTCCATACAAAGCTGGGCTGACATGGAGGGTTGCTTCCATGATAGGTTCTATTGGCCCTAACCTCAGGTTACCGTGACTGATCTAACTAATCTCAAGAAGCAGGTCGATGAATAGGCTGCCGATTTTATCGAGAGATTCAGAAAGAAGGTTGGATGAGCCCACATGATAATCAACAACATGCACCCTCAGTTAAATACGAAGTTAGTGGGACAACCCTGCTCTGACCTGAGCCAGTTAGCTGAAAAGGCTAGCCAAATAAAGCAGTATGTACAGGAGAAAAAGCGGGGAAGAGCCAGCCGAAGTCGAGGCCCCCACTTGTAATCCACTATTGAAGCGGATGAGTCTGACTCAGAGTTAGCCGACTGCACGACAGATGTAATAGTGGCCGAGATTATTAGGAGTAAGGTTTACTCTTGCCCAGCCTTGAAAGCTATAAAAGTCAAGGAGATGAGTTCATCCGATGATACGGTCGGTTACTCGTTTGACATCACGAAGGCAGATCAGATCTTTGATCATCTGCTCAAAGATAAGCAGATGCGACTGCTTGATGGTCATAGGATTTCGCCTGCCGAGGAACTCAAAGATAAGAAGTACTGCAAGTGACATAATTCATACAGTCACTCTACTTCTAATTGTATGGTATTCAGAAAGGTCATCCAAAAGGGCATCAAAGAGGGGAGGTTCAAGCTAGGCGACAAGAGTATGGCTGAAATATCCATTGATAATGACCCCTTTCTCGCGGTACCAATATCTTTGGTATCTATTGCTAAACCTGATGAGTCAAGGGACACCAAAGGGAGATAGCCGATGAAAAAGGTGTGGGTCCCAAAAAAACCTACCGAAAGGGAGAAGGCCACAAGGAACTCTGTGTTCAATCGGTTAGGCAGCCTACATGACATTCGTGATGACAGGCAGCCAGCTAGGAGCCATTTTCATGGCCGCCCTAAATACTCTAGGGACGTTGAACGAGAACTTCAGGAACAAACCATGAGGTTCAGAAGGGTCCCTATCGGCGCTAGGCATAGGCTTGGGGGGCAAGTACGGATGCCAACCTATCGGCAGCCGAGCATGCCTCGAATAGATGAAGAACCACTCCCTAAAACCAAATAGAGGGGGGTCGAGTTTAACGTAAACAAGGGTGTTTCGTCCTTACGCATCATGGCGAGAAATGAGGACTAGGTGAGACCCCGGAGAATGATTAAACCAGCCGCCAACACAGAAGAAGGGAAGTGGTCTGTGAATCACGCTCCCAGAAATAAAGAGGCACCACCGAGAGTCGCATTCAGGACTCAGAAAAGAAGGATGCAACATGCCAATGCCTTGAGTAAGATGCAACAGACATTGCATCTAATTTACAACACCAAGGCAACCGAAAATCATGAGATTCCTGAGTCTGCCATAGACTAGGCTATCGAGCAGGCATTCAACTCAGTTATTTTAGGGGCAATTTCGCCTGAAGGAGAGACATCGGGTCAACCAAAGCTGGATGAACAGCCTATCGACAACCTGATGGATAAACCCCGACAAGAGAACGTGGCCCCGAATGGACCTCTAACCGAGGCAATCCCACAGATCGTGAAAATGATTCAGTTAGAGGATCCCAGCCGACCCCTATTTGTCACTAGGAAATGTAAGATATGAGCTTCTGGTTAGCCGAATTAGATAAAGTAGGGGACTCCATCCTCGATTTACTTAGCCATGACCTGGTTGATGCGATTTGGGACGACATTGAAATGGTCAGCCTAATCCCATGTGAGTTCTGGGCCAGTCGCTCCACGCTGGATAGCCTAGAAGGTGATGTTTGCATAAAAGACACCGAGTGGGCCACAATAGCCGATAACCAGACTAGGGACACTTTGAGCACCATATTTGGTGCACCTACAGAAGTTATGGTTAAACACCTCAAACCCCTTTACGTCAAGGCTTACATTAACGACAAAATTATTAGTCGGGTGTTTGTTGACAATGGGGCTGTGCTGAATGTGATGCCGCTGCTTACCTTGAAGGATCTTAACAAAACAAAGGAGGATCGCATCCCAACTAACATGAAAATGGCTAGCTTTATGGGAGAAGCCTCTGAAGCATTGGGGATTCTAGTAGCAGAAATCATTGTAGGTCCTAAGACGGTCAGGTCTGCCTTCTTTGTAATAAATGGCAAGCCGTCCTAGACCATTATGCTGGGAGGGACTGGATTCACACCAGCTGATGCCTTTCTTCTACCATGCATCAAAAGCTCATCTTTTGGAAAGAAGACAAGATTGAAATCGTCCCAGATGACGATAACCCATTTCAAGTAGAGGTGAAAAACTTGAAGGCTGTTTTATATTCACCCTATGTTGCTCCCATAGTTATTGCAGAGAAGTACGAAGAAGGATCTTGGGAATACTGCAATCTAACCGCATGAGGTTTTGAAATAAAACAATTAGCCCAAGCACGACTTACCTTGGAAGAGTTAGATGATTGAGGAGACCCAAATCGTACGTGATCTGTGGCATCGACTGACTGCTCTCAGATCCGAAGCAAGGTTATCCGAAGTATCAAAAGTAGAGGATTGCAACAGAGAACCAACACTGGCAGCCGAGGACATCGAGTTGCCGATGGAACTTGAATCACCCATAAAAAGGGCCATGCCTAGTTTTGGGTCTCAGGATCCCTTGGAAGATATCAACTTGGGTACTGAGGAAGTCCCTCAGCTAACACATATTAGTGGCTTGCTGAAGGAGGAAGATAAACAAAGCATAACGACTTTTCTACTGCAGTATAAGGACTGCTTTGCGTGGAGTTATAATGAAATGCCTGGGCTGGCGCGTACTTTAGTAGAGCACATATTGCCAATTAGGGAGGGTTTTGCACCTCACAACCAATCGCCCATGAGATATCACCCTCAGCTAATGCCTCAAATTAAAGCTGAGATTGAACGACTGCTGAAGATCGGGTTTATCAGAACGACTAGGTATATGGAATGGTTGGCAAACCGTGCTAATCAAGAAGAAGAATGGAAAGGTTCGGGTATGTATTGATTATATGAACCTAAACCTAGCCACTCCCAAAAATGAATATTTCATGTCTATAGCCGATATGCTAGTCGATGCGGCGGCCGCTAACGGTGTGCTAACATTCATGGACAGATACTCCGGCTATAATCAGATATCAATAGCCAAAGAGTATATTCACAAGGCTAATTTTAGATTTCCAGGAGCCTTGGGCATTTATGAGTGGATAGTTATGCCGTTTGGTCTAAAGAACGCTGGTGCGACTTATCCGAGAGCAATTAACATCATATTTCATGATTTGATCGGCAAGACTGCGGAGGTCTACATTGATGATGTGGTGGTGAGGTCTAAGGACTTCAAAGATCATTTAGTCGATTTGGAACAGGCACTAAAAAGAATGAGGATTCATAATCTTAAAATGAATCCAACCAAGTGTATGTTTGGGGTATTGGCTGGCAACTTCCTGGGTTTTTTGGTACATAAGAAAGGTATTGAGATAGATCATAACAATCCCCGGGAAGTAATGGAGTCAACACCCAAGACAAATAAGGGGTTACAAAGTTTGTTAAGGAAGATCAACTTCCTAAGGAGGTTTATATCTAATTCAGCTGGAA
Organism: Anisodus acutangulus; assembly: GCA_029783415.1. NCBI lineage: Eukaryota > Viridiplantae > Streptophyta > Magnoliopsida > Solanales > Solanaceae > Anisodus > Anisodus acutangulus. The sequence goes on from CM056498.1 coordinate 15,051,219, forward strand.
AAATGAAAGCGTTCTCACATTTGCTTAGGCTTAAAGGGACAGAAGAACTAGTATGGGGCCCAGAACAGCAAGAGGCATTCGACCAAATTAAAAAGGCCTTAGCAACGCATCATGTGCTGGTACCTCCCATACCAGAGAAACCACTGAAATTGTACATCTTGGCCGCATATTTATCTATCGGCTGCCTGTTATGCCGATGATGGAACCGAAAGGGCAGTGTACTACCTTAGCCGAATGCTAAATGAAGCTGAAACTAGATATATCCCTATAGAGAAGCTTTGTTTGTCCCTATTTTATGCTTGTACAAAACTCGAATATTATTTAATGCCACATGTGGTTCACATTTTGTGCAAGATTGACATCTTCCGCTACTTATTGAACATACCTATTTTGCAAGGACGACTAATGAAGTGGGCAATCAAGCTTACTCAATTTTCTCTCGAGTATAAGCCACTCAGGGCCGTCAAAGGCCAAACGATAGCCGATTTATTGGCAGACCACCCCTGTGTAGATGTGGAGGACCCATGCCCCCCTCTACCGCATGCATGGATGTCATCCCTTGGACGCTGCCTTTTGATGGGTCAAGAACCCAGAAAAGAGTCGGAGCCGGGATAACGATAACCAATCCTAGAGATGAGACATGGAGGTTCTCTTATCGGTTAGATTCCGACTTGACAAATAACCAAGCCGAATATGATGCTCTCATCATAGGACTCAAACTCCTAATCTCTATGAAAGCAAAATACATCAAGATTCGCGGAGACTCTCAGTTGGTTATCAAGCAGCTAGCCGGGGAATATGACTGCAAGGATCCGAATTTGTTGGCCCGTTACGAAATGGCTAGCAGGTGACTTAGTAGGTTCACATAATCTACATTAAGTCATGTTCCCAGAGGCATGAATGTTGAGGCTAACGACTTAGCGCAAAAAGCTTATAGCTTTAGAAAGTCTCTACTCACTTTACAGTATGATGAACTGCCAGCCGAAGTGTTAGCTATAGACCATATCGACTCGTGGAAAAAGGTGTTAATCGGCTACTTAAAATATCCCTCCACATGCATAGACCTTAAGGTTAAGAGGAGATCCTTGAAGTATATGCTCATTGATAATGATATTTACTAAAGGAGCGTAAATGGAGTGCTACTCAAGTGCATTGATAATGCAGAAGACTTAAGAATCATGGGGGAGGTTCATGAAGGACTATGTGGATCGCACGGAGCTGGGCCAACAATGAAGTGGTTGATCTATCGCCATGGCTATTATTGGCCTACCATCACGGCCGATTGCTTTCAATATGCAAAAGGTTGTGAAGAGTGTCAGAGACATGGACCAATCCAATGGGTACCAGCCAAGTTGTGCACCCGATCGTGAAGCCTTTGCCTTTCAGAGGTTGGGCTATAGACCTCATCAGCAAGATTCACCCACAATTGGCCAAGGGCCATAATTTTATTATCGTGGCTACCGATTACTTCACTAAATGGGTGGAGGTACATCTGATGAAAATGGTTCATCAGACAGATGTCATTCAGTTTATCCAACACCAGATCATATATAGATATGGTATCCCTGAGACGATTACAATTGATCAAGGGTTGCTATTCACTGGTTCTAAAGTGGCAGCCTTTGCTGAGAAATTTGGGATCAAAATGATCACATCCTCTCCTTATTACGCACAGGAGAATGGGCAAGCCGAGGCAACCAACAAACTTATTGTGGACATAATTAGTAAGAACGTGGAGGATAAACCAGGAATGTGACATCTCACTCTGGATGAAGCCGTTTGGGCGATTAGGAATTCTAAATCTACAGCTACCGGGACGACACCTTATTAGCTAACCTATGGCCAAGACACAGTGTTGCCGTTGGAAATTAATGTCAAATGCTTACGGGTGTCCAAGCAGAACTCTCTAAGTTTAGAGGAGTATCAACATGCCATGTTAATGGAGTTAGACAAGCTAGACAAAGATCGACTGATGGCCCTCGAGAAAATCAAAGCCGGTAAACGTAAAATGGCTAAAGCATACAACAAACATGTTAAGCCTAAGAGATTTGCCGAAGGAGACTTAGTTTGGAAAACCGTTTTGCCGATTGGGATGAAAGATCGTAAATTCGGAAAATGGTCACCAAACTGGGAAGGACCTTTCATAGTAAACCAACGGATCGCCGGTAACGCATATCGACTAATAAACATGCATGACGAAGAAATGGACAGGAATGTAAACTATAAGTATCTAAAAAAGTACTATCCTTCGATTTGGGGCATGCATGAATAAACGACAGCCACATACCGACTGTCTGGTTGTACAAAATAAGCTAATTCCCTTCGACGGTAGATGTATGGCTGACAGCCACAGACCGGCTGCCCGGTCACAAAATACAGAGAAAGCCATTTCTTTCACACGCTTGTGTCGTAAGGTTGGTCGCACTACTTAGGCGAAGAAACACCATCACAAGTGGTCAAAGATAATGGCCCATCAAATCTGTGGAATTTATTCTAAATTTGCTCAAGAATGCTGAGAGCAATGTTGATGTTAAAGGATGAGATATGGATTCCCACATCCAAGTAAACCAAGCACAAAAACAGAGGCGCCACACATACCTGAGCCCGGCGTTACAACGGAAATCAAATTCCGACAGTGCGGTGACATAAAAAAGACTTATGCGCCTCCATTCAGCTTATGTTACCAACTTCACTTGGTCAAACCAACCTGAATAATGAGCGACCTTAGTTGGCTAAGTACGAACGTTAGTCAAACAACGGCCGCCGGTGAACCAGTCACAAGTAAAAAGAAAGCCATGGTTTATCGGGATGAGGTACTGAAACAAGAGAGAATCACCATGTTCCGGTCCACCGTACAGAGTCAGAACCAACTGTTCATCAACGAAGGCCCAAGCAGGGGTCAGGTCACTATAGGCTACAATGATTTTTCCTGACCTTCCATATAAAAAAGATGAAGTCATGGTTTCCGACTAAGAAAAGGGCCAAAGATACCTATGGGGGGATACCTTTCCATAAATAACCTTCAAAGGCGCAACTGAGATTAATTTATTATTTTCAAAAGCCCAGCCAAAATTATTAAAGCCAATTCGGGGTAATGGAGACGCCTCGGTTAAAAGGGAAATACATTTCAAGAAGTGATCATCATTGCATGCACTGGAGACGAGACGATTGAAGTGACATGTGCGACTGTCAGACTAAAACGGCGGCTACTTTCGGATACATCAACTCAACAGTCACACTCGAGCTAATGTAGAGGGAAATTGTTAACACTCAAAAGTAATTTAAGTGTTTAGGCGAATTCAATGACAGCCGAACTGTTCCAGAGCCGAATTTACTCTTAGCCTTCGACTACAAGAACTTCATCGGCTACTAAGGCATCTTAGTCGAGTTTTTAGTCGGCTACTAAGGCATCGGCTACTTCATCGGCTACTAATGCTGAAAATTAGAGTTCCGTTTCAGCCCAAATCGCTTAAGTTAAGGAATCAATTTGTCTCCCGATTTCATCAGCCGATAAAAAGGCAGAGAACAGAATTCGGGGCGAGAACACTTCCACATATAATCTAATGAAATCTTCCAAATTGGAATTTTAAGACTCAACTACCATAACCTTATATATCATTCCTTTGAATTTATCATCTTTAATTAATTCTTTCTACAAGGAAAAAAGGAAACCATATTATATATTCATGGAAGATCTCAATGGAGAGTCAGAAGCTATCACCTCTTCAATTTCTGATGTTGAAGATACACAAGAAAGCCCGTGATCATAAGAGAAAAATCAAGAAAATTAATTACTATGCTAGATTTCTTCAAAGACCTCTACCTAAAGTCTCTGAAGAAAATTAGAGTTTTGTTTTCAAAGAAGGACCAACAAAAGAAATCTCTAATTATTTCATTCCGAAGGAATCCCAGTTATAGCTCTTTGAATTGGAGCAAAGGACTGGATGAATCTCAATCGGAAGATTGGAACTAGGAATTGCTGAAAATTATTCTTTGACTTTCGAAAAATATCGTTTGAAACATGAGAGGTTTAAGGTGAAAATTTCAGAGGTTCAATCAGGTGGAGGAGGTGGTGATGGAGGTAGGGGTGGAGGGGTGGTGATGGTGGTAGTAGTCAAGGGCAAGGGCGAGGTAAAAAGGCATCCAGTTCCAAGTATGCGAAATTAGTTATGTTTTAAAAGGCAAATCAGTATGTTATCATATGTTAAATTACACTAATAGTATACTTTAATAAAAAGTTATATTATTAATGTGTAAGTTGAATTCTCTTGTTAAAGAACTCCTGCGTTGACTTGTGTTAATGTATACAACACAAAGGTTAATACTACATTGGGGATATTTTTCTTTGTATTCTAGTTATGGAAGAAGGTCTTCAATTTATAGATGTCCATTTGCTCCTCATCCTTTTTGACCTTTGTCAGTGAGGGTAAGCGGGCATACTTGCTTTCCCTTCTTCCAGGATCAAATGCGAAAATAAGACATAACTTTTTCTCAAAGAAAAGGAATAGCCAAATATGTAAGAGAATCCTTTCAGGAAAAGTAAAAACATTTATGGTAATACTTTGACTTTCATTCAAAAGAAAAGTAAAACTCAAATATGGTAAGAAAATCAGGGCAAAACCCTAACAATTCTACCCTTTTTTGCTTGAGTTTTCTGACAAAATAATCTTCATCCTCCTTCTTCATATAATCTTCATCACTGTTGTTTGTCATGGTTAAAAATATGTGTGGTTTAAAATTGGAGCCTTATGCGTTAAAAGTAATCATTAGCGGTGTCAATGGTTCGGTTCAGGCGATTCTTTTGAAAATTTTGTACCATATCATTTTTTCGATTACTCTAATATGTATAACCAAAATTTGAATTTTCAAAACCGTCCCTATCATTTCGGTTCCTCTTCGATTTCTGTAATGTTCGGTGAATTTTTCGGTATTTTTTAAAACGTCACGTAAAACTACGTACTCGACAAATAAGTTAGAGACGTGTTTTTGACATACAAAACATATAAATAAGAAGATACATCACTTTCATTATAAAATTCATAAACTTAGCAATGAGTTCCTAAAGCGGTTCATGAGCAATGAAAGAAGTAAAGCACTTTAAAATTGCAAAATCTCAAAATAATATTATCGGGCAGGTGGTAAGAACTAAAAATACACATAAGAAAAAGACAATAAATATTAAAATTATTTCGAGTGTCAAACTACGTTCACTCATCTTTTTCAAAAAATATTTGATGATCATGTAGTTCTACACTAAATCAAAGTTCAAAATAAAATTCATATATAATAAATCTGAAATGAGATTATACATTCATAAAAAATGAATAAACTTCACAACACTTTGTTATGGAAGGACTTGTAAGTTTTAACTTTGAAAAGTAATATTAGTACATTCTATAATAAAGTAGGTTAAGGCCTTGAGTATGTATTATTGGTTCCACCCAAGGCCCAAGGCTAAGAGTAAAGTATTTTATACTTTACTATTATTACTAAAGTTAATATATAAGATATATATATAGTTCAAACCGAAGCGTGTATACCTCCATAGACTATGTGAATTAAGCAGGCTTCGTCCAATACAAAATGACGGTCAATCTCAATCACAATGTTGCTATATGCATAATTTTCATTTTTAGTATATATATATATAGTTCAAACCGAAGCGTGTATACCTCCATAGACTATGTGAATTAAGCAGGCTCCGTCCAATACAAAATGACGGTCAATCTCAATCACAATGTTGCTATAGGCATAATTTTCATTTTTAGTCTGTTCTAAAGAAAATGTCATACTTCATTATCTAAAAACAACTTTACTTTGAAGTGTCCATTTATTCTTAATGCTTTGAAGTGTCCATTTTATTCTTAATGAGGTAATAATATATAGCAACACAAATTTCTAATAATTATTTTAAACCACATCTTTCTGACTTGGTTAGCTAAGCTTCGACTTTGTCATCATATAGTTCATTTGCTTGGTAAGTACAACAACACGTTATAGGAAGAAGAAAGCTTCCTTTGTGCCCTAAAATCTTCATTTAGTACAATCATCATATATACAGTGTTAATTCTGTTCCCCTTGAAATCACAAAGCTAGTTGAAATCAAAACAACAAAGATAAAAATGTCCACAAATGACTTGTATGATACCACAAAAGCAAGACACATAGAGATGGCAATGGATCTTGGACCTGGTCCGGTGGATCCAGATCCGTTTTATAGGATATGAATCTTCAAAATTTGGACCCGACGGATCCGGATCGGACCCGGATCCGTTTCTGAAGGATCGGATTTGGATCTGGATCTTGATCTTGTATTTGAGATCCGTATCCGGTCCAGATCCGATCCGTGGATCCATTTTTTGTTAAATATATTCATAACCTAGAATGTAATTTTATAAGTATTTTCTTAATTTTTTTCATAATTTATGTATTGGGTAAAGGGTTGAATCAGCATAAGACACAAGTCACACAACCATGTAATTTGTCTTTGAAGTTTCATTTCTTTTACCTATATGCTCTCTGTAGTTTTTCATATTTTCATTTCTATAAAAAGAAAAAATTATCACTCTTCTTTAAATTTCCCTTTCTTGAATCTGCTAGCCGTAAGCTTTAAGTATCTTTCTTTCATTTGTTTGATCAGCAAAAAAAAATGGGACTTTTGATATATGACTGACATTGTTTTATGTTGTTTAATGAAGTCAATCAGTAGAACTACAAGTAGAGCATCACTAAAGCCTCCAAAAATTAGCTCAAAGTTGCAACATGTTCAACATCACTAATGAAGTCAATCGTCTTTATTTTCTTGTGATGTTAAAACTTTGTTCAGTATTTTGGAAGAATGATGTCATATTTGTGTAGGTTGATTGAATGAACTCAATCATTTTTTTCAATCAGATTGCGTTTCATTTTGTCATAAAAGTTTCAACATGGGGAATATTATTCAAACCAAAAAATTTTACATGTAGATCCAGATTCGATCCGTGGACCCGGTGGATCCAATGGATCCGAATTTGGATCTGATTTTATGGACCCGATGGATCTGAATCTGGATCTAGTAGAATCTGGTCCGGATCTAGTAGGATCTGGTCCAGATCCGATCCATTGACATCCCTAAAGACACATGCCATCAAAAGGAAGCAATAATAATAGTACTGGAGATTATTTTGACCATGACCATAATAAGAACGATGATCAACCGCAGCTTGATCCCAGGCTGCTGGAACTCTTGGAATCAAGGTGATCGATCAGAGTGGCCAAGACAAAAGTGGTTCCAATAATTCTGGCTAGATCCAAAAAAGTTATTGTAGTAGCGGAGGCGGGAGTTTCATCAAAGGGATTTAAAATATGTTGAAGCGTCACAACGACTTTTTATCATCGGGTGGAATTTACTTAGTTTTTTTACTTTTTGCCAACAATAATATAATGTAGTGTAGTTTTTCACTTGCTTTATTATCACGTCGGGGAAACTATCAGCTTAATTATACATTCATAATGATGCTAAACTCAGCCTCATTATTCTTTCAAAATTTATGGCAATAGTAAAATAAATAATATAGGTGGAAGAAGATAACTACCAACACTAACCGAAAATTTTATCTTTCCCGCCCACTTCATTGAGAACCCTAATCCAACTTCTAGTTTCCTAAGGCTTTTTGGCTCATAATAAAGTATTATCCCAAAACTAGAGGGATTATATTTTGCAAACACAATATATAATCCTCATCATATCAAGCATTAGCTTCATCCTATTGTTAGTCCTCGTTGATAGAATAATTATCATTAATGTTGTACTTATTATAATTACTTAGTAATTAGTGTAATTGATGGTAGAATCATATGTATATGGTAGGTAAATTAGATAGCATGATTTGATTAGAATAGATAGTATGATTTGAGCTAATCATATCATATTCTTAGCCTAAGTTTAGCCTAGAATGAAGTTGTATTTGTGGTATATTAACCACACTTTTGGAATATGATATTTGAGGAAAATATTCTTACATTCTTACATGGTATCGGAAGATTAGGAAAAAGATCCTACTCTAAAAATTATACTCCTCACAGTCGGCTAAGTCCCCATCGTCGACCAACATTTTTTTTTCATTCTTCTTTTCTTTTTCTAGTCAACAACGTCTGACTCTAAATCCACATTTCATCCCGCTCTTGCCGTTTCCAATATCAAAACTCATATTTCCATCACTTTTGAGATGGAAAATGGTAATTACGCAACTTGGACAGAACTCTTTAAAATTTATTGTCGTTCCCACCAAGTTATTCATCACATAATCCCACAGACAAGGAAAAGGTATTAAACACCAATGATGAAAAAGAACTTTGGCTCACACTTGATGCGACAATTATTTCGTGGATTTATGCAACCATTTCTAGCGATTTATTGCACACAATAATGGAACCCGATTCCACGGCGATGGAAGCTTGTAATCTCTTATGGGATATCTTCCAAGATAACAAGAACTCCCGAGCCGTCACTTTGGAGCAAGAATTATCCACCACCGATATGACGGATTTTCCAAATGCGTCCGCTTAATGTCAATGCCTTAAAGTTTTATTGGATTAACTCAAAAACGTTGGTTCGCCGGTTACAAACAATCGGTTAGTTTTACAATTGCTTGTCGGCATTACCGATGCATATAATGGCGTGGGAACACTTATCTGACAAAGCAATCCTCTACCAGATTCTTCCATGGTTGTTGGTTGCCGCTTCAACCAATGAAGCTACTACACATTTTGAACCTTTACCGCAAAATTGGGGACAAAAAGGATGAAATTATGGTAAAACCTGGGGTGAAAATCGCGGCAATGGCAAAGGTGGAGTCCACCGGAATTCCGACGATTGCAGAAACGGTGGCAGGGGCGGCGGAAATTCTGGCCAACAGACAAATTTTGATCAGCAGTAGCAGCCCCAAGGCCAGTGAGGTGGCGGACCACCAGAGTGGGCCTGACAGTGGCCTTGGGCTGTGCCACCTTGCACTTTCCAGTCAGGAAGTTGGTCCAAGCCCAATCCAAGGCATACTGGCCAGCCCACTGCCAGTCAGCAGCCTAGATATAGGCCTAGAAACAGTAGGAGCTCGACGGTATTTGGGCTACTGCCGAACCAGTGGCAGGAGGCCCATTCGACAGTGGCCAACCCAACCGACATGAGTCCACCGTGCATACTCTCGGACTTAATCCGCCTGGTGGAAATTGGTACATGGATACCGGAGAAACGTCTCATATGACGTCCTCCCAAGGTAATCTCTCATCCTATTTTAATTTGAGAAAAAATAATGGTATAATTATCGGAAATGGTCATTCTATTCCAATTCATGATTTTGGTTCTACCAAATTGTCTCACCAAAACCCACCATTAATTTTAAAGAATGTCCTTCATGCTCCACAATAATTAAAAACTTGGTTTCGGTTAGAAAGTTTACAACTGATAATTGGGTGGCTGTTGATTTTGACCCTTTTGAATTTTTCGTGAAGGATTTTCAGACGGGATGCTTCTAATGAGATGTGATAGTCAAGGGAAGCTCTATTCAATTACTACACCCAATTAACAATCCAAGTTACCATCCACTTTTGCAGCTTTCACACTTTCATTATGGCATGAACGTTTAGGTCATCCGGGAGCACTCGTTTTAGCCTCCCTCAAACAAAATAATTTTCATTCATGTACTCAAACATGTAATTCTAATATGTGTCATTCATTTCCACTTGGAAAACATGTTCAATTGCCATTTGTTTCATCTAATTTATGCACATTTATGCCTTTTGATATTATACATTGTGATATTTGGACATCACCCGTTTTGAGCTCTCCGGGCCATAGATATTATTTGCTCTTGCTAGATGATTACTCTAATTTTTTTGTGGACGTTTCCCTTGTCTAAAAAATCACAAGTTTTTTCCACATTTCTCACTTTTAGAGCATTCATCCAAAATCAATTTGAACGGAATGTTAAAAATATTCAATGTCATAATGGTAGGGAGTTTGATAATATGCATTTTTGGGATTTTTGCAATACTAATGGTTTAACCTTTCATCTTTCATGTCCCCACACATCTTCACAAAACGGGAAGGCGGAAAAAAAAATCTGAACCATCAATAACATTGTTAGAACATCCCTTGCTCATGCCACACTACCATAATCCTTTTTGAAATCATGCACTACAAATGACAACATATATATTGAACATACTTTCCCACAAAAACTTATCCTATCAAGATCCTCTAAAAATCATATACCTATGGGACCCATCTTATTCTCATCTACGGGTATTCAGGTGCTTATGCTATCATCTTTTTCCATCCATCACAATTAACAAACTTTAAACCCTATCTACTCCTTGCATTTTTTGGATTATCCTTCTAATCATCGAGGTTACAAATGTTACGACCTATCCTCCAATAAAATTATTGTGAGTCGTCACGTAATCTTTAATGAAACAAATTTCCCGTTTACCAAAATGCATGCGTTCGGACCCCCTACCTATGATTTTTCTAGATGATGGTATACCACTGTATTTGACCCAATTTTTTACTTCCCGTCCAACAACCATCGTTTCAGCCAACCCAAATTATTTGGGTGAATTGGGCCTAGAAACAGTGGCCCACTTATGGAACAACACTGCCCAACAATCTGGGCCAACTTTAACTTCTCTGAGCCCAGTTACTGCCAACAGTACTGGACCGTTACCTCAAATCCCACTGCCTGGCAGTGGCTTGGGTCACGGCCCAACACCTGGTAGTGTGGGTCACGACCCAATCCACTACCCACTGTCAGGCAATTCCGATCCTCTTGTTAGCCCATTTCTAATTCTGGCCCAGCGGCCAGTCCCCCGGAGTCAACACGGTATTGTCAAACCCAACAACAAATATAGCCTCCACACTCGAGTTTCAAAATTACCATTGCCTCGTAATCCTGTATTTGCTCTTAATGGCCAGAATTGGAAAATGGTTATGGATGATGAATTTAATGCTCTTATTAAAAATAGGACGTGTGAGTTGGTAACTCGTCCCCCTAATGCTAATATAATTCGGTCTATATGAATTTTTAGTCACAAAGAAAAATTTGATTGTACTTTTGAGCGGTATAAAGCCCGTGTAGTAGGTGATGGGAAGACACAACAAGTTGGTGTAGATTGCGGTGAGACGTTCAGTCCGGTGATTAAATCGGAAACTGTCCGAATAGTTCTTAGTTTGGCTCTGTCAAAGGCATGGCCGCTTCATCTGCTAGATGTTAAAAATTCTTTCCTTCATGGAGAATTAAAAGAGGCAGTATACATGTACCAGCCTTTGGGATACAGGGACTCCACTTATCCAAATTATGTATGCTTGCTACATAAATCATTATATGGGCTGAAACAGCTCCCCCGGGCCTGGTACAAGAGGTTTGCAGATTTTGTTTCACATATTGAGTTTTCTAACAGTCGTTCTAATCATTCTTTGTTCATCTACCGTCAGGGTAATAATATTGCGTACCTTCTTTTATATGTGGATGATATTATATTGACTACTTCATCCGACGCACTTCGCAAGTCCATCATGTCACTGTTTGGCTCTGAATTTGCGATGAAAGATCTACGGACACTAAACTATTTTTTAGGAATAGCTGTAAAACGTCATGCAAGTGGTTTATTTTTATCCCAAAAGAAGTACGCAATAGAGATTGTTGAACGTGCTGGCATGTCATCCTGTAAGCCGTCAGCAACTCCAGTTGATACTAAACCCAAGTTGAGCGCCTCCTTCGGCAAGCCATTTGTCGACCCGACATTTTACCGCAGCCTAGCAGGAGCCCTGTAATACCTTACATTCACAAGGTCGAACATTTCTTATGCGGTGCAACATGTGTGCTTATTAATGCATAATCCGATGGATGATCATATGTATGCTCTCAAACACATTGTGCATTATATTCAGGGTACTCTAGAGTATGGCCTGCATTTATATCCATCGTCGATATCCACTTTTGTCTCCTACACAGATGCCGATTGGGGAGGATGTCCGGACACCAGACGCTTCACGTTTGGTTATGGTATATTTCTTGGTGATAACTTGGTATCTTGGTCCTCCAAACGGCAAGCAACGTTGTCCAGATCCAGTATCGAAGTAGAGGGCCGAGGTGTTGCCAATGTAGTGTTTGAATCTTGTTGGCTTCGGAACCTTCTTCTAGAACTTCACTATCCTGTTCTGAAAGCAACATTGGTGTACTGTGATAATGTTAGTGCTATTTACCTTTCAGGAAATCCTGTCAATCATCAACGCACTAAACATATTGAGCTAGATATTCACTTTATTCGTGAAAAGGTCACTCGCGGACAAGTGCGTGTCTTACCTGTCCCGTCATGCTATCAGATTGCAGATATTTTTACTAAAGGTCTTCCGCTGGTATTATTTAAAGATTTTCGGGACAGTCTCAGTATACGTCTACCTCCCGCTTCGACTGCGGGGGAGTGATAGAATAATTATCATTAATGTTGTACTTATTATAATTATTTAATAATTAGTATAATTGATGGTAGAATCATATGTATACGGTAGGTAGATTAGATAGCATGATTTGATTAGAATAGATAGCATGATTTGAGCTAATCATATCATATTCTTAGCCTAAGTTTAGCCTAGGATGAATTTGTATTTGTGGTATATTAACCACACTTTTGGAATATGATATTTGAGAAAAATATTCTTACACTCGTTAATCTTTGTTCCCAGCGTAACATTCCATATCTTTTTTTTATTCTTCTTCATATATACATGAAAAACAAGTAATGATAGAACGTCATCAGAATCTAAGCTTATGTTAGGTTTTTTATTTCACCCCACGGATGAAAAGTTGATCAGCTGTTTTTTATTTCACCCCACGGATGAAGAGTTGATCAACTATCTGAAAATTTTCACGCAGAATTTTGTCACCTATGCATGTTATTAAAGTGGCGGACCTATTTACGTAACTAAATTTACTTATTTGGAACCGGATGCCTTATTGCTACCTTGACCTTGTCCTTGACCGGATTTAACCTCTGGGGTTTTCACCTTAAATTTCTCGAGTTTCAATTGAGATTGATCATTTCCTCTACTCCTTTTCGAGAGCTATCACTGGGGCTCCTTTTGAAAGAATTATTCATTTCTTGATCTTTTTTTGGAAACACAACTCCAAATTTCTCAAATATAGGAATGAAATCCTCATGATGAAATGGGAACGTTTTCTTGAAATTTTTTGTAGAGGTCTTTGAAGAAATCTAGCAACATAATCAATCTTGGATTCACTTTTTTTCCTGATTTCCATCTTATCATCACTGACTTTGTTGGGAGATTTTACTCTATTGTACTTTATAAAGCAATACGCGAAGTATATAACTATTACAAGTATTCGAAAGGATAAACAAAGATTCAATAATTGATCTAGAAATCTGAAAATTACAATAGAACCACAAAACTGAAATTACAATTTTGTTGAAGACGGAAAAATAGAAACTGGTTTTGCTGAGTCGAGTGTGGCACTCTGTCCTTAAGACAATATTGCCCCGTATGTATCCTTTATACGTCCTGGACAATTTGTCTCCCAAGATAAAACAGCAATGGAACACTTGAGCAAAGGAAACTCAAATGCTACCGTGAAGAATATTGAGTAACGAAATGATGCTTGGAAGTTGTAGGAAGAAAACTGTTTTGGTTGTGTATTTTCGTGAGTTGTATAAACTGTTATTTGTAGTGCTCAACAATGGTGTAAGGGGGTGTTTATATAGGTGAGGGAGGGCTGCTTAACTGCCCCCATAACAGCCACTATTGGCCAAATAATGGCCATTATGGAGGTAGTAAAGCCACCAAAATAAATGGTGAAAGACCAACGGATTTGGCCATTATAGGAGGAGTAATTCAACCAAAATAAATGGCTTAATTGAGTGCTTGGGCGTTTCTGCTTTGACTGTCGAAATTCTGATTTTCTGAAAACTTCAGGGACCAAACCGTACATTTGAAAGAATTCTGGTCCAAACTGTACATCTGAAACTTCTGGGATCAAACTGTACTTCTGGCAAAGTTCTCTGGCCCAAAAAGATAATATCAGAAGGCCCACAGCCACGACCCACGGCCCACGACCCGTGAACCCGTGAACCCGAGAACCCGAGAACCCGAGAACCCGAGAACCCAGAACCCGTGAACCCGTGAACCCGAGAACCTGAGAACCCGAAACCCGGAACTCGGAACTCGAAACTCGAAACTCGGAACCGGAATCGGACCGGACGGGCGGGCGGCGGCGGCGCGCGTGTGGTCTTTCCTCGAAGCGAAGCACATCTAGGTCCTCCCTCCTTTAAACACATGGGATACCCCTTGAGGTCCCAAACCCCAAACCAATTTCGAGTCTTATATACACAACAATTCTTTCTTCCTCTACCGATGAGGGAGAATTGAACACAACACCACACTTTCCATGCTTCAAACACCTCACTTCGTGGACCAATATCTCTTTCATTTCTCAATGAAATTTGACGATTCTTGGCCCTACGGTTATCTACGTACTTAGTAGATCATGCATGTATGAAGAACCGAATTCTCCAACATACGTAATACTAGTGTTTAATCCGTTAAAGTTGGTCGGTCGCAACTCCCGCCAAAGGCAAATTTCCAACAATCCCCTCTTGAAAGAGATTTTGGCGCACTCACGTGGTGCCTTTTCCATTTCCAGCAATATTTCAGCGGATCGATGTTGCATAAGGAGAGGTAGCTTCAGCTTTGAACCTTCCATAATTGAATACCATCGGACTTACTTACTGCGCGGTGAACGTGATGTCTTGAACCGTCAGTGTTTAGTGTAAGCCAAGTCAATGGTACCAACACAACAAATTCCCTTACTCTCTTCTTCGTAATGTTTTGTCCGTTTTGGCCATGGACAACGTCTTGGATTCTTAAGTGCGTTCATTTTGAGGCGGCCCATCCTCGCACTTAAATAGGTGGTCTCCTACAAGGTATCATGCTATACCCCACTTCACAAGTGTTAGGAACCATTAAAAGTTTCTCGAAAACCTAACCTCAACTGTTGAGGAGCATTACAGGTTCTGAAAACTTAACCTTTACCCACGTTGCAGATAGCACTTAAAGTCTATCGCGGGAACGACTTTGGATTTGGTGTTTCTTTTCAGAAATCACTATCCGAAGTGCTCATGCTTCCACTGAAGCGATCAACTGAACCTTTACAACTTAGTTTTCCCATTGAACCAAATTACTGGGATCTCCAGTTAGTAAGGTTGGGTTACCACTGTATTGGTCCGTATATTTTGGGTTTTAAGCCCATTCCCCTAGACAGGCAGAACACTTGATCTCCGGATAGTCCCATAGTTAGTAAATAAGAAAGTGACACCCGTGATGATCAACTGCCCTACGGTCTTATGTCTCCGACAGATCCTGACAGATATGTCCAGATGCCGTCATCCGTGTCCTTCCTGAAGCCGACCGGCTAGCCACAATATATAACTGTTGAAGACATGAGTTTCTCCCAATATGGGACGTCCTCTAATGAGTCGTGAAGTTACTCAACTTCTTTCATGCTTTGTATAAAGCGATAAACTCCGATACCATTATGAATCGGTTGATGCAAGTTTGCTTAGAGGATTTTCCAAGACCCACCATACACATTTACTTGTGGCTTTGGTGTTCTCCAGATCTGATGTCCGGTTTGTATCACTGTGTTCTCCCAGAACCGCTGGACATCCAGAATACTATAATCCGAAGATAAGTGAATAATTTAGATATCGTCATATCCGACTTAACGCCTTCTATTGATCATGTATTAAGATCATCAGTGAAACTTAGTTCAACTGATCTGTTTGTAGGACGATACCAGGTCGGTTGTAGTGTGTACAATACATTAAACTACACATGACCTGTGCATATCGCTCCTTGTCTATGGGTGCACCGTGATTCCAATCAGTTCTATGATTCATATCCATTGGTGGCTTCAACGAGACTGTCAACTATCGACCAGTCCGTTAGATGTCTTAGAAATCCAATTCCTAAGATGTCATCTGTGATATCCATATCTTTCATATCGAGACTTTGTTTCAATATAATTTTTTACTTTCAGACTGTTGATTCTCCAACTGTTGGCTTTCTAACTTCAGAGTCAATATTTATGTGGTCAGATTCATTGTTTCTGTTTTATCTTAAACTTTCAGGACCAAAATGTAAACATTTCAGGGACCAAGATGAAAGTTCGGGAAGAAGCCAACAGTCCAGAAAACCAACTCTGATTCTCTTCTTCCAACTCTCAGGTTGGGAAGGTTGTTTCAACATTCATGCCACACAAGACTGCAATGGCCCATGATGTTAAGCTACTCCCAGGGGAGCACATGTACAAGTAGCCGAGGCTTTGAACTCGTCAGTAGATCCATCTACTTTGTACTCACTTTTGAGTATCCTTTTTCACAACCCAAAGGTTCTTTTCCCGGAGGAAGATCAACCATTACGCAAGTATGGTTCTATATGATGGAATATATTTCTCTCTTTAGCTTCTTTCCAAAACAGCGCTTTTGGAGATAACAATTATTTGTTAATTGTCCGTGGTTCGTTCTTAACCATACAAGCTAGAAGGGCTGGAACAAGTCTTTGTCCCCTCTTTGCTCCGTCTTGGTTCAACATCTAGAATCCCTGAGTTCTGCAGATCTGGAATATTAAGTTCCGGATAGCCAGCAACTTTCGAGTCCTGTAGATACGGAGCGTCTAGTTCCGGACAGTCAGGCCCTCGCGGGTTCTTGTTAACCTTGAGCAATTACTCATTTTTCCTTTTCAAGGAAAGTTATCTTATAAGAATTGAGCATTCTTTGACTCCAAGAGGCGATAAGTACTACTGTTAGTTACAGATCCAGTGAATATGCAATCTACAGTCTTAGGTCGAACTTGACCTGTTTCGGTAGTCCAACTTCTACCAAGCCACCCCACATCACAACTTTTGTATGTGAGATCCTTTCCATGTCTCACACGGAGAGTTATCCTTATCCTTATGCGGAGTTCTGTTGAGAATCACATTACCGGTAAGGATCGCCTTGCCCCACATAATTTAGGCGTACGGGTTTGCGCTTGGCTAACACCGTTAGACTGAGGTGAGTAATGAACAGTCGTTTAATGAACGATGCTTCACATTCTCCCCCTCTATCGCTATGAATTTCGCAATCCATAGGCTTAGTTGATTTCCAACTTCTGCTTTGTAGCGCTTGTCCGCTTCAACAACTTCATCTTTGCTGTTCAACAAACAAAGGATTTCATACATTGTACCATCATCAATGAAGATCACAACGTACTTGTCTCCCCCCTCTATTTTGTATAAACTTCAAATCACCCAAGTAGGTATGACTATGTTCTAGAGGAGCGGTGCTTCTTTCTCTATTCCCTTGACGGAATTTGGAAAGGTGATTTTGCCTCTTCGCCTACCTCACATTCATTTTGAGGGTTTATGTCGAAAGAAGGCAACAATCTCAACTTCGCTAGCTTTTAAATGACTTGCTATTTAACGTGTCTTAATCTATGATGGCATAGATGCACGAATTACAAATATATCATTCATTCGGCTACAGACATACTGTACCATTCTTAGTTATTACAGACCTGTTGGAGTAGTTTCAAACCAGCTTGACCAACATCGTCCCTTAAACCAAGTTAGGAACATGTAACACCTCTTTTTAGAGTGATCTCATTCCTTGAAGTCCTATTAAGGACAACCTCTCCAGCCCCTTTGATTTTAGAGGTGGCGTTGCTTCACATGAACAACCTCTTGCCCGTGGCTAGGGCGTAACCGGATCATATGTGATCTCGATACTCGGGCCCACTCTAGTTTCTTTGGCAGACTGAGTGTCCAATTTCTTTACTTCCTTTCTTTAGGCCTTCAGATCATTTAGGACCTGGAAACTCTGGCCCACCTTACGAGGTGTCCATTACTTTTCCTATGAAATGAATTTTGGCCCCACTCCAGTCCCCTGGAGGCTTTATATGACTGAGTGTCCAATATCATCATATCAAATGAATTTTGGCCCACTCCAGTCGCCCGGAGGCTTTGTATGACTGAGTGTCCAATATCATCCTATGAAGGGTCTTCTACCAAATAATATGACAGGCTCAACGTCATTAACTTTTAGACTTCTTCCGTTATGATTGGTGCCCAGATAATTCTTGGCGCTTACTTAAGTGTGGTAACAGTTTTTGCACAGTGAGTGGATCTTTCTCCCTCGTATGTGCGAACATACTTTACACACTTTAATAATTACACTTAAAAGAACGGATCTTCTTAAGTCGTTTACAAAATCCAATCTTTAAACGGAAAAGAAGATGAGATTAAACTTCTGATTTGTTAAAGCGTAAGGAATATAAATTATTTTCATATTCCTCCTTACTTTAATCCATTTTTAATCAGACATCAATTAATATTAATTCTTGACAAGTAAGAAAAATACTCATCATTTAATCTTTATTCTTGACAAGTAAGAAAAATACTTATCCCAATTTCGGATTCTGGCTCACACCACTTCATCGATCGAGTGTCCATTTCCTTCTCACTATTATTCGAATCTTTGTCCTGGGGAGATATAGGCCTTCTGCTGCAAGATAGAATAACATCTTCAGTCTTCTCCTCTTGTCCCAGTTGACATCCTCAGGCTCTCGTGAGCGCTTGTTCCCACCAGTCTTGGTAGTGGTGACACCATGAACACGTTCATCATCATCACTCTCTTCTACCAGAAAACTATTGCCATATCCAGATTTGGTCACACAACTTTTGACCGACATCTTTCGAACACTAATAGTAATACTATACAATTATTGTCTTAAGTTGTTGGGAGATTTTACTCTATTGTACTTTATAAAGCAGTACGGAAAGTATATAACTATTACAAGTATTCGAAAGGATAAACAAAGATTCAATAATTCGTCTAGAAATCTGAAAATTACAATAGAACCACAAAACTGAAATTACAATTTTGTTGAAGATGGAAAAATGGAAACTGGTTTTGCTGAGTCGAGTCTGGCACTCTGTCCTTAAGACAATATTGCCCCGTATGTATCCTTTATACGTCCTGGACAATTTGTCTCCCAAGATAAAACAGCAATGGAATACTTGAGCAAAGGAAACTCAAATGCTACCGTGAAGAATATTGAGTAACGAAATGATGTTTGGAAGTTGTAGGAAGAAAACTGTTTTGGTTGAGTAAAGCCACCAAAATAAATGGTGAAAGACCAACGAATTTGGCCATTATAGGAGGAGTAATTCAGCCAAAATAAATGGCTGAATTGAGTGTTTGGGCGTTTCTGCTTTGCCGTCGAAATTCTGATTTTCTGAAAACTTCAGGGACCAAACTGTACATCTTGAAACTTCAGGGACCAAACTGTACATCTGAAAGAATTCTGGTCCAAACTGTACATCTGAAACTTCTGGGATCAAACTGTACTTCTGGCAAAGTTCTCTGTCCCAAACTCCAAACCAATTTCGAGTCTTATATACACAACAATTCTTTCTTCCTCTACCGATGAGGGAGAATTGAACACAACACCACACTTTCCATGCTTCAAACACCTCACTTCGTGGACCAATATCTCTTTCATTTCTCAATGAAATTTGACGATTCTTGGCCCTACGGTTATCTACGTACTTAGTAGATCATGCATGTGTGAAGAACCGAATTCTCCAACATACGTAATACTAGTGTTTAAGCCGTTAAAGTTGGTCGGTCGCAACTCCCGCCAAAGCCAAATTTCCAACAGGCTTTTCTTGAATATTTTTGACATTTTCAACATCAGAAATTGAAGAAGTGATGGCTTCTGATTCTTCCTTGTGATCTTCCATCGACATATATATGGTTAGTTTGTTGTACAAGCTAACTTATAGAAAGAATTAACTAAAGATGATCAAAGGGAATGATGAAATGACTATATATGAGAGAACTATGGTTGGAATAAGATAAGGTAGTTGAGGCTTGGGATATAGGCTGATTGAGCCAAATTTGGACAAGTCAATTCAATAAATGTATCATGATTTAACGCGCTCGAATTTTTCCTAGAATAAAATATAATTGTATCAAAATAATTTAAATAACAGATTATAATTTAACTCGTCTAGTATGATGCAACCTCCCTCCTTTTTTATTTTAAAAGTTTTGCTTTTTGAAAGGAAAAAGTAACAGCTAATGTGTTTTTCTTGAATTATTAGCTTAAGTTATATTAAATTTACATAAATTCGAATCTCCAAATCGATGTATATTCAGATCAGGAGTGAGTTTTGACTTGTGAGTTACTTTAATTAAACCCATTTTAATCCAACAGTTTGATGGATCGATCATTATTCAAATATAGTCTGTTGGTCAAGTCAACAAACCGATCGTAACCCAATCATGCTAGGTGATTTACTAAAAAATGGGTTTATTTTGCCACCTATGATTTCAATTATGATTATTAAACTACTGGTGTAGATTTCTCGGAATAAAGAAGGTAGGGAAGATGTTTGTGATAGAATATATGAAAATATATTCTTTTGATATCATTAGTGATTTTGTATATCTTTAATTATTATAGTAATCTTTTGTATTAGTTAATATGTAAACAAACTTGCTGAACTGCATAGGAGATATCAGGTCTCGTGAAGGTGAGTTACTGCAATGCTCCTGCTAAGCTGCGGTAATGTGTTGGGTAACTGTATGAAGTACTTGTAGAGTTACTCAATTTTGCATTTGTATCAACCGACGCATGTGACGGTTTGCATGAGGACATACCGGCTTTTTCAATGATTTCCTCGGCGTATTTCTTTTGACAGAGAAACAGACCACTTGTATATTGAGTTACAGCAATGCCCAAAAAATAGTTTAAAGGACCCAAATCCTTTATAGCAAATTTTGGGGCAAGGAAGGACATAATAGACTAGCGAAGTGACTCAGACGATGCTGTGAGAATGATGCCATCCACATAGAGAAGAATATATGTCATGTCATTTCCCTTCTTATAAATGAACAAAGACTGATTGGACTTGTTGAGTGAGAACCCCAGTGTAGATACAAACACTGCAAACCTGTTATAACACACCTTGGGAGCATGTTTCAAACCATATAATGATTTTTTTCAACAGGAAAACATAATCCGGATGTGTAGGATCTCGAAAACCTAAAGGCTGGTGCATGTAAATTGTTTCTTGTAAGTGACCATGTAAAAAGGCATTCTTGACGTCCAACTGATGAATGGACCGTGATTTTGACAGAGCCAGACTACAAACAATCCTGATAGTCGCTGACTTAACTATCGGACTGAATGTTTCACCGCAATCTACACCAACCTACTGAGACCTGTCATCACCAATAAGATGAGTTTTGTGTCTCGCAAAAGAGCCATTAGAATTCTTTTTATGACAGAAAACCCACACAGACCATATTATGTTCACGTTAGATGGACGGGCCACTAACTCCCATGTCTTATTTTTAAATAAGAGCATCAATTTCGTTTAACATGGTAACTTTCCGATTTGGGTTTCATAGGGCCGCTTTGGGATTTTTGGGAAGATGTGATGGTTGGACCGAAGATGTTAGGTTAAACTGACGCTTAGGCCAAAAAATCATATGCAGGGCACGTGTTTCAGTGGTCCGAGGTTGGGCTAAGACCAAAGGCTGGGGAAGTAGACTTTCTGTTTATGAATTAGGCCGAGGTCCAATGTGTGGCCAAAACTAAAGGTTGGGACAATAGGTTTGCGGTTTGGGAATTGGGCTGAGGGGGAGGGGTAAGATTTTGGGCTAGACGAGCTGGGCCTGTTGGCCTGGTTGGGGACATGGATGAGGGAGCAGTGAGCTTCCTCATGTGGGCCTGCCAGTCACGTAACATGGACTATTCCTAGACCGAAGAGAAGGAGGCAGTGGGCTCCTCAATTCGAATTGGCCCAGTCCCATTTGTTTGATGGGTTGCTATAGTTGGTGATGTATTTTGGGCTGGTCTAGTATGAGTTTGGGTATTAAAATGGTGATGTAAAATTGGATGTATTCCGTCGTCCAAAAATTCATATGAAGGTAGGGAAGCCATGTGAGATTTAGCAAACGGGAATGTGAACTCATAAAAAACAACGTGACGAGAGATGATAATTTTTCCTTCGTCATATCATAACACTTATATCCCCTATGCTTTTGTGGGTATCCTAAAAAGACACAAGGAGTGGAATGTGCTTGAAGTTTGTTAATGTTGTGGATGGAAATAAGTGATAACACAAACACCTAAAAACCCACAAATGTGTATAAGAAGGAAGACGATAGTACAATATTTTTGTAGGTGATATGTTTGAGAGTAGTTTGCTAGGAAGAACGTTTAAAAGATATGTGATCATTTGAAGTGCATGATGCCAAAAGACCGGTGGTGTGGATGAATGCACAAGAAGTGTGCGGATTATATTGTTGATTATTCGAATTATTCTTTCGGCTTTCTCATTTTGAGGAGAAGTATGTGGACATGAAAGACGCAAGGACATTCCATTTTGGTGACAAAATTTTTTAAATTGGGCATTTATGAATTTTCTCCCATTGTCACATTGAAAACTTTTAATGGATTTCTCAAATTGGGTTTTGATAAAAACACTAAATTGTTTAAAAACAGTGAAAACCTGCGATTTCTGTCCTAAGGGAAAAGTCCATAGAAAATTTGAATAATCATCCAAAATAAGCATATAATATTTATGACCTGCTGAACTTAAAATCGGGGATGTCCACGAATCACAATGCATAAGATCAAATGACATAAGCGTTTTTGAAGTAGATAATGAAAAAGAAGTTTAACATGCTTCCCAAACACACAAGCCTGGCAAACAAAAGAGTCCATACGTTTGTTACAAGCAACAAAATTATTATTTCTAAGAACATTGAACATCGGTGCTCCCGGGTGTCCCAACCTGTTATGCCATAAAATAGGGGAAATAGCTGCAAAGGTTGATGGATTTGTGACTTAGTTGTTGGTAGTTGTGGTGATGGGATACCAGTCTTTAGTGCTATTACATCTCATTAGTGACATCTCCATCTGAAAATTCTTCACAAAAAAACCAAACGGATCAGAATTAACAGAAATATTGTTGTCAGTAGTAAAACAACGTACATATACCAAATTTTTAATCAGTTTGGGTGCACGTAGGATGTTTTTCAAATGTAAAGGTGGGTGAGGAGGGAGGAGATTTAAATGGCCAATACCACGAATTGGAATTTCATGCTCACTGCCAACAACAATATTTTTATTTTTCTGCTCATATTAAAATAAGATGAGATATTACCTTGAGATGTTGTTATGTGTGATATTGCCACAGTGTCCATGTACCACGAATCGTCGGGAACACTTAGATTCATGTTGTTCATGACCTGTTCAACATCCGTTGGAGCATAACATGCGGAAGATGGTCCATGGGTTGTAAAAGCTTGTTGCAGACGAGAGCCAAGAACCCCGGCTGTCTAGAGGTGGGAGAAAGTCTAGCCCACTGAGCCGTGGGATACGGGCAGGGTGGGACAGTCCACTGTTGTGGCTGCTAGGCCCACGGTGGGTACTTCCCCCACTGCCCGTCTGCCGGCAGGCTGGGCTACTGCCAGTAGGATCTATTTTGACCATGCTGGTCGCGGTTATTGCTGCCGGTGGTGGCATGTCCTCTACCCCGACCCTGCTATTTTCCACCATTATTTTTCCCTTTGTTATTGTTACAATTTTTACCCCTTTTTGACCCATTATTTTGTCGGTTTGAACCATTACTAGAACCAGAATTTTGATTGCCAAAATCATCATTATATATGTTGGTAGAAATAAGAGTGG
The DNA here is from genome assembly GCA_029783415.1 of Anisodus acutangulus. NCBI lineage: Eukaryota > Viridiplantae > Streptophyta > Magnoliopsida > Solanales > Solanaceae > Anisodus > Anisodus acutangulus. Next base: position 15,075,013 of record CM056498.1, read on the forward strand.
TGTCGGCATTCGTTGCCTCCCCCGTCACCTATTTTTGCTTTCGGGTTTCTTCCAGAATCAATCTCGATCGAGCCACATAGAATGGTGGTAAGGGATTTCTTTCTTGAATGAACGTAGCAACACTATCAAATTGATCATTCAATCCCGCAATCAATTAGAGAACTAACCTTTGATTTGTCACCGGCGCACCAACAATTGAAAGTTGATTGGCAAGATATACCGCCTGAGAAATTTTATTATCTTGAAAAATATTTTGTAAATGCTCCCAAGCCTATTGAGTCGTATAGTCTGGTTCCAAAATGGTGTGCAAAAGGTCATTGGAGATTTTGCCGTAAATCCATTGAAGGACTATATCATCTAAACGAGACCATAAATTTGGATCAACAATGGTGGTCTCCGATGAAGACTTAGAAGGAATAATATGGTATATAACCTCGTATGCTCGGCAATGGATTTTAAACAACTCTACCCAAGAAGAGTATTGCCCTTTTTCCATCTCAAAGGTAATAGGAATAAAATTCTTGACGTTGATTACGACAAGAGCGGGATGAAATTTTTGTTTGTCAGCCATTGTTGCCCAAGAAAAATGTGTAGAAAAGAATTATTTTGGTGTGTAGAATAAGGGAGATGAGGAACACTAATTAGGGTTTATTTGTAGAGGGTCGAAATTACTAATTAGTGGGAGGGTAATTTTTGGCTAGGGTTTGTTCTAGGGTTAGGGTTAGTATTAGGTTTAGGGTTAGGAGGAAGTCGAAAAATGTGGTTTCGGCTTAGGGTTTTGACACACCAAAGTGGTTTTCGGGTAGGTTAAGAGAGGGCAGCCGACGAGAAGACTAGGGCAAAAATATGGGGAGTTATTTTGTGGCTCTTGATACCATTTAGGAAATTAATCCCATGAGTTTATTTCATGCCAAGTATACAATATATATACAATTATACACAATCAATCTAGACTATCCTAAGAATATGCTAATCATGATAATTGATCTAATCATTCTAATTATATGATTTCATTACAATATGATTTATATGATGTGATATGATGAAGATAATTAACAATGAGTTCCTCTTTTAATTTTTCCCGCTATTACATGGGGATATTAGGGATAGAGAACAGGAAAGTGACAGTGTGTTTAATATGATTTTCAAAAGTAACCATTTTTTTCACCTTTATTAGTTTGAGCACCTTCACCATTTGGTCTAATCACCATGATAGGGGGAGTGCTAACTTTGAAACGTTCAATCCTCAGCTCTGATAATTCATCATCTCCATTAAATTCCCTTGGATTAATATTCCCAAAGCTCAAGCTTCTTTGAATAGTAGCCTTTTTGTCACCTTCTTGTTATTCTTCTATAAGGCATGATCAGCAAATTTCTTGAACACTTGCACAAAATCTTCATATATATTTCCCAGAAATATTTTCTTGAAAAATTCATTTCTTCTTACATAGTTTTCCTTGAATGATTTCAAGAGTTCCAACTATAGGGTTATGTAATTATGGTAGAACTAGGATCCCTGTTGTATAGGGATCCTAGTTCTATCATAATTACATAACCCTAAATATGGTAAATACAATAGTGGTACACACGTGCTAATACACCCCCTCACCAGAGCATGATGAGGCCAGATGCGAAGGCTGGATCTGAAGTTGCGGAATAGCTGTCTAGGAAGGCCCTTCGTGAATATATTCGCATACTGATATGAAGAAGGCACATGAAATACCCTGACATGACCGAGAGCAACCTTCTCACGAACAAAGTGGATGTCCATCTCAATGTGTTTGGTTCGCTGATGCTGAACCGGATTATGAGACATATATATAACGGATATATTATCACAATAAACCAAAGAAGCCTTACGTAATACACACTGAAACTCCAAAAGAATATTTTGGAGCCAACAGATCTCAGCAGCAACATTAGCAACGCCTCTGTATTATGCTTCTGCACTCAAACAGGATTATGTGGGTTGCCTCTTGGCGGATCAAGAAATAAGATTATCTCCTAAGAACATATAGTAGCCTGAGGTGGAGTGTCGCGTGTTCGGACAACCTGCCCAATCAGCATCCGTATATGACAACAACTTGTTCGGTGCGGAGGGATAAAGATGCAAACCATAATCAAGTGTGCCCTTAACATATCGAATGATACGTTTGAGGGCAGTAAAGTGAGGCTCCTTGGGGGCATGCATAAATAGGCATACTTGATGAACAACATAAACAATATTAGGCTTAGTGAAAGTGAGGTACTGTAGTGCACCTGCAAGACTCCTGTAAAGAGTGGGATCTGACATGGATCACCATCCAAAGCACTAAGCTTTGATCTAGAGTCAACTGGAGTAGCCATAATCTTGCAATTCGCCATTTTAGCCCTGTATACAATCTCATCTGCATACTTACACTGACAAAGAAACATAGTATCTGCAGATCTAGTCACAGAAATCACTAAAAAATAGGTCAACATCCCCAAGTCAGTCATAGAAAATTCTGTTTTGAGCAGTGTAATGATCTCATTTTCAACAAATCGGAAGAGGCAGTGAGCACAATATCATCAACATACAATAATAAATACGCAATGCTACTACCTTTATGAAAAATAAATAGAGAATTATTACACTTGCTGCACACAAAACTAATCTGCAGGAATACTATGCAAAACGATCATACCACACTCTAGGGCATGTATCAAGCCATAGAGCGACTTACAGAGACGATATACATACTGAGGGGCTGCTGGATAGACAAAACCAGGTGGTTGATGCATATAAACCGTTTCTTTCAAATCTCCATATAGAAAAGCATTTTTCACATCAAGCTGACGAATAGACCAGTTCTTACCCATAGCAATACTCAGGAATGTGCGATTAGTAGCCGGTTTAACAACTGGATTGAATGTCTCACCACAATCAATACCCTTCTGTTGATTTGTGTCATTAGCCACCAGTTTCGCCTTATATCTCTCCAGATCACCAATGTCTCTATATTTGTGATGAAAGAGCCACATGCATCGGATCACAGTCACCCCCTCCGGTCTAGGAACCAAATCTCAAGTGCGTTGTTTTGTTAAAGCATTAAATTCCTCACACATGGCCGCATTCCAATTGGAGTCGTATTTTGGCTAATTTTGGATTTTTGGGAATTGGGGAAATAATTTGGGTGGATAGGTTAAATTGGACTTTGGGTTTGAAAATCCCGTGATGAGCACGGGTTTCCATATAGTGGGTGGGTTTAGGGATAGAATGGGTATTTGGTGGGGTGGGGTGTCAGGTCACTGGTGGCAGGAACTAGGTCGTATATGCTAGTGGATCGGTCGACGGGAGAGGTAATCAGGTGGGTAGGTTCAGGGGTCGACATCGAGAGATGTGTGGGTATCGATCTGGGTAGATCGACGTGGATTGGGGTGGGTATTGTAGGGTACGGTGACGGTGGTGGGTTTGTTGTGGTGTTTTGGATACTGGTGGTGTTGTGGGTTCCGGTGACTGGTGTTATTGGGTATAGTGACGGTGGTGGGGTTGTTGTGTTGTTTCAAATACTGGTGGTGTTGTTGGTTCCAGTGACCGGTACAGTAATGGGTTTGGTGGCGGCCGACGACTAAGACACATTGGGCGTCGATTGGGAGTCGGAGATGGTGACCGAAATCGACGAAGGGACAATGGAAGCAATCAATGATGACTGGACTAGAGCAGGGACACTACTGGTGGTGGTAGCGGCGTGAGGCAGTGGCTAGGTTGAAGTGGTGGTACCGACGGAGGACAGACCGTCGGTAGTGGCAGTGATGGGATGTGGTGGAGGCAGAGTGCGGATTGTTGCCGGAGCAGTGGTAGCATGTCGAAGAGCTTGGTGGACAAGCGGTGATATGTCCGAATCATCAAGAAATTTGTAATTAGTGACTCAGAATTTTTGAATGTTGTCAAATGGGAATACATACTCAACAAAAGTGATGTGTCGTGAGTTTATGATTTTGTCGGTGGATGTCATATTTGGGTTTGACGGGAAACCTAGGAAGGCGCACAGAGTAGACTGGGGTGCTAATTTGTGAGGTGTCGTGGATGTCATATTTGGGTAACACAGACAATCAAAAATTCTAAGATGGGCATGGGTGGGGATCCGACAGTAGAGATTTCGGTGGGTGTCCTATTTTGAATCGCACGGATAGGTAAAATGTTGAGAATGTTTTCTGCCATTTTAATGCATATACCTAAAAATTAGGGGGGGAGAGACGCATGAAAAAGGAGGGTACAAATCATATTATTAATGGTTCGGAGAATTCTTTCGGCTTTTCCATTTTGAGGGGAGGTATGGGGGCATGAGAATCGAAAAATCATGCCGTTAGCCGCACAAAATTTATGAAAGAGAGAATTATTAAACTCACGACCATTATCATATTGAAACGATTTTATGTCTTTTTTAAATTGCGTTTTAACCAGTGTACGAAACTCATCAAATTTGGAGAACACCTGAGATTTGAGTTTGAGTGGATAGACCCAAAGAAAGTGAGATAAATCATCCAAAAATACCAGATAGTATTTGTGGCCTAAGTTGCTGGTTATGGGAGATGTTCATACATCAGCGTGAATAATATCAAATGGAGAGAAAGTAGTACTCATAAAAGTCGTAAATGATAGTCTAACGTGTTTCCCTAACTGACACGAGGAACAACTATGAGAAAGATCCCCTTTGTTGCATTGGATTAAATTTCGATTTCTAAGAGAATAAAAAATATGAGAATCCGGATGACCAAGTCTACTATGCCACGTAGAGGGATATATGGTTGTTAAAACGGTGGAGGAGTGACACTAGCAGCTGATGTGGGTAGGAACGGATATAGGTCCCCTTCACTATTGCATCTCGTAAGAAGTTTTCCGGTATGGAGTTCCGTTACGGAAAATCCAAACGGGTAAAAATTAATTGAGACAAAATTATCGGTAGCAAATTTTCTTATAGAAATTAGATTTTTGATAATGTTTGAGGCATAAAGAACGTGTTGGAGAGAGAAGTGTGGATGCAGTGGTGGGGTAAGGGTGTGGTCAAATCCTTGAATTGAAATGTGATGATCACTACCGACTATAATAGATTGTAGAGTTAAAAAATTACCTGAATTATTAGTAAGATGAGACATGATGCCCGTATTCATATACCATGTATTATCGGACCGTTGATAGGTCAAGAAAGCCATTGATTTATTTTTGGGTAAAGGAGAAATAATGGAATAAGACGTGTGTGATCTTTGGGAATAGAAAACAAGGACAAGAATTTGTGCTTGGGTTATGTAAAACAAACAAAAAACAAGTGTTTGTTCTTTGGGAATGGAATGAGACGTGTGTTTGTTTCTCGGGCAGAAAACAAAGAGAAAACAGAGGGCACTCCTTTGTTGACCAATGAAAAACAAAAGGAAAACAGGTTGCAGTGGGCAAAATGAGAGGAAAATCGAAAATTGGAAAAGAAAAGGGCAGTCTCGGGTATCGAGAACTGCAGGCAACACAGGCTGCAGAGACGCAGTGGCAGTGCACCACAGTGGTTGGCAAAGGCAAAAAAATTTGTCTGTTTGCAGAGAGAAAATTTCTAGGGAAAAGAAATTAGACACCGAGGATCGAGGTTAGAATTTAGGTTTTGACTCTGATATCATGTAAGAATATATTAATTTACATTGAAGAATCTTTATCATTAATATAAAATATATATAGGTGTACAATATGAAATTCTTATACAATAGAGATTCTAATTCTACCATAATTATATAATTCTAAATATGATAAATATAATAGTGATACACACGTGCTAATACAACAATATGGGATCAACAATTTTCCCTGACTTCCATCTGATCATATAAGGTTTATTATCCATAAGACAAAAATTCCTTTGGTTTTAACTAGAATTTTGCAATATTTGAAGGGGAAGACAATATATAAAGGAATATGTGTAGTATATGTGTGTATGATGATTGTTGTAAGATGAGATTTTGCTTTATGAGAGCAAGTAATTGTGTTGTTAGGTGGCTAGCTCCTACAACCTATCTATTTATAGGGCCATGGAGAATGCATTGACATATTTACAAAAAAAAAAAGAAGGGAAAATTCTCCAAGTACTTCAATCCAATGAATGAAGAGTTTAAATTCTATGCATTGAAAATGTAAAAATATTTATATAATTAGGTCACAAATAAGATAATTACATTTGAATTTCTTGATAATCTTTAATTGGTAACGTAATAAAATGATAAACATACTATTATTATAGATTATAAATTTATCAATAAAATATAGAAAATTTTACCTTATCAGAGTATATAAGTTAGTAATATTTTCATGTATGGCTAACTAATGACACCCGTCCAAATTAAACAGCCCGAAACGGAAATGAAAAGAATCGTCGGCGTATGATTGCAGAAGTAAGAGATGGATATAATCTATTAATTAACAAGAATATTTAACTTTGAAGTGATGTCACAAACATTATCCATATATATATATATATTTATCTTGGAATTTGATTAATGTGATTTCAAGGTGGACTTAATTTTGAGAATTAAGCTTAAAATTTGTTCCAACGCTTTGCTTCAGCAATGCCGTGGTCAAACGCCTCAAAATGAAGTTGTACTCCTATTACATTAATATAAAATGCATGCATCAAAGAGCTTTACACTTTGCCAATATTATCTAACATATACGTATTATGTACGTACCTTATATAATTAAATGGCAGTGGAACTGTGTGGAACAAACTGCGATGTAATATGAATATATCGTGCATAATATTATCAGCTTTATGAAGATGCAACCAGTTGTTGAGGTATTTTGCGTGTAATACTGTCTCTAATGGTTAGAAAAAATTGCAAGTTGATTTATAAGAAATAATTAAGAATCCTTTTTAGGAATGACAGATAGTCATCAGAAATAACAACCAATAAAATTGTAGTGGAGTGGTTATAATTAGTTCTTCATTCTTAATTAGAAAAAATGGCCCAGCCCAAAAAGCTGCTGCTGAGCCCGTAAAGACTAGAGCCAAGCCTGGAAGGGCGAACCATGCAAGAAGCTCAAGCTGTAGAGCAACAATCTATAATCATTCAACGTGATGCGACTTGAAGGACACGTTCTGGTGTGGCCAGATTTGTACCTCCATCATTTTATGTATGAATGAAAATGCTCTTGACTCGACATCATTGATTCTATTTCACTAGGATCAATTATATTGACTCCCTAACATAAAGTAATAAGACCATAATCCCGTGTCCCCATCTTAAAGGATCCCAATTCATCACTATCATCTTTAACTTTTTTAGAATACAACTCCATAAGAGCGAAAAACTACAGAGTTGGAAAGAATCTAAGTCCCTATCGTGATAGAACGAATAATAGGATAAGAATGCACAAGTTAGCAACTAGACTCTTCTCTTACTAAAAGAGCTTTGCCTAAGACTGGAGCGAAATGAGGTGTTAAGGAAATTTCCAAACAAACAATTTCAGTTTCTTGTTTTACTATGTTTAACATAAGCGAAGTCAAGATTTGAAGTTTATAGATTCTGAATTCTAATCTTTTTAAGTAAGTGGGTTCTAAATTGAGTAATAAATTATATATATTTAATTAATTTATAATGTAAATATAGAATTTGAACTAAAGCTATTGAATTTGACTGAACCCGTAACTAACACTCTCCCTCCGCCCTTGATGTTCACCTCTATATGTTTTCTTTATCCGTAGAGTACATTGAGTTCAGAAACTGCAATATATAACAAAGTTTCTCTTCTTGGTAAAGACTCCTTGATTTAGGAGCTATTTCAAATGAGACAGGAATGAAAGCAAGGCCGAGAGGAAGAGGTAGGGGAGGGGGAGAGGTCTTCGATTCGAGCTTAGGTATGAAGTTGTCTTTATTCATCTCCTCATGTGGGAAATTTTTTCTTGAATCCAGATTTAATCAATCTCTAATATAACAAACAGACATCGAAACCAAAAAATAATAATTAGAGAGAACAATAAGTTTGGAAAAAAAATATAAGAGGCACCAATTGGTGGTAGTTTCAATAAGCAAGTACGTACCATCCCCTGGATGCAAATTTATACTTTGAAAATAACTACGTAAATGATGCGAGAAACAAAAGCAAAGTACGCTATATTACTAAAGATTGTGGTGGATAATAAATACTTTTCCATCTTTTAGAGATTTTAAATTTGAGCATCGAAAATGGAGTTGACTTTGATAGAGATGGGTTAATTTACTCCCAAACTCCCAAAGTGAGACATCTCGACATTAATCTAAATTAATGGGCCTCAAAATGAATACACCGAATGAAAACCAAAAAAAAAAAGAGTTCGCTTCATTGGAATGCTTGGACATCACTCAACATGCCTCTTAATTAATTGCAATAGACACAATTTAATTTGTGGCTGGAGTCCACAATGTAGAACTAACTAGTTTGATCACTCTTTGTGCCTACTTTCTATATCCGACAGCATTTCATTTGTATACTCTCATACAAATAGGAGCTCTTGTATTCGAACTTAATCATCAATAATACAGTTCTCTTCTTCGTAAACTAGCCTAAGATTTCTACATGGTATCAGAATGTTAGAGCTCTTCTCGCTGCTTAAACCTTAAAATCATAACAAAACCTGCTCCCTCCTTCACAAATTGTTCCTACAACACCTGCTGCTAATACTCTCTCAACTTCATCACTCCACCATCTCATTGCCTCTTGTTCCATCAAATTTAAGCCAACTAACTATCTAATATGGAGGACACAGATGCTCCAACTGATTCAAGTAATGATATTAACTTATCTCATTAAAGAAGTTGCATTTGAATCATCATCTGTGAAAACCAATGAGAAAACTGCTGAGGCTAGTTCTGAAAAGGCTAGTGAAACAAGTTCTGGAAAGGATGTTGTGGACAGTAACAGTAGTGATGATTGGGAAGAGAAGGATGTACTGCTCAGGAGTTAGATTTCAGGCACCTTGACAGAAGAGTGCGTGTATCTTATAGTAGGTTGCTCTACTGCTAAGGAGATGTGGGAGTGCTTGGAGGAGGCTTATCGTAGGTGCTTCGAGCTGTGTTTTTAAAGAAGGATCAACAAAAGAAATCTCAAATTATTTCTTTCCCAAGGAATTCCAGTTATAGCTCTTTGAATTTTAACAAAGGACTTGAAGAATCTCAATGGGAACTAGGAATTGATGAATCTCTATTGGAACTAGGAATTGCTGAAAATTATTCTTTAATTTTTGAAAAATATCGTTTGAAACATGAGAGGTTTAAGGTGAAAACCCCAGAGAGGTTTAAGGTGCAAATTTCAGAGGTTCAATCAGGTGGAGGAGGTGGTGATGGGGTAGTGGTGGAGGGGTGGTGATGGTGGTAGTAGTCAAGGGCAAGGGCGAGGTAAAAAGACATCCAGTTCAAGTATGCGAAAATAGTTATGTAAAATAAAAGGCAAATCAGAATGTCATCATATGTTAAATTACACTAATAGTATACTTTAATAAAAAGTTATATTATTAATGTGTGCAAGTTAAATTCTCTTGTTAAAGAACTCCTGCGTTGACTTGTGTTAATGTATACAACACAAAGGTTAATGATTCATTTAGTTTCCATCATTTGTATTTGTTTTTAGTTAAATTCTTGTTTGACACAATTTCATGTTAATATATTTGCTTCAAAATCATGTAATTATTAGATGTTTGTACTTCTGCTGTGATAAAATTAAGATTAGTTAATCATGTAATTAGATGTTTGTTTTAGATATATACGTCTTGAGAATAACAGTGGAGATGAAAATAATCTTTTTCCTAAAAATAAAAATGCTTACAAAATGTGTGTTATTTTTCATTCACTAGGATTTTCAGTGTGTTTTCCAAACATTCTGCAGTTTACAAGCATGATTTTACTATGTCCCATCCTGATCCCAAAAATCTTGTTATAGAATAACCAAACAGATCTGCCAATGTTGGAGTTGTTGGTAGGGGTGAGCACGGGTAAAGGGTACCCAGATACCCGATCGGAACCGACACTAACGGGTAGGTTTCGGGTAGATATATTATAATAACGGGTAGGTTTCGGGTAGTAAAATTAGGAACCGATCAATGTCGGGTCCGGTTCCGGTTCTGGCAAATAGAGACAGGGTACCCGGACCCGGAACCGATACCCGAAACCTATGAAATATTAAATATTTTTACTTTTTTAATTCCATTATTTTTTAGTTAATAAAAAAAAGAAAAAAAGATCATATTAAAGTACACCATTTAAGGGGGAAAAAATCAAATGCAAAAAGTCACTTTCACAATCAAGAAATAAATCAAATAATACAAAGTGACAATCATAAGCAGAGAAAAAGCCAAAAGCGGTAGAAAACTGAAAAACTGCATTTTTTAAACTATGTACTCCTTTAAGTTATTGAAAAAGAAAGCTAAAACGAAAACCAAAGCAAATCTTTGAAACATTTTTGGGATATTTGCTCCGAAAGGATTCTTTATGGGTTTTGTGGCACTGACTTTCAGAGTATAAGCAGACGAGTTTATTCCTAAACCAAAGCTGTTATACGAAGGCATTATTTTGCACAAAGAAACACTGATTCCGGGTACCCGGATGGCTTTTAGAGTATAAGCAGACGAGTTTATTCCTAAATCAAAGCTGTTATACGAAGGCATTATTTTGCACAAAGAAACACCGATTTCGGGTACCCTGAATCTACCCGGAACCATAGGGTCCGGGTATGTTCCGGGTAATGATTGCTACGGGTAGGTTCCGGGTAGTAAATTTAGGAACCGATCTTTTACTGGGTAGGGTCCCAGTAGTTCAAAAATGTTAGGGTACCTGGACCCGCTCACCCCTAGTTGTTGGGATCGAAAAAATCAAGGCATCATGCAGAAACTAACAATTGCAACTCTTTAACGAAGATAAACCAGACACAAAGAAAAATTATAAAAAAGACTTTGATAATATGATATGAGTTTGGTCAATTGACCTACATATAAAAAACTAATATTAAAGAAAATTTTAAAAACTATTGGGAGAAAATCTTCCCCAAAACAAAACTCTTTAAACGACTACATTGTGTATATTATTCTGTGTATTCTAGTTGTGGAAGGAGGTCTTCCATTTATAGATGTCCACAACTTTTCCTCCAAAAAAGGAATAGCCAAATATGGAAGAGAATCCTTTCAGGAAAAGTAAAAATATTTATGGTAATACTTTTACTTTCCTTCAAAAGAAAAGTAAAACTCAAATATGGTAAAAAAATTTAGGACAAAAATCCTAACAAATCTCCCCTTTTTTGCCTAAATTTTCTGATAAAATAATCTTCATCCTCCTTCTTCATATAATCTTCATCACTGGTGCATGTCATGGTTAAAAATAGGTGTGATTTTAAAATTGGAGCCCTATGCTTTAAAAGTAATCATTAGGGGTGTCAATGGTTCGGTTCGGGCTGTTATTTTAAAAATTATTTACCATACTATTTTTTGGTTACTCTAATATGTATAACCAAAATTTGAATTTTCAAAACCGTCCCTATCATTTCGGTTCCTCTTCGATTTTGGTATTGTTCAGTATTTTTCAAAACGTCACCTAAAACTACATACACGACAAACAATTTAGAGACGTGTTTTGACATACAAAACATATAAAGAAGAAGATATATCACTTTCATTATAAAATTCATAAACTTGACAATGGGTTCCTAAAACGGTTCATGATCAATGAAAGAAGTAAAGAACATTAAAATTGCAAAATCTCAAAACAATATTATCGGGCAGGTGGTATTTGAACTTTGATTTAGTATAGAACTGCATGATGATCAAATATATTTTGAAAAAAATGAGTGAACGTAGTTTGACACTCGAAATTATTTTAATTTTTATTGTCTTTTTCTTATGTGTATATTCACAAAGGAGAGGAAATGGCAACTTCAACTATAGATGAAGAGGTTTTAGACCTGCTAGACAAGCAACAAACAATCAGACTAATCAAAATCAAGGAGGAAATTAGAATAAGGGAATAAATGGTCCTTAAACATGTCAAATTTCTGGTAGGAATAATCATACTGCTTTAAAGTTTTTTTACAGGTGGGACTATTCATATCAGGCTGCAGATGAATTACCACAGGCGTTGACTGCTGTAAATCTTCATTCAACTGCCGAGGATGCTACTATGAATGTTCTGGTGTCATTAGTCATATGGTGAATTCATCAGGTAATTTACTTGATCTCAAAACCTACGATGGATCTGATAAAATTATTGTTGAAAATGGTTCTAAATTGAATCTCACTTATGTTAGAAATACAACTAAGTCAGGATTGAAATTGAAGGAAGTTCTTGTGGTACCAAAGATTACTAAGAATCTACTCTCAATAAATAAGATTGCTAAGGATAATTGTTGTACCCTTGAATTTTGATGAATCTGATTTTGTCGTAAAGGACAGAAGACAAGGAACCTCCTGTCCAAGGGATCTAGAAAGGATGGACTTTATGCTTTGGAGGATAATAATCTATATGCCTGACTGCATCACAAGACTAGATGAACTCAGATATTATTTGGCATGTTAGATTATGACATCCTAGTTTGAAGTCTTTAAAATTTTTGAGTAGAAATAGTTGCATTGATGTTAGTAGTTGGAATAAAATTCCTACTGTTTGTTCTAGTTGTCAGTTGGGAAAAAGTTATAAACTACTATTTAGTTTGAGAAATAAAATTGAAGAAGAACCTTTGTTGAAAATCCATTGTGGTCTTTGGGGGCCTACTCCTATTGAATCATCTCAACATATGAGGTATTATGTAGTGTTTGTTGATGATAACACAAGATACACATGGATTTATCCCTTGAAAAAGAAATCAATTTTTTTTGAAACATTTCTAAAATTTCAAAAAATGGTAGAAAGGCAATTCTCCAAAGTGATAAAAATATTTCAATGTGACGGAGGTGATGAGTTTATGAAAACAGAATTCATCAAGCATCTGGAAGACTATGGCATTACTAGGCATATTTCTTGTCCAAATACACTAGAACAAAATGAAATTTCTGAAAGAAAGCACAGACATATAGTTTAGACTGGTCTGACTTTGTTGTTTCATGCAAAACTTCCTTTATCTTGTGGGTTGAAGCCTTCTTGACTGTTGTATTCCTCATAAAAACGTTTCCTTTTTCCGTGTTAAACATGGAGACCCTTTTTGTGAAGTTATATAGTGCTCAGTTTGACTACAACAGTCTAACGGTGTTTGGTTGTAGGTGTTATCCATATCTAAAAGGTAGTAGTAGCACTAAGTTTTCTCCAAAGTCCTATCCTTGTGTGTTTATAGGGTATAGCAACCTCCACAAAGGCTACATATGCTATCATCCCCCTACAAGAGGAGTTTATATTTCTAGACATGTGATCTTTGATAAGTACACATTGCCTTGTGTGCACTCAGATCAGTCCAAGGCAAATACTGATACTTCAACTCACTTGGATACTTTTGTTGAGTTTTTTTTTTCTCAACTGCAGGCTCAAAATACAGGTTTTTATACTTTAAGGGAAGTGTTGTAGTCAATTACTGACCAAAAAGATGAAGTTACTGATAAAAATAAAGTTGGTATTACCACAAGATATGGAGTTGTTGAACAAAATAGAGTAACATGTGGAGAACACTGTGTTGCACCAGTTGTTTTTGAACTAGTTGCAGATGCTACTACTTCAACTAGTCAAACTCATGTACCAGACTCCAGTTCCGAAGAAGAATCAAGCAATGCAGGAGATCATTCAAATGATGAGGTAGAGGAAGTAGGAAATGCAGCTGAGCCAAACAATATCAGCAATGCAGAAGATCAGCAAAATGTGATCTCAGTAGAAAATCCTCAAAGTATAAATCTGGAAGTTGATTGATCAAAATGGTTTAACATTGAGGAACATGATCGAAAGGAAACAACAGTTGAAGATAAGTCTAGCCAAGATGAAGAGATTGAGGCAGTTCTAGATCAACCAAGACATTATATGGTGACAAGACACAAATCAAAGACAATACATATTACTCATATGTCTCTCATTGCAGGTAAAATAGAAGCATAGAGAGAACCAAGGATTGTAAATGAAGCACTTAGGGCAGCAACTATTAGGCTCAACATCATTATTGATATGACAACAACAAGATGTACTTAAAGTGCAGCAACATCAACCCAAAAATAACATCTCAAAGTTTGCAGCAATTCAGTAAAGCAGCAACACTGCCTTAGAAAGGCAATCACTGGGTTCCGTAAAGGAGCAGCCCAAACTCAAGTGCAACACTTGCTTCAGATTGTATAAGATGATATAGATGTTGGGATTCATAACTCCCCGTGTCATGCAAAGGAAAAGGAAAAGTGAAGAATGAGTATCAAGAGATACATGGCATGTCACAACTTAAAAGAAATATGACACAACTTAAAGAGAAACTTCAAGATTGATCCTGAACAACATGCCAAACATTAAGCTTAAAAGACAAAATAGTGAAAGGGCTACCACCATTTATATTCCGATGCCGCAACAAGGTCAAAAGGTTTCTAGAACCTTAGGAATGGCAGGCAATCAGAGGGGGGCTAAACCAAACCCAAAGCTTCTCTTGACTTTCAACCAGCATATTAAGATAAGTATAAAAACTCACATATGTACATTCTGAAAGTCTCAAATAAAGACAGGAAAAAGACATAATATGGAAGGAATGAGTGGAAACATTATGCATAGAGGTTTAGAGGGCTTTATATACTTTGAGGTATATCATGATAGATCCAACAACTTTACCCCCCCCCCTAAAGGGAGGCTAAAATAATCAATCTCAAGCCACAAACAAGAGCAGAGGCTTATTTAGGGGAGTTCTTAAAGAAAAACAGTGAGCAATTTAGGCAAATAATGGTGGAAAAAAACTGAATACCAAATAGAGGAGAGCGCACAACAATTTTGATTTAAGCTAAACAAATGAAACGTGTTCAGTCTTCAGAGCTTAGGCTAGACCATTTATAGGCATGGAGGGTATTCATACATAATTTCAACTTGATCCAAACATGTAGGGTATGGTATCTAACATGATGCAGATGGATTCATACAAGACATAAGAGGCAGGTAAGTGCTTCCAGTAACCTATGGCTATGACAAGGAAGTTCGGGGATGTTATAATATGTGAGGAAAGGCAAATAACACTTGAGAACATAGGCACAAACACATGACCAGTTACAACAGAACATGAGAACCCAAAGAAAATGCACAGGACCAAGCTCCAGTTTTGTCAAAGTATATGCCAACTAACACAAAATTCAGAGTCCTTTTATTTATTTACTTGAGCATGCATTAAAACTAGGCGGATGAACTTGTGAATAGGCAGTAGCAACATGACACACATGAAAACATGTAAGTATTCTTCCCTAAGCATTCATGACAGAGACTTGGCTAATTTAAAATACAAGAAGGGACTTTACTCAATGCTAGACTTGTGCCAGTAAGTGTATTTATGCATAGTATAGATGACATGACTTTAAAGAAAATTGAACTTACAAACTAGACAAGGTAATATGACATGTGGAGAGCTATTCTGCTACATGACATGAACATGATTATACAACAAACACATACCAGTCATACACTTCAAACAACATGCTACAATATCACATTTTAGCTAAATCTACTACTGGATGACATAACAAGCATGATATGACTTAATTAGACTAATTCATACTTCTAACTCTGCATTCAGATCCTGAATCAGTTCACAGTAATATTAATACTCTAAAATAGGATGTAATACATTACAATATCACACATTAACATAAACTTACTAAATTTAAGCACAGAAAACGACAAAGAATTTGAATTCCAGAAATCTACCATTTGATCAAATAAACAACAGTGATCAACAATAATCATCCATCAAATATTTCTAAAGCATAAACGAACTAACAAACTCAACATGCTTAAACACTAAGCGTATCAACGTAAATAGACTACATTATCACTAAATTAGTAATAAACACGCAAACAGAGGAAATAAGAAAAATGGGGAGTCTGAGTTTACGGACATTCTCTAGGTAGTGAATCGAGGCGTCGTCTCGAATTGTCGAGTTCGCTCGGAAAAGTGTGTTTATGCGATTGAAAAGAAAATGAGCTTGAGTGTTTCGTGGCTATGTCGAGACAGAAACGAGAATAAAAGAAAGGATTTTTCAGAATCGAAACTTGTTCAAGAAAGGATTTTTCCGTCGTTTAAATTATTGAAATAAAAATAATGATGTGATAATAATAAAAATATAATATTTGCGAAATGCTAATGCTTAAAAATAAAAAATGCGATGCCGTTTTGTTAAAAATAAAATAACATAGAATATTATGACAAAAACTATGATTAGGATATTAAAAGGTAAATGATAGTAAAACAAAATACGAATAATAATAATAATAATGATATTGAGAATAATAATAATATACATATATGTATATATATTAAAATTATTTTGAGGTGTCAAAATATTGTAAAACTGCAAATAAATAATTGGAAGAGGGGACAAAATTGGGTGTCAACAGTGTGTAAAGTCAAAAGTGAACAAGTAAAGTAAACGGAGGGAGTAATATTTTTTTCCCTTATTTTAATTTAGTGGACATGATGTTTGAATTTTGGAAGTAAGAAAATTAAATTCCTGAAGTACGTTTCAGAATTTATTGATTGAAAAATATCTTATTGCACTTTTTCAACTTTTACTGCATTTAAGTACATTAATAATATAATTAATCCAGAACTCATTGTTATGTTGTTGCTATTATAAGACTAATCAAAGGATTATATATGAACTAATATGGTTGGGCTATTATATTATTATCAATTTATCATGGTCGTTGATGTTAGGTGTATTTATACGCATATCCGTCGTATTTTACTCATAATTGTATCTTATTTGGAGGACACATTACACTAAATACACCTAACTAATATTGATTCTTGCATTTCGGGCTAATATGTGTGTCATTATTTAAATTAGGTACTTTACGTGTGACGACACTTCATTTTTGGAGTAGAAAGAACAAGAGACGATGGATGGAGGACTTTGAAGTCTGAGTAGAAGTCCCAAAAGTCAACGAGAGATGATTTTGGGGCTCAAAACCAAGTATACACGCGAAGACGTCACAAAATGCATCTGATGCCTGAAAAGATGCCCGGCGTGGGGCGCCCATGTCTGTTGTCCCCGCGCTGCGCCTGTTATGACAACAAAATTGGACAATTCGCTGAAGGCACCGGAAAACATGCATGACACGGGTCTCCCAAGTCCATGGTCCTCGCGCCACGCCAACCTTACTCGATGAGATTTTCAGTATTAAGGGCATATTGGTCCCGTTGTGTTTTGGATACAATATAAATACAACCCTAAGTAGTTTTTTAAGGGGTTCAGACATTTTATCACCGAGGAGGCACGAGCAAGGCTATTTCTTTGTAGTTTTTTTCCTTTTCCTGATTCGTTTCATCTTGTCGTAGATTGAACATGAATTCTAGTTATTGTAATCTGAATATGAGTAGCTAAACTCTCTAAATTCTGGGGTTGTGGTGTAGCTATAATTATTAACGTTTTATAAGTACTTAAATCTTAGTAGTTTATTCATACACGATTGTTTCCTTGCTTCTGTTCTTAATTGCTTGATTGTCTGCGCAATAGTCGAGTTCTATTTACTATTTAATATACGTTCTTAGGAAAGATGTTATTAGATTAGAGAAAAAGTAAGGAGAGTGTGATCTGATTATCCCTAAAGTAGGGTTGTATTAGTGGTTAGGATAGAAATATACTTAGGCACCGCATTTAATTAGATACCGTGGACGAATTGCATTCTTAATAGGTCAATTTCATAGGAATATAGGCAGTGAACTGTTCTGAATCGGCGGGTAGTAGTTCGGAAGAATGCTACAAATTAATAATCTGGTTAATTAGCAATTGTGAATAAATCTGCTAGGGTTAGCTACTTAAACGACACAATAGGATTGGTGAACCAACCACGACCCTGTTATACTTATCTCTCTCTGATAAATTCAAATCTTACAAACGTTCTAGCAAACTGTTAGTATAAATTAGTTAGTTATTTATTTTCCGCAGTAGTTATAAAACAAAATAAATGCTCTTTCATACTTGCGTAATTAGTAGTGATAGTGAATTCTTTTATAATCCTTGATCATAAGTCCCTGTGGGATCGACCTCCGACTTTGACCAGTCATTATATTACTTGGCTACTACATATACTTGTGTGTGCGTTTGGAAATAATAAGTTTTTGGCGCCATTGCCGGAGGCTTATAAATTAACAGTTTTATTAGAAATATCTATTACTGCTTTAGTTATTTAAGTATTAACATCTTGAACTTAGTTGTTATTGACACAGATACTACAATCGAATGCGAAGAGTTGCAAGTCAAAATAATCATAAGGAATTCAATCCTGAGCCGGAACGATACTTTTACCAGCGCGGGACGGAATTGAATATATTTGACAACCAGCGCACTTTAGTTTAACTACCAGTGAACATGGAAGCTAACACACCCCGAACAATTCTGCTAGATGTTGCAGTACCTCTCGTGGGTTGTGACATCGAGCATCTGCAAACCTACCATGGAAGGGAACTTTGAGTTGAAACATCCTATGATTCAACTACTTCATTCCAGCGGGAAATTCGCAGGGCTAAGGAATGAGAATCCTCAGTGACACATTCAAACGTACTTGAAGATTGCTGATACCTATGTCACTACAAGGTAACTTCAGATTACGTGAGACTTACATTATTCCCATTTTCTCTGATCGGGGAAGTGAAGAACTGGTTATTGGCAGAACCTGCGAATTCTATAACTTCTTGGAATGATCTGGCGAGTAAATTTCTGACAAGATTCTTTCCATCAGGGAAGACAACAAGACTAAGGAGTGAAGTCATGTCATTCAAACAGAAAAAAGAGGAAGCTTATATCAAGCATGGAAAAGGTTCAAGGCTCTTCTAATGGATTGTCCACATCATCGTCAATCTAACGAAGTGTTAGCACATACTTTCATTGAGAGTTTGGATGCTCATACAAAGATACTATTAGACTCTACAGTAAGAGGGCAAGTTCTTGATATGAGCTATGATGAACTGTTTGTTCTCTTAAACAGTTTTTCTCAAAGTAATCCGGATTGACAAAGTGACATGAGTAGGAGTAACCCTAAGAAGTCAGGTAGAATGATTGAAATGGACAATTAAACGACACTATCGGCATAAAATTTGGCCATGTGGATTGAGTTCAAAAATATTAATATGGAACAACCCAAATCACAGGTGCAAACAGTGCAACATGCCGGTATGATCTGCGAAATACGTGGAGAGGGCCACACCTTTGATATGTGTCTGCAAATCCCACATCAATCTACTTTGTGGGAAATGCTGGTAGGGGTCAATGTAATAACAATCAGTACATAAATACTTACAACTCAAACTAAAAGAACCATCCAAACTTCAGTTGGGGTGGTAATCATGGAAATCAGAAACAAAACTATCATCCAACACCAGTTAATCAGGTTCCAGCGAACGGTGTGGAGAAGAGGATGAAAAATATAATGGAGGATATGCAAAATATGATGGAAAGTCAACAAGCTTTTGAACAAAAGTTGACGGCTGAGAATCAGAATCTCGATCTTGCAGTGAGGAACTTAAAAAGACAGATGGTCCAGATAGCAGGTGCTCAGAATAAAAGGCCACAGAGGGAGACTTCCAAGTTATAATGATCATAATCTGAAACCTTGTAATGTTGTGTCTCTCCGAAATGGAGAAGAGGCAACAATAGAAGATGAGGTTATTGATATAGGAGGGTAGAGAAGATGTATGTGGCAAAGCAGCCACCGCCAGTGGTTGGAAAACCACCACCTCCGTTCCATCAGAGGTTGGCTAAGTAGAAAGAAGAGGTTATATACAAAAAGTTTCCTGAGTTACTTAAGCATGTGCACATGAATGTTCATTTGGTAGACATGTTATTCCAAAATATGCTAAGTATATCAAGGAAATCACTGCTAATAAGAGTCACTTCACGGAGTATGCCACAATTGCACTTATTGAGGAGCGCACATCGCGAATACAGAACAAATTGTCTACGAAATTGAAGAATCCTGGTAGCTTCACAATCAAGATCACTATTGGAAAGCAGGCCATTGCGAGATCACTTTGTTATTTAGGTGCAAGTATTAATCTTATGAAGTCATCCATGTTCAGAAAGTTGGGGTTGAGAAATCCAAGATCAAGCACTATCATTTTGCACCTGGCAGACAGATCATTGGCCAGGACTGAGGGAATGATAGAAAATGTGCTGGTACAGGTTGGATCTATTATTTTTCTGGCTGATTTTTTTATCTTGGATTTTGAGCTAGATCCGGTTGTCCCATTTATTTTGGGTCGTATGTTTTTGGAAACAAGAAGAGTTTTGATTGATGTAGCTACTGTACAGTTAACTATGAGAGTACATGATAAAGTTGAGGTGTTTGATATGTACAAAGCTCTCAAGTTACCTGCAATTTATGAAGAGTTGTCGGTTATTATAGTGGTGTCAAATGATGACATTGGAGCTACCATTCCGTCGAATAATCCATTAGAAAGAGCTCTAGTGGGTGATGATATCTTTGGAGATACTGAGGCATTCAAATTGATGCAGATTCTTAATCTAGCAGGGATCTATGTTTGCGAAGGTGAGTTTGAACCACTTGACAGAGAGATTGGACCTCTACTAAAGCTATCAATAGAAGAAGTTCTGAAGTTAGAGTTGAAACCCTTACCCTCATATCACAAATATGCATACTTAGGTGAGGGTGAAACTCTCCCTATTATTTTAGCAGTTGAGTTGAATGATGAAGAAATAGAGATGTATTTCACAGTCCTAAAAAATTGCAAGAGGGCATTGGGTTGGCAGTTATCTGACATTCAGTGCATCAACCTTGCATTATGCATGCACAAGATAGTTCTAGAGGAGGATCATACGCTGAGTATACATCATCAATGAATATTAAATCTAGTAATGCAGGAAGTGGTCAAGAAGGAGGTGATTAAGTGGTTAGATGCAAGCATTGTCTATCCAATTTCTGATAACAAGTGGGTGACCCTAGTATAGTGTGTCCCTAAGAAAGGAGGGATGACAGTGGTGACAAATGATAAAAATGAGTTCATTCCAACGAGAACGGTAATATGGTGGCAGATTTTCATGGATTATCGCAAGCTGAACAAGGCCACTAGGAAAGTCACTACCTGGTTCCCTTTATTGATTAGATGTTGGACAGATTGGTCGGCTAAGAGTTCTATTGCTTTCTTGATGGATACTCAGGGTATAACCAGATAGTTATTTCTCCCAAAGATCAGGAGAAGACCATATTTATATGTCCCTACAGTACGTATGCTTTCAAGAGAATGTCGTTCGACTTATGTAATGCATCTGCGACTTTTCAAATGTGTATGATGGAAATATTTTCTGAAATGGTGGAGGACTTTATGGAAGTTTTCATAGATGACTTCTCTGTATTCGGGAGTTCTTTCGAAGCATGTTTGAAGAATTTGGATCGGGACCTTGCAAGATGTGAAAAGACTAACTTAGTGATAAATTGGGAGAAGTGTGACTTTATGGTCTGAGAGGGTATTGTACTTGGGCATAAGGTGTCGAAAAGAGGTCTAGAAGTTGATCCTGCTAAAGTGGAAGTTATTGAGAAAGTACCACCTCATATGTCTATTAGGGGGGTACGTAGCTTTCTCGGTCATGCAGGATTCTACAGACAGTTTATAAATGACTTCTCCAAAATATCTAGTCTAATGTGTAAGTTATTGGAAAAAGAGGTAAAGTTCGTGTTCAATGACATTTGTCTGGAAGCATTCAAGGAGTTGAAATGACAATTAGTGACGACACTAATAATGATAGCCCCGTATTAGAACTTGCCATTCAAATTGATGTGCGACACTAGTGATAATGCAATAGGGGTTGTTTTGAGCCAGAGAAAAGAGAAGATTTTTCACTCCATTTACTTTGCCAGCAAGACATTGGATGCTCCTCAGATAAATTACACGGTCATTGAGAGAGAACTATTGGTTGTGGTGTATGTTTTTGATAAGTTTTAGTCTTATTTTGTGGGAACTCATATCATAGTGTATGCATATCATGTCACACTCAAGTACTTATTCAGCAAGAAAGACACAAAACCTAGGTTGATTTGGTGGATTATCTTGTTGAAAGAATTTGACATAGATATTAAAGATCACAAGGGGATAGAAAGTTACGTTGCAGAACACCTTTCGTGACTGAAGAGCGACGACCGTGTGATTAAAGATGGACAGATCCGAGAAGCCTTTCCTGATGAGCAACTCTTTGCTATTCCGGATGTTGAAGTGCCTTGGTATGCAGATATTATGAACCTGATAGTGAGTGGGATCTACCCCTAGAAATGACCACTCAGCAGCAAAAAAAGGTTTATCATAACCCCCGATCACCTAGTGAGAAGATGCATCCTGTAAACTGAGGTGCACCAAGTATTAGATAGCTTCCATTCATCTCCATATGGAGGGCATTTCAGAGGTGATCACACTGCGACAAATGTACTACAATCTGGTTTTTATTGTCCTACTTTATTTAAGGATGCATATGTGTTTGCCAAAAGTTGTGACAGATGTCAGAGAACGATCAATATTTTGAGGAAGAATGAGATGCCTTTGACCAATATCTTAGAGGTAGAAATATTGATGTATGAGGCATTGATTTTAATGGGACCATTCCCACCATCGTATGGAAATATATCTTACATACGGAGGATTACATGTCGAAATGGGTAGAGGCAATCCCTCTTCCCACCAATGATGCAAAGGTGGTGGTGAATTTTATGCGGAAGAATATATTTGCGAGATTCGACACTCCGATGAAAATGATTAGTTATGGGATTGCTCATTTTTGTAATCAGCTGATGAAGAACCTCTTGGCAAAATATCGGGTGAAGCACAAGGTTTCTACTGCGTACCACCCGCAAATATGTGGACATGTCGAAGTGTACAACAGAAAGGTAAATCAGATCATAGAGAAAACACTGACTGTATAGAGGAAAGATTGGGCAGCCAAGCTAGATGATGCCTTATAGGTACCAGACAACATATAAAACGCCTATTGGGACTTCTCCATACATGCTGATTTATGGGAAGGCATGTCATCTACCTATCGAGCTGGAGCATAACGCGTATTGGGTAATCAAAAAGTTCAATCTCGATGTGAGCTTAGCGGGTGAGAAGCAGTTACTGCAACTCCACAAGCTAGAGAAATTCAGGTTGGTGGCATACGAAAATACCAAGTTATACAAGGAGAAGACTAAGAAGTGGAACGATAAGCATATTCAACATCGTGATTTTGTGCTAGGGCAGCAGGTACTCTTGTTCAACTTTATGTTGAGGTTATTCTCTGGTAATATAAAGTCTCGTTGGTCAGGACCATTTGCTGGGATGAGAAGCACGCCTCATAGAGTAGTGGAAATATAAACATTAGATGGGGCGTGCACATTCTTGGTTAATAGGCAATTCCTTAAGCATTATTGGGGCAGAGATATTGAAAAAGAGAAAGAGCAGGTGCTCCTTAATGAAGTAGTTGAAGGACTTGCGTCGTGCCATGATGTTAACTACAACACTTCTCGAGAGGAAACCCGAGTTTATTATGTAACATATGTAATAGAAAAGCACAAACAAATTGAGAAAAATACAAAAAGATATCGTGTCACGACCTTAACTACGACGTTCGTTGGGAGGCAACCCAACCTTTTGTTATTATTTTTGCATTTTAATGTTGCTAACGAGGATATTGGTGGTTATCACATTCATGTTGTAGGTTCTTGAAGTTGTGCAGTAGGACAAGGGGAAGAGAGAAAGTGAATGAGATCAAAATTGAACAAATCAGGAATAATGTCTCAAATACCTAAGCGGAATAACACAGGCAAGGCTTAGATTGCCTCTACTAGCCTCCCCAAAAGCAAGAGAACTGCCCCTACAGTGGAACCACACCCAATGGATGTTGACAGTGAATCAGAGGATATGATGTTCCCCGAAGTGAAATTTGGTATTTCTGTAATGGCACCGCATGGTAAAGACTTGTATCGTAACTTTAAGCAAGCAGTAGATCCTCACCCAGAGATTGGCATTGATACAGTGGCACTAAGAAATAAGTTTCACAATATTCTTAAATGCATCATTACTATAGGGTTGAGGCATTTGACTACCACTATAGGCTCAACCAACATTGATATGGTGAAGGAGTTCTACGCAAATTGGGAGCCTGGGTTTGATATAGAAAAGGAGTATGTAGTAGAAGTAAGGGGTACAAAAGTAAAGTTCTCGTATTAGATTATCAACACATTAATGGAGTTCCTCGAAAAGCCCCTTGCCTGTTTTGATGATTGGTCACTCTGACCTGACTATGCACGCAATCGTCACAAGTTGTGTGGCCCTAAATCCACTGCTACATAGGTTCGAGATGCACGTCATAGGCACAGGTACTTGAATAGGTCAAGGCTTACACTTGAGGGAAAAGTAATGCTACGACTTGTAAATTGCAGCATCGTGCCTACCAACAATGACACAGAGGTGACTAAGTTGAGAGCTTGTTTGGTGTACGCCCTTTTGACAAGGATGGATCTTAATATAGGCAAGGTGATGTTGACCGAAATGGTGTGAGTCAGGAATGAAGGGAAGCGGAAATTTCTCTACCCCAGTTTACTAACCAAGATGTTGCGTATGGCTTTTGTGCCTGACTATAGAGTTGATTTTGAGCTACCCCACTCTTAGATACAGTATGGTGTTATGACAGTCACGGCTTTGAAGGGGGAAAAAAGTGCAGCCCTGACTACTGAGCAAAGGAACACCCGTATGGAACAGTCCATTAGGATCTTATTTAAAGATTTGAAGATGCGGGCAGAACGGGGAGAATCAAGTTTGGAGGAGTTACAGCATAGAGTTCCACTGGGCCAAGTTACTAAGAAATTCTTGGGTCTTGAGGAGGAGACAGGGCTATCATCGGATGAGGATACTAACTCTTTGGATGAGAATGAGCAGTATTACACCACTTTTGGCGGAACGTCACAAGTAGCTTAGACAGTCACTAGTGAGATATTTCTCACCCCTATTTTGGCTTTAATTTTTGTTGCACTAGGAACAGTGCCTGATTTTAAGTGTGAGGTGGGGAAGTAAACTTCTTTTTATTCAGCATGTACTCATACTATTTTTATTTTTGTCATTTGACTTTATTTTTTTATTTGTGTGTTTTCTAGTAGTAGTGTGTCATGGTTTTGAGGTTTAGTTATATTTTTTATTTCTCTCCCTTTAGTCATAGGAGACGCAGTTCTCAACGACGGATGGATGAGGAACGTCTTGAGGGAACATTCGTCATTAGGATACGAGTAAAATAGGAACACCCTTAAGGCCATTTAAATGCTAGGTACTTGGGATGAGGTGCACTTTTAGCAACATAACGAGCTTAAGAAAATTGGAAAAGAAGTAAGTGTGCACGGAAAAAAAATGTAATGACTTCTTAGAGACACCTAAGCTCTTTTATTTGACTCTTGGAAAATATTGTTGGCTTAAATTGAATTCGTGCTATTTTTTGCTAGGTAGAGAGTCGATACAGATCCATCTTTAACCATAAGTGAGTCATGTGTGGTGAGATTTTTTCTTACATTCCATGTTTGTATTGATGTCTAGAACTTGCCCGGTGTATGTCCGAAGTGAAGCGAAGTGTGTTGAGTCTAGGAGATGATATAGACATTTCTTTGTGAACCATGATTTTTGCCTACCTTTTACCTACCCATATGCAATATCATTAGTTACCCCCAATTGTTCCTTTAGCCTTATTCTGTTTTACATATTAAACTATACCGATAATATACAAATATTTATATTAATGATTTATATGTAAAAAAAAAAAGGCCAAACTCATCAACAATCCCTTGTGGTGGTAAAAAAAATTCACTTAAATACATCAACTAAGACTTATACTTATTGACTACTCAAACTACATCATTTTCAATTTGACATTTTTTAACAATATAGCCAAAACTTTAGCCTACTCTTTTCTTGGTATAACCTGAAAAACTTGACCCCAAACTCCAAGACACGTGAGAGATTGAGCGCTTAGAAGTGAAGTGGAAAAAGTTGACATAAGGAGAGTTGGAGTGGAAACTAAAAAGAGAATTTATTAAGGGTTCATTTGTGAAAAAGCGTAATCAATTGTATGTTGTAGTAAGGAGCTAGAAAAGAAAAGAAAAAGATCTTTCTCGTTGAAAGGAAGAAGCAAATACAAAAACAAAAAAAATGAAAAACAATTTGCTCCTTGCTAGCGATGTACGAAAAGTGTAGAAAAATGCTTAATGAAGAGGTGGGCATAAGGGAAAGAAAGATGAGAATGAGTGGTGAAACAATGAAAAGAGCACAAGTGAAAGCAAGTGTCTTAAAAGTTCTTAGGGAGGTTAGTCACTATTATCCAAAATATTTCATACCCGTCACTTAGCCAACATATGAACCCTTAAAGACCTATTTGATCCTAAACTCGGTACAATTATGCTAATAGAATATGACACTAAGGTCAAGCTTATGGTATATCGTATGAGCATGTGAATTTCATTGTGAGAGTGACTGATCTTTCTTTCAATATATATATATATATATATATATATATGCCCATGATGTGTTTTGTTTACAATGAAGAATTATGGGGCATCTCGTTCGAGTGGTGAGGGCACATAAATAGTAAGAAATATGTGAAGTGGTTGATTTATTTGCTTAGTGACATAGTCGTTTTTGCCAAGGTGTGTATTGATGAGTCAATCTTAGAGGCTAGGTTGTTTGAATAAGTTGTTATCGTACGTGAAGTTGATATGATGCACCAGATTATTGAAAGCGTACTCGTAAATGTTTAAATGGTTGTGGTGACTTTAACTTGAGTAGACATGTTTGAATTAGCATATTTTGGTGTGGTTTGTGTAGGTTTGGGTGTGTTCAAGTGACTGTTTGAGGACGAACAAAGGTTCAAGTGTGGGGTGGTGATGTTAAGTGTATTTATACGTCTATCCGTCATATTTTACTAATAATTGTATCTTCTTTTAAGGACACATTACACTAAATACACTTAACTAATACTGATTCTTGCATTTCGGGATAATATGTGTGTTATTATTGAAATTCGGTACTTTACATGTAACGACGCTTTCTTTATGAAGTAGAAAGAGCAAGAGATGAAGGTTGGAGGACTTTGAAGTATGAGTAGAAGTCCCAAAAGTAAATGAGAGACGAGTTTGGGACTCAAAAGCCAAGTGTACACGCAAAGACATCACAAAACGCATATGATGCCTGAAAAGATGCCTGGTGTGGGCGCCCATGTCCATGGTCCCCGCGCGCGCACCTGTTATGACTATAAAATTGGACAATATGCTGAAGGCACTGGAAAACATGCCTGGCTCGAGGCGCCCAGGTCCATGGTCTCCGCGCCGCGCCAGCCTTACCCGATGAGATTTTCAATATTAAGGGCAGTCTGATCCAGTTGTGTTTGGATACAATATAAATACAACCCTAAGTCATTTTCTGAGGAGTTCAGACGTTTTATCATAGAGGAGGCATGAGAAAGGCCATTTCTTCGTAGGGTTTATTTATTTTCTTGATCCCTTTCATCTTGTCGTAGATTGAACATGAATTCTAGTTATTGTAATCCGAATATGAGTAGCTAAACTCTCTAAATTATGTGGTTGTGGTGTAGCCATAATTATTAACATTTTATAAGTACTTAAACCTTAGTAGTTTATTCATACACGATTGTTTCCTTGCTTCTATTCTTAATTGCTTGATTGTCTGCGCAACAGTCAAGTTCTATTTACTATTTAATATACGTGCTTAGGAAAAATGTTATTAGATTAGAGAAGAAGTAAGGAGAGTGTGATTTGATTATCCCTAAAGTAGGGCTAGGATAGGAATATACCTAGGCATTGTATTTAATTAGATACCGTGGACGAATTTCATTCTTAACGGGTCAATTCAATAGGAATATAGGCAGCGAACTGTTCTAAATCGGCGGGTAGTAGTTCAGAAGAATGCTACAAGATTAATAATCCAGTTAATTAGTAATTATGAATAAATCTACTAAGATTAGCTACTTAAACGACATAATAGTATTGGCAAACCAACCACGACCCTGGAATACTTATTTCTCTCTAACAAATTCAAATCTTACAAACATTCTAGCAAACTGTTAGTATAAATTAGTTAGATATTTATTTTCTGCATTAGTTATAAAACAAAATAAATATTCTCTTTCATAGTTGTGTAATTAATAGTGATAATGAATTCTTTAATAATCGTTGATCAGAAGTCCCTATGGGATCGGTATTCGACTTTCACGAGTCATTATATTACTTGGCGACTACGTATATTTGCGTGTGCATTTGGAAGCAACAGTCGTTACTACTACTTTCATTAGTACATATCAAACTGACCAGTTGGAAATTAAATATGATCACAAGAGTGGATATATGATTGAAGTGGACGACGGTAGCTAGGTAAGTTAAACCATTCTAGCTAAATATATATACTCTTAACATGTTGTATTATTGTTCGCTTGAACCGATTTTCTCTATAGGTCTTATTTGATTAAGAGTATTCATCCATCTTATATGTGACTTTCTTTTCTTTTCATTTATCAATATATAGAATTTTATTTTCACGTACCCAATAATCTTTTCAAATTAAATTCCACATAACAATTCTTCTTCATATATAGGATATGAGATTCACTGTGTGTCCCACACACATAGTCCGAATATTTATATCTACCGAAGTACGAACGCTAGCTTAGCTGTTTTTTTTTGTGCGGCTCCCATCTAATGTGGGATGGTAAATGTAGTAAATTGAGCCCCCACGCCATCACTGATCTGTTATCTCTGTACTTGTTCCACCAAATTATAGGCTACCAATTATTTAAGATAACCCAAAAATACTTTTAACAAGATGTGATATTGTCTGTTTTGGCCAAATCAACACGATTTTCTCAACATGCCTTTTCAATTAATTAAAAATATTTCTACACCTTATAACTAACTTTTTTTTCTTTTCAACTATTAATATGGAAGTTTGTTGTTGGCACACCCAACCATTGAACACAAATATAAACCAAATTAAATAAGGAAGGTCAAGAAATTAAAAGAAGAAAATGTGTGTAAGTTATCTTCAATATTCATCTTCATGTTTAAAGACAAATATCATGCAACTGGGAAATACATGATCATGAATAGATAATCTGGGCATTGCAATAGCATAGATGGAGAAAAAGAGTAAATATTGAGTACGATTTTGATGATGATAAATAAAATATGCTTATCCCGAAATTGTGTTTTATTCATAGAT
The DNA here is from genome assembly GCA_029783415.1 of Anisodus acutangulus. Taxonomy (NCBI): domain Eukaryota; kingdom Viridiplantae; phylum Streptophyta; class Magnoliopsida; order Solanales; family Solanaceae; genus Anisodus; species Anisodus acutangulus. The sequence goes on from CM056498.1 coordinate 15,104,372, forward strand.
TGTCAAGAAATAACAAGGATAGGAAAAAAGAAATTTAGCAATAATTTATTGTCTGGCATAATATAATTTATTGCCAAATTACCATGTGATTAATATGAATAATTATCCTATATTATTATTAAGTTTCCCGATGCAAGGTGTAACATCCCGTACTTTCGGGTCACGGTTTGCATTACTAGGCGTATGTAAAATTGTTAGGCGTGTGTAAATAGACCCGAGCATTGGGGAAAAATTTGGATCATATTTACGTATGTTAATAAAGAGATTAGTATATAAAAGGGATTAAACCCCGAAATAATTTTGGACATAACAAGTGTGATGACGGGGAACAGAAATTAATTGTGTATAATTGATTAATTGTGGGATTGATTATTTTAATAGAGAACAAGTATAAGTGGAGCTTGATAACGTGTAACCCCTTGGGATTATTCACCAATTGACTAAGAAATTAGGGGCGTATGTGGCGAGCAATAAAGGCCCTCCCATTGTCAACATTGGCTAAGTGGGAAGCATTTTAACAGTAAAACATTAGCACAACAATTCATTCCCTTTCCTTTCTTTTGTTTTAGCAAAAGGTCATTAGCACAGCAATTCATTCCTTTCCTTTCTCTTTTTAGCAAATAGTCATTAGCAGTTATGCCCCATTTGTTTTTTTCGTTCCAGTGAAGAGAAAAAAAATGGTTCCTTTCTAGTTGTTTGGGATTAACAATTTTGCACCAACGTGATTTGCTATTAAGTGAAATCGAGGTATGTTAAGACAAATTATTTCTTTCCTTTTGGCATGTTCCATGTAACAAAATATAACAGTGATATTTCCCCATAATTTATTCTACTCATAGTAGTTAAGAATATTCATGTTATTGATTCCTATGCTAAAAGCATGTCTAAATATGTTCCTAAGTCCTTACTGAGGCATACGGAAAAGGTGTTGACATTCACCGTGTCATACAAAGGAGCAAGGATATTATTGTCATCCGATAAATTCAGGAAATGTTTTACTGATATTCATGCATTTTCGTTTGCATTGCATTCATATATTACCCTGGACCTACTGGTGCTATGCACACTACTATATGTTAAATATTATATATATAAGGGATATGGGGAAAGGGAAAGGCGTTATACATGCACACCATCTGCAGCTGATACAGACTATCACAAAAGATCCCGAAGAGGTCAATATGATGTGATGCCTGTATGGCTTATTGGGACGGGTAGCACGATCCGCAACACTAATATATATTGGGACGGGTTGCACGATCCGCAACACTAATATATATTGGGACGGGTTGCACGATCCGCAACACTAACACATATATACCGCACTTGTATCATGCATATATTCGTTAACCATTACATGAAATGATTCCCACACAGGCTGTCATGGTAAGGAAATTGCCCGATGAGGCCAATGAATATGGACACTGCATTGTGCATAACATGTAAGCAAGTGTGTTTGGGCCCTCAGAGGCAGTTACTGTTGGTCAGTTGTTTATGTTTCAGTTATTGGTATATTCATGTTATGCTGTTATTTATGCCTGACATTCCCAGTACATCAGTCGTACTGACGTCCCTTTTATCGGGGGACGCTGCGTTTCATGCCCGCATGTTCGAATAAGCAAGGCGACGATCCACGTGAATAGGTTGCATATTTCAGCGGATTTTTGGAAGCACTCCTCTCTTTTCGTAGTGTCGGACTGATTTTGGTATGATACAATTTTGCGTATCTATATGGGTATGGCGGGGCCCTGTCCTGACCTGTTGATGATGTGTACTCTCTTAAAGGCTTGTAGACAGGTGTCCTGTGTATAGTAGTCTTGTATGGCCTTGGTATATGTATATATATAAGTTGGATGTCTGGGTTACTATTCCCACAATCCTTTTTCGCCTTAGTCGGTAATTAATTATGAATAGGTGTTGATAGTGTGATTAGCGGTGCCCGGCGGGTGGGGTCCGGGTGTCTGTCGCGGCCCTCCGATTTGGGTCGTGACAAACTTGGTATCAGAGCATGTCTGTCCGAGGGAGTCTATAAGTCGTGTCTAGTAGAGTCTTGTTTATGAGTATGTTGTGCACCATACTTATAAACAGGAGGTTATTTGACATTTAAGGATGTTTCCTGTTCTTTCATATTGTACATCGTGCAGTAGAGCTGAGTTATAAGTATTTCACTCCTAATCCATTTCGTGCTTATGATTCCAGTGATGCCTACCGCAAGGAAGAAGTCCAAGAGTATGAGGGAATTGAATACGGCTGCGGGCGAAGGTACCAGCTGATTGCCACCCGTTAGCAAATCGGCTGAAAGAAGTTAGGGTGGGGTCCGGGTGCCCATCGCGGACCTCCGGTTTGGGTCGTGACACAAGGATATAGCAAAAAGAAGTTAGGATTGAACAAGGAGTCAACAAGATCCTAATCGGGTAAGGAAAAGAGTTCTGATTGACTTCTACTTGGAATCTAACAAGATCGTAGGAGCGTATAAATCTATAAAAGAAGTCCATTGACGTTCTGGAAACTCAAGTATTCACAAATATTTCAGCAACAAATTTCTCTCTGAGTTCCAAGAGAAGAAGCCTGAAATACGAAATAGAGTTAGGTCAGTGTCTACGTCTTTTCCAGGGTCTGTTCCATTGGCGAAACAAATTCTCTTTTGTGTCAACTCTAGTGAATGTAATAGGTTTGAACTGTAATCTCTTATCAACCTTCTTAGAAGCATTGTTGAGTTTAGGAAACACTTTAAAAGTTTGTTGTTTTTATTTCAAGCTAACGGTAGCTTGAAGGGTAGAAACAATCTAGGATTGTTGTAGCTTAGGGTAGGCTCTTTGGATTGCGGGGGGTAATCCACTTTGGCTCAGTGTTTTAGTAAAGTTTAGTTGAAATCCTACAGGGGTATAGGTCGTGGTTTTTACATTCATTCAAGCCTGGATGGTTTTCCACATATAAATATCTTGCGCAATATTTCCGTTTCTGTGTTGTTTTTGTAAGTCTAAAAACTAAGTTGTAACGCACTTACGGAACAGTGTCTATGACTGTTCCATAAAATCAGAAAACTTAGTAAAAGTTTAAGTTACACGAAAATTGTTGGAGACCCAGTTCACCCCCACCCCGCTTGTGTCTATTTAGGAGTCAATTCTGTAGATTGATATTAGAGCCAGGTTACTCATGTCTAGGTTAACCCCTTCGAGATATCCGTAAAATGAATTCGAAAATAGCATTACCAGAGGGTAAGTCCAACACTATGCCTCGTCTCTTCATTGGCCATCACTACAGTTTATGGAAAAATCGCATAGAGATCTATTTGAAAGCTGAGGACTATCAACTTTGGCTAATAACACTGAGAGGACCCTTGGTTCCCACTAAGACAAAAACCGATGGCACAAAAGCTCCCAAGATCGAAGAGGAATTTGATGCCAATGATTTTAGAATGATGGAGAAGAGCACAAAAGCAATCAAGATTCTATACTTTGGTTTGGGAATCGACGAGTACAATAGAATCTCAGGATGCGCTAGTCCAAAGAAATTTGGGATTCCCTGACATTGGCTCGTGCACGTACGTCTCAGGTTAAACTTTAATACAACTTTTTCTGATCCCGCTGGAGGAGGAGACCCCATATTATACCAGCATCTCTTTTGGTTCTTCGATCATCTAGAGGTGTATATTCTCATTCTTCCAGGATCCGGTATCACTAACTACAAAAGTGTCATCAGAGATGAAATTTCGAATGTCATTAACGTTGAATAAATAATCAACATTACTACAACTATGAATGTTTTTCATTTTTGATTTGGATCTTCACTGATATTTTCAATAGGACTAAGACTGTCCATTTATCTATTTAGCCCACACCTGTGTTCGAACTCCTTCTTAAACAACATCGAATTAAACAAAATCAGTGAGATTCACTATTTATTTTCGATGCCCGTAGAACTACTGTCGATGGTTTACTCAATTACTTCTTGGGAATGCTTTCAATTCAACGAAAGAGATTCTCATATTCCCACAATTTAAGTAGATACGAGATATAGAAATTCTCTTTTCGTAGTTGTGGAAGTCATTTTGTTGTTAGAATAATCCAGAATTGATATGCTCATGAAAAAGTATGAATTATTTGCCATGGCTGAAAAGGAACCAATTAAGGATATGTTTACTAGATTTACTCACATAACTAATGAACTTAAGTCTCTTGGAAAAGTGTTTACTAATGAGGAACATGTCAGGAAAATCTTGAGAATTTTGTCCGCTTCATGGGAGCCCAAAGTCACAGCTATTGAGGAAGCCAATCAGATGAGCACAATGCAAATGGATGATTTAATTGATAACCTACAAACATACGAACATAAGAAGATTGATCAAATCAAGGAGGAACCCAAAGTGGAGCATAGCTTAGCCTTAAAAGCTACAAAAAATGATTCTGACTCTAATCATGAGGAAACGTCTATGTTTGTTCGCAGGTAAGAAAATTTTGAAAAAAAGAAAAACTCGCAAAAAAGGAAAAGCAAAATGAAAAGGCTCACTTCCATGAGTGCTTTAAGTGTGGAAAACTTGACCACGTGATTAAAGATTGTCCCTTGTTGAAGGAAGAACAAAAGAAGGAATGGTCGAATTTCAAGAAGCAGCAAAAGATTGCTTCATAGGCCTTTAAAAATGCCATGAAGGAAACCTCTGATGAAGAATCAAGTGATGAAAGAGAAGGCGATGGAATGATAGCTCTCATGGATAGGAGCGACTTCGAGTCTGATAATAAATCCTGAGGTAAGTCTCAATCAACTTAAGGCTCATGTTCACAACTTATCTAAGAATAAAATAGTGATGAAGCTTTTACATTCATTAATGGATGAATTTCATCTTATGAATGTTGAAAGAAATGAATTGGCTAAAACTCTTTCAAGTTTAAAATTTGATTGCAAAGCTTTTCAAAAGAATAAACCTGAACTTGAAAACGCTAATGGAGCACTCAAAGATGAAAACAGGAAATTGGATGGAACAACGTCGTCTATGAAAACTGAAGTTCTTGATTTTAAGAAAATTCAAACTGCGAACAAGAGTCAAGTTAGCATTGATCAAAATCTCTTGAATCTGAAATTACTACTCTAAAAGATGATCTCAATAATGAAGTTAGAAAAAATTCCGAGTTTCAAGAGACTTTAAAAAATGTCAACTCTTAACTTGCAATGACAAAAAAATAGAATAAATCCACCGAAGCTTTAAACTGGTTAAATGAACATTACAGCAGATGTCGTAGTGGTCTTGACTACAAAATCAAGAGGGCTAGATAGGATATCAAAAGAAAATATGGTGGCTTGCCCGAATATCGATTAAGTAGCCATTGTGGACACACGGGACACTACAAGTATCAATGTTTCGCCTCGAGAAAAATGCAATTATTGTTAAATGGGTTAAAAGAGATATTTTCTAATGTTTACGAGGAAGGGGACCCAAACAAGTTTGAATTTCTAAGTATAACACTTAATCTAGTTTTGCAGGATAAGGTGAGAGGAAGCAACCAATAATAGTACTTGAATTTGTATAATGGTTGCTTAAGGCACATGAATGAAAAAAAAATCTCACTAACAGCCTACAGAGGAGGGAGTGTGACATTTACAGAGAAAAGTATATTCATTGAAAAAGGTAAGATAGGTAAGTCGCTCTCCACTCTATAGATTAAGTATACTTGACTGTGAATGAAAAATTGATTATGTCATTTTGATGAGTCTAATGTTTTTGTTGAGAAGAATGTGCAGGATGATAATTGTCCCGCCCATTTTAAACCGACCCCGGCGAGAGGTCAGAAGCGGAGCACAACGTGTTCGGTGATTCCTGGGTAAATGGATTGAGGAGTCGCCACCTAATTATTTTACGGTGAATTAGGACACCTGAATATTAACTAAATGCTGCAATGTAACTCCAATTTTAAGGTCTGCGAAACTAATGAGATTCTAGGTAAGGGTTCTTTATTATCCTAAAGGGAAGGGGTTAGGCATCCTTTAAGATCCGTTAACTTACGGTTATCCGATCAAACTCAGGTTAATTATTGTATTAAGAAAAATGCAAGTTTCAAAATATAAACTTAAAATGATGTCGCAAGTATTTTAGCAAAAGGATACATTTTGTACAAGTATGCATTTGTATGATATTAAAGAAAAAAGACATGTAAAAAGTATGCATTTGTGACAATTAATAGTAAGAAGAAAAACGAATTATTTATAATGCCAAAGAAGTAATTTTTTAAAATTATTTTTGAGTTGTACAATTAATAAAGTGAACAAAAGATGATCAACGATTGTTTTGAAAATTTTAAATATGCATGACGAACCTAAAAATAAATAAACTAGCGAAGGATTTCTATATTTGAATTAACCGAGCCTATAAGTAAATAAGCTAGCGACGGGTTTTCAGTCTTAGACTACCCTATGAATTAATTCTAAGTCTACCTATTCTAAGCATTTCAATAATTACATAAGTGCGATAAATAATATTACAATACAGAGCGAGATAAAGCTGAATTAAAGAAAGTAAAAAACAACAAAATAAATAAACTCCGAGGAGTATCTGCCTTCATTGACTTTGTTCCTTGCAAGCTGTCAAGAACAAACGGTTAGAAACAAGTAAATACAAATAACTTCGGATCCGTATCCAAAACAGTGAATGTTTTGATCACGGAGGGCTCAGACTTAAATTTGAAAAGACCGTTCCCATCACGTCGTGGCTGCAAACGTATGACTCGGTGGTCATTTTGATTGCCTCGCCTACTAAACGTGTTGGTCTCTCGGATGAAAAAGAAAAGATCATTATAATCACGTCGTGGCTGCGAGCATATAACTTGTTGGTTATTTTAGTCGCCTCGCCTACTAAACATGTTGATCCCTCGGATGAAATAAAAAGGTTTAAGCCTCATCCTTGCCCAGAAGTTATATTTCTGTCTTTACGACTGTGGAGGCCTCAAAATCGACGGATATTTTTCATCGGCCAGTGTAGTATCGTGTTCAAATCAAGAAAATTAAATTGAAACAGTAAGCAACAGAGGCGTGAAGCGAAACAGAGAGCCAATTTACGAAAGACGCGGTGTTTAGTTTAAAACAAGAAAAACAAGAAACAATAATCTGAATCGAGCGGTGGCTGAAGCGAAGCGATTGCACGAGCAGGCGATATTTGTTCAAAATAGTAAAAATAGTAAAAAGAGTAAAACAGTAAGATATCTGTTGCACGGATGTTTAAAACAGTAAACTGAAAATAGAGAAACGAAAAATCAGACCCGGATTATGAACAGTGACCCGAATGGGTGACCCAATTCTGAAAACAGATTTTTCAGATAACCAACAAATAAGATACGAAATGCAAGAATTCTGGAAAATATCCAAACCGGGTCGACCCGACCCGGATCATTGACCCGACCCGAATCAAGTATCAAACCCGATCCAGATTTTTTGCACCAATTTCAGATAACCAACATACAAAAATATGAAATGCAAGAATTCTGGAAATATTACCCAAACCGGGTCAACCCGACCCGGGTCAGTGACCCGACCCGAATCAGATATCAAACTCGAACCAAATTTTTTGCACCAATTTCAGATAACCAACATACAAAAATATGAAATGCAAGAATTCTGGAAATATTACCCAAACCGGGTCGACCCGACCCAGGTCAGTGACCCGACCCGAATCGGAGATGCAACCCGCAATCAAATATTTTTGCCAATTTCAGATAACCAACATACAAAAATATGAAATGCAAGAATTCTGGAAATAATACCCAAATCGGGTCAGTGACCCGATCCGGGTCAGTGACCCGACCCGAATCAAGTGTTCAACCCGAAATCAAATATTTTCACCAATTTCAGATAACCAATAACAACAAGATATGAAATGCAAGAAATCTGGAAAATACCCAAACCGGGTCGACCTGACCCGGGTCAGTGACCCGACCTGAATCAGGTGTCAAACCCGAATCAAATTTCTTCTTCGCAATTTCAGATAACCAATAACAACAAGATATGAAATGCAAGAAATTTGGAAAATCCAAACCGGGTCGATCCGACCCGGGTCAGTGACCCGACCCGAACATACCCGAATCGGAGAATAAAAAACAGTGGAGAACAAACCTTTTCGGACTTAATTCTTGAATAGGAAGGAAGGCAAATGTTTGAAATCAAGAACACAACCAAAATATTTTATATCCAATCGGACCTCCGAAAAAATCCTCCATTTGTAGAACAAAAATGGGGGTATTTATAGATACTCACCCCGACGTTCACCCCCACCCATACCCCTTACAAAATCGAATTCGAATTTCAAAATAAAGGGGGAACAAAATCTAATTTTTGGGGCAATTTCTTGGGGCATGTGTTGCGTTGAGAGGTGATGGGGTTGGTGGTGTCAGGCGGCGGTGTTGGAGATTGGTGGTGTCAGGCGTAGGGTGCGGCGACGTGGGGGTAGGGGTGTAGGGTGGGCGGCGATTGGGAGGGTTAGGGGTGTTAGGTTTTTGATTTTGGGGTTTTTGGGTTTTTTGGTTTTGTTTTGGTTTAAAGGGGAATGGGTTTGGTCGACGGGTTGGCCTATTCGGTGTGAAATTTGTGGGTTGGCTGGTTGGGCTTGGGGGAATTAAAAGGAAAAATGGGTCATTGGGCTTAGGAGTTTTTGAAATTTGAGGCGATGGTAGAGGAAGTGGGTCTTAGGGAATTAAGGTTGGGCTTTGAGGGTGTGGGCTAGTTTGCGATTTTTTAGGGATTAAAGGGAATGGCTGGTTGGGCCAAAAATTTGGGCTCGGTTGGGTTGTGATTTTGTTTTGATTTAGGCTTGGTAAGTTGGGCCGAAAATAGAGGTTAATTTGTAGATGTATTTTTGGGGTTGATAGAATGTTTTGGGGTAGAAATTATTTTGGGTTGGAAAATAAAATGTGTCATGGGTTTAAAAATATAAAAAGGGGTTTAATATTAAAAAAACATTGAAGAAAAAATATAAATTATTTTAATAAAAATATAACGATGTGATAATAATAAAGATATAACATTTGCGAAATGTTTAATGCTTAATAAAAAATGGAAATGCGATGCAATTTTGCGAGAATAAAATAACATAGAATTTTTGGATAAAACTTATGATTATGATAAAAATGCAAATGAGAGTAAAAAATGCGAATAATAATAATAATAAGAGAATAATATATATATATATATATATATATATATATATATATATATACGCATGTATGCATATAGATTAAAATTGTTTTGAGGTGTTAAAAATATTTAAAATTGCAAATAAATTGGAAAAGACGGGACAAAATTGGGTGTCAACAGATGCCCCTCTTTGGCTGGAGACGATGAAAGAGTTTTCGGACAAAGAAGTTGACCCAGTAGCCAATTTTGTCCCGACCCTCGGGCTTTGAACGAGGAGTAAGGGTGCACTGGTAGAAATAGAATCCCGAGGGGAGAGAAGTTGTAAAAGATGGTGCAGATTCCAGAAATATTGTCCCAGTGTCGAGTTATAATGACACTGGTTGCAGATGTGAAAACTTATTGAGGAAGAGCGGAACGACGTTTGAAGTAGGCTACTGACCAAGATTGCATCGATTCGCCGTAAGAGATAGTTACACGTTGTGATGAAGTTCCTGCAAATTAAAGCTCCTGCAAACTAACGCTCCATGCAAACTAAAACTCAAGATAAAATTAGTGCATAATCGCTGAGACAAAAACAGTAGAGAATGAGTACATAAAAAAAATGCAACCCTGTGAGTCGAAATGATGTCCTTGAACGAACGTAATACGATGACGTTGTTGTAAGGACGTAACGCTGATGTCGTCGTTGTAATGATGTTCATGACGTCGTTGTATGGACGTGTTGTGTTGAAGACATCATTGTGATGTTGTTGTTGCAAGAATATAACATTGTTGATGACGTCGTTGTATGGACGTGTTGTGTCAAAGACGTCGTCATATAGTCGTGTTGTGTAGACATAATGCTGATGACGTTGCTGTAATGCGATCTGCTGTAAGATGTAGCTGTTGTGCTATCATAATGTTGATGACGTTATTGTAATACTTATTTGCTGATGACATCGTTGTAATGCTGTTGATGTCGTTGTAATGCTGTAAAAGATAATTGTTGCGCTGTCGTAACGTCGATGACGTTGTTGTAATGTTGTTTGCTATAAGAGATAGTTGTTGTGCTGCAGTAACGTCGGTGACGTTGTTGTAATGCTGTTTGTTGTAAGAGATAGATGTTGCGATGAAGACGACGTTGTAATGATAATGTTGATGACATCGTTGTAATGCTGTTGATGTCATTGTAATGCTGTAAAAGATAGTTGATGTGCTGTAGTAACGTCGATGACGTTGTTGTAATGTTATTTACTGTAAGAGATAGCTGTTGCGCTGAAAACGTCGTTATAATGATGTTGACGTCGTCGTGATGATAATGCCGATGACATCGTTGTAATGATGTTGATGTCATTGTAATGCTGTAAAAAATAGTTGATGTGCTGCAGTAACGTCGATGACGTTGTTGTAATGATGTTTGTTGTAAGAGATAGTTGTTGCGCTGAAGACGTCATTGTAATGCTGTTGACGTCGTTGAGATGCGGTAAAAGATAGTTCTTTGCTGCGTCAGTAAAGATAGTCGCTGCTACCAAGACGTCATTGTAATGATGTTGGCGTCGTTGAGATCTTTGTAAAGATAGTTGTGTTGCCGTAAAGATAGTCGTTCTTATTTGAAGACGTCATTGTAATGATGTTGACGTCGTTGAGATGCAGTAAAAGATAGTTGTTGTGTTGCCGTAAAAGATAGCTGCTGCGCTGAAGACGTCACTATAATGTTGTTGACGTCGTTGAGATGCTGCAAAAGATATTTCCACGTTGTGCTGAATCTTCTGCCGATTCAAACTCCTGTGGACTGTGAACTGAAATGTCGCCCAGAGGAAAATATGATGCGACGTCCTTGTCGTCGTTTGATGTAAATGACGTTCTTGCCGTCAGTTTGCTGTAATAGATGGCTCCACGTCAGTTTGCTATGTGTAAGCTCCCTGTGATTCGAAATAACATCCTTGTGCAGACATAATGGTTGGGGCATTGTACGTCAAGACGATGTCTTTGTATAGATGCAAAATAGGAGCGTGATCCTGGCGGTGAGCCGTGATGCATAAATCCTTTGTGAAAATTGATCAGGAGTGATGTGGCTTTCCTGCTTCTTTCAACCTGAAGAACCTATACTCAAAGAAAATTTTGTGAGTTCGGGGGAGGGGCGGTTGATTCGCGTTGACTTTGTAGCTTCTGCTCTTGATAGTTGCATGTCCTGCTGATTCGGACCTGTAGCCCCTGTCTGGTTCCCAGTCTTGGCTAACCGTTAATTAAAACATTTGTTGAAAATAATTTATTTATAAGAAAGTACGCTTATCAGTAAAAAGTTCTTGTCGAACTCTGATGAAAATATTTATTGAAAATAATTTGCTTATAAGAAAGTATGCATATTAGTAAAAAAAAATCTTGTCAAACTCTAATGAAAATATTTGTTGAAAATAATTTGCTTATAAAAAAGTATGCATGTATGTAAATGTCTGTCGAGCGGTGACATGCGGTGAAACAAAATAAACGTCTTATCCAAAATCCTTCTTCTGGCTGAAGACTTAGTTTGCCGATGCTTTTCCATGTTTATCGGCGTCCTCTGACAGTGATCCCTTAAAAAAATGCCTCAGTTTCCAATATGTGAGGATGATGAACTTTCGAACGGACAACCGAGTCTTGTGTGAGTTGCTTGCCTGTCCTATCAGGGTGATCATATGGGTGCATTTTGTCGTATGTGAGATAAAGGAGAAAATATTTCCTAATGGTGGGACCGAAACCGATTTAGGCCGCCTACGTATCCCCATGAGGGAATCAGGTCATAACGTAGTTCATTATCAAGAAAAAATGCAATTTTTTGGAAAACTTCTGTCTTAAAGATAGGAAACCCTATGTGGGTTTTATGCGTGTCCCGCCGAAGGAGCGCAACTTTTACAACATAGAAAAAAGTATTACATAGAGAATAACAAATCTTAGATATGGTATCCGTTCATTGCATCTGCATTGATAGTTTTTTTGCCATTCTATTATGATAAAGTGGCCCCGGACAAACTGTGTCCATCTGATTTTCATCAATCAGTCTCTTCGTACATGATTCTGTATCCACTTGGCTTCGAAAGATATATCGTTGCCCCAATAGAAAATGCTCGTACCAATGCTTTGTAATTATCAACCATCTTGATGTTTCATCCCAACCTGGCTTTGGCGTATGCCCTAGTTCTTCCGGTTGTGAGTCTTCCTCATATTCTTCGAAGTCTTGCTCGTTGTTTGGGACTTTATTTGCTTGTTTCATTATATGTCACATGTTATCGACAAATTTATTAGTTTGCATGATGAAAAAGAAAAAAAAATTATTAAACAAAACAGATTTTAAAATAGCAAAAGCAATGCAGATTTGTCTTTTTAAGCTTTCAAAAGGTGGAGGCAAAACACATTAAATGCATAGATGTGGTTCAGGCCTCAATTTGAATCGAATTGTTTCATTAAACATTAACGAAATTAACTAGTTTCCAGGAGAAACAAGGCCGGGGCACAGGTCCAATTTTCCCAAAACATCTACTTGCCCTGCATCCCAAATGGTTGAGTCTTTAGCGTAATCATCGAGAATCACACTGCGTCCTGCTTCCTCTTCAACAATGAAAAAACTTTTGAATCCCCCAACGAGATTGGCTACATTGTCCCCCTTTGATTCCTAAGTGGCGCATGCTTTGAGGAATGACTGACTCAGAGGCGGAACAGACTTTGGTAAAGGAGCATCTCTCTTCCTTCGGAGATTGGTTGACAAGACTTTTTCAGGAAAAGATGGTGCCATGATCCGCGACTTTGGAGGAAGTACTTCTACTCCAAACGGTGCCCTTACTTGGACTCTAATCATAGGGGTGATAAAGGCCGATGATTCAACCCTTTCATCTCTCTGGACTGGCACAATGGTCCCTTCCAAGTTGCGTTCTTCATCAACAGTAATCATGTTCACATTGGCATCGTCATGATTTGGCGAACGATTATTGTTTTCATTAGAGAAAGGTCCTTTTAGTAGGATAACTCCTTCTTTGATTAATGCCTCAATTTTGTTTCTGAGGGCGTAGCAATTTTTAGTGTCGTGTCCAGGGATTCCCGAGTGGTATGCACAATGCTTAGCCTCATCATGCTATTTGGGAACAGGATTGGGGACATTTACTGGGATGGGCTGGAGTATTCCTGCGATTTTCAGTCTTTCATATAACTGGGCTCGAGGTTCGGCTAAAGGTGTATAGGTTTTGGCTGGCTTTCTTTCATATTTTGCGCGGGGTCTGGGTGCATTTGGTGCATGGACTTGTGGATGAGGTAATTATGCGGGCTGATATTGTGGGGGATTCGGATAGGCAGGCGCTCGAGGCAAGCTATATATTAGATGGGTATGGTAGATATGGTAGGGAGCAGGTGAGTATTGATAATAAGGTTGAGGGCTTTGGGCGTATGGGCTATAATAGGAAAGCTGAGAACTTTGGTTGTTTTGATTGTAGTAGGGAGGCTGGGGTGATGGCATTTGATAGGCTGACATTTGATTTGGCCTATGTTTCTGAACTGTCATGACAGGGGATACTCCATCTCTCTTCCTCTTTACTGCTCCCTCAAATGAGTCCGACTGAATTGTCTCACTCGTTGCTTGCAACGCTACAAAGTTTGTAATTCTTCCAGTTCTGATTCCCTCTTCTATGAAATCTCCCATCCTTACAACTTCAGAGAAACTTAGTCCTATGATGCTTATCATTCTTTCATAGTATGTTGCATCTTTCAAAGATTGTACGAAGAGAGCGGTCATCTCACTTTTCGCTATCGGTGGTTGAACTTTTGCTGCTTCCGCCCTCCACTTCATGGCGTACTCTCTGAAGGTCTCTGTGGATTTCTTTTCCAACTTCATTAGATAAAATCTGTCCAAGACTGTGTCAGTGTTGAGCTTAAATCTGTCCACGAAATCTTGTGCCATCGTGCTCCAATAACGCTATTTTTGCGGGTTTTGGCTCGTGTACCAGTCGAGTGCTTCTCCTGTCAAACTCCTTACGAACAACTTCATTATGATAGCCTGGTATTTACCTACCCCAATCAGTTTGTCACAGTACGATCTTAAATGAGCGTGAGGATTTCCCTTCCCATCAAACAAGTCAAATTTTGGCACCTTGTATCCGACAGTCAATTCAATATCGGGATGCATACACAGATCTTCGTACTCGAGTCCTTCATGCCCCTTGCTGGTTTGGATATTCTTGAATGCTTCTTTTAGGCAATGAATTTCTCTCGCCACACATTCATCAGTTCTGATCCTTACCTGTCTCTCCATCTCTTCATACTGGCCAGTTTCCTGAAGAGCCATGTTTGGTGTTGCGGTAGTAAAAGGTTGGGCTTCCATTACATATACTGGCGGCACATACTGCTTGCTGTGATCAGCGATGTGTGCCATCAGTATGTGCTGGGTTACCGGGTGATTTTGCGTGGAAGGGGTGTTTTGGATGAGTGGGGTAATTTGGGTATGTGGAGTTGTGAAGGATGCCAGATCATTTTGTAGCGGGCTTTGTCGTGGACTAGCTTGTGGGTTAGTGTGTTGTGGATTGGTTTTGCTTGGTGGCGAATTTTCGGGGAGGTTTTGGGGAAATGGCGATTCAGGAGATGAAAACGTTTTCGGTGCAGTTGCATTTGTCCCTTGTTCAGGGAGTGGGGTATTAGCGCTAATGGACAAGTTGGTGAGATTATGGAGCCGCTCTATCTCAGTCTGCATGGCTGTCATCTGTTGTAATAGTTGGGCGATGTATTTTTCTTGGACGGAAGCATTTCTATTTTCTGAAGCTTCTAGTTCATCTCTCGAAAGAGCAATAAGTCTCGGGCCAGTCTGTTCGGATGCATCTGAATCAGTCATTTTGCTGAATGATCGGGCCTTTGATCTTGTGAAGTAGGGGTGTTCCGCCAGTTTTAGTCAACGCAAATCAACCTTGGGAAAAATAATTTAAGCAAAAATAACCTTCTGAAAAATGAAGAAACCAAGTTAGTATAAGTCGGGCAATTATTGTTTCAAATAACATGCGTAGAGTGTAAGCAAATAGCAAAAAAAATTGTATGAAAATTAAATGCGCGTCCTAATATGCATGGGGCCTCTCTTATGCCAGAGGTGGGCCTAAACGCCAGATATGCGAGATTACGACAGATTGATCCAAGCTGTTAAACTGTAATGCTTTTGTTGGAAATGAGATAAAATGAATGTACATTTTTCAATTTCGGCATGTCATGATTAGGCTTGGATTTGTCTATCATTATCACGCTACACGTAATATGCTGATTGGTCGTTGGGTTGCGAGACCCGTTGACAATTTTGGTAGATTTCTTAATTGTGGAGTCGCTACTAAGGATCGACCCACCTAAGGTGTATGCATGCATGACTTAAAATAAAGGGTGGTATAGCTCTATCCTAAATTTTCTAAGATTTGGCTGACTAGACTCAAGGTTCCCGAGCGGACTGCTCGAGTGAGAAGGCTACGCGGCCAATCGGATGGTCCGGACGCTCCACGCATATACCAACTCTCCTAAAATTTTGGAAATTTGAAAGAAGTTTGCGGGTGCGCAAAGCACACCTCGCGTGTAATGTGTGATAGTGTCAATTTTCCAAAATGGAAGAAATATGAGCGAAATGCGAATTTAAGGAAAGCAGTAAGAGAGTATAGCAACTAAAGCAGTTATGCATACAAAATTTCAAAAGGAAATAATTAAAAACAATAGCTCAAATAAGGAGCAATATAAAGCACAATAATAATTAACATGGATTTGCTATGGTTAAGAACCTGAAAAATCACCAGCGGAGTCGCCATGCTGTCGCGCCCGTTTTAAACCGATCCCGGCGAGAGGTCAGAAGCGGAGCACAACGTGTTCGGTGATTCCTGGGTAAATGGATTGAGGAGTCGCCACCTAATTATTTTACGGTGAATTAGGACACCTGAATATTAACTAAATGCTGCAATGTAACTCCAATTTTAAGGTCTGCGAAACTAATGAGATTCTAGGTAAGGGTTCTTTATTATCCTAAAGGGAAGGGGTTAGGCATCCTTTAAGATCCGCTAACTTGCGGTTATCCGATCAAACTCAGGTTAATTATTGTATTAAGAAAAATGCAAGTTTCAAAATATAAACTTAAAATGATGTTGCAAGTATTTTAGCAAAAGGATACATTTGTACAAGTATGCATTTGTATGATATTAAAGAAAAAAGACATATAAAAAGTATGCATTTGTGACAATTAATAGTAAGGAGAAAAACGAATTATTTATAATGCCAAAGAAGTAATTTTTGAAAATCATTTTTGAGTTGTACAATTAATAAAGTGAACAAAAGATGATCAACGATTGTTTTGAAAATTTTAAATATGCATGACGAGCCTAAAAATAAATAAACTAGCGAAGGATTTCTATGTTTGAATTAACCGAGCCTATAAGTAAATAAGCTAGCGACGGGTTTTCAGTCTTAGACTACCCTATGAATTAATTCTAAGTCTACCTATTCTAAGCATTTCAATAATTACATAAGTGCGATAAATAATATTACAATACAGAGCGAGATAAAGTTGAATTAAAGAAAGTAAAAAACAACAAAATAAATAAACTCCGAGGAGTATCTGCCTTCATTGACTTTGTTCCTTGCAAGCTGTCAAGAACAAACGGTTAGAAACAAGTAAATACAAATAACTTCGGATCCGTATCCAAAACAGTGAATGTTTTGATCACGGAGGGCTCAGACTTAAATTTGAAAACAGAATTCCAATCATGTCGTGGCTGCAAACGTATGACTCGGTGGTCATTTTGATTGTCTCGCCTACTAAACGTGTTGGTCTCTCGAATGAAAAAGAAAAGATCATTATAATCACGTTGTGGCTGCGAGCATATACCTTGTTGGTTATTTTAGTCGCATCGCCTACTAAACATGTTGACCCCTCGAATGAAATAAAAAGGTTTAAGCCTCATCCTTGCCCAGAAGTTATATTTCTGTCTTTACGACTGTGGAGGCCTCAAAATCGACGGATATTTTTCATCGGCCAGTGTAGTATCGTGTTCAAATCAGCAAAATTAAATTGAAACAGTAAGCAACAGCAGTAGGCAGTAAGCAGTAAATAGAGAGCCAATTTCCGAAAATACGCGGTGTTTAGTTTAAAACAGTAAAAACAGTAAAACAATAATCTAGAATCGAGCAGTGAACTGAAACAGAAAGCAGTGCCTGAACAGACGCGGTATTTGTTCAAAATAGTAAAAACAGTAAAACAGTAAGATATCTGTTGCACGGATGTTTAAAACAGTAAACTGAAAACAGAGAAACGAAAAAAAGTGCGGCCTCGAATTCAATTTCATTGGCCTAAATGCGATATTAATAAAAACAATAAAAAAAGTAAAACAGTAAGATATCTGTTGCACGGATGCTTAAAACAGTACTGAAAAATAGAGAAACGAAACAAAAAAAAGCGCGGCCTCGAATTCAATTTCATCGGCCTAAATACGGTATTAGTTCAATCAATAATAACAGTGCCAAAGAAACGAGCAGTGAACAATTAAGATTAAGAAGTATTTATGAAAAATCAGACCTGGATTATGAACAGTGACCCGAATGGGTGACCCAATTCTGAAAACAGATTTTTCAGATAACCAACAAATAAGATACGAAATGCAAGAATTCTGGAAAATATCCAAACCGGGTCGATCCGACCCGGATCAGTGACCCGACCCGAATCAAGTATCAAACCCGATCCAGATTTTTTGCACCAATTTCAGATAACCAACATACAAAAATATGAATTGCAAGAATTCTGAAAATATTACCCAAACCGGGTCGACCCGACCCGAATCAGATATCAAACTCGAACCAGATTTTTTGCACCAATTTCAGATAACCAACATACAAAAATATGAAATGCAAGAATTCTGGAAATATTACCCAAACCGGGTCGACCCGACCCAAGTCAGTGACCCGACCCGAATCGGAGATGCAACCCGCAATCAAATATTTTCGCCAATTTCAGATAACCAACATACAAAAATATGAAATGCAAGAATTCTGGAAATAATACCCAAACCGGGTCAGTGACCCGACCCGAATCAAGTGTTCAACCCGAAATCAAATATTTTCACCAATTTCAGATAACCAATAACAACAAGATATGAAATGCAAGAAATTTGGAAAATACCCAACCGGGTCGACCCGACCCGAATCAGGTGTCAAACCCGAATCAAATTTCTTCTTCGCAATTTCAGATAACCAATAACAACAAGATATGAAATGCAAGAAATCTGGAAAATTCAAACCGGGTCAGTGACCTGACCCGAACATACCCGAATCGGAGAATCAAAAACAGTGGAGAACAAACTTTTTCGGACTTAATTCTTGAATAGCAAGGAAACAAATGTTTGAAATCAAGAACACAACCAAAATATTTTATATCCAATCGGACCTCCGAAAAAATCCTCCCTTTGTAGAACAAAAATGGGGGTATTTATAGATACTCACCCCGACGTTCACACCAACCCATACCCCTTACAAAATCGAATTCGAATTTCAAAATAAAGGGGGAACAAAATCTAATTTTTGGGGCGATTTCTTGGGGCATGTGTTGCGGTGAGAGGTGATGGGGTTGGTGGTGTCAGGCAGCGGTGTCGGCGATTGGTGGTGTCAGGCGTAGGGTGCGGCGACGTGGAGGGTAGAGGTGTAGGGTGGGCGGCGATTGGGAGGGTTAGGGGTGTTAGGTTTTTGATTTTGGGGTTTTTGAGTTTTTTTTTTTGGTTTTGTTTTGGTTTAAAGGGGAATGGGTTTGGGCCGACGGGTTGGCGGTCGGTGTGAAATGTGGGTTGGTGGTTGGGCTTGGGGAATTAAAAGGAAAAAAGAAATTTGTTGGGCTTAGGAGTTTTGGGCTGGGGCGATGGGAGAGGGGAAGTGGGTCTTGGGGAATTAAGGTTGGGCTTTGAGGGGTATGGGCTAGTTTGGGATTTTTTAGGGATTAAAGGGAATGGTCGGTTGGGCCAAAAATTTGGGCTCGGTTGGATTGTGATTTTGTTTTGATTTAGGCTTGGTAACTTGGGCCGAAAATAGGGGTTAATTTGTAGATGTATTTTTGGGGTTGATAGAATGTTTTGGGGTAGAAATTATTTTGGGTTGAGAAATAAAATGTGTTATGAGTTTAAAAATATAAAAAGGGGTTTAATATTAAAAAAACATTGAAGAAAAAATGTAAATTATTTTAATAAAAACATAACGATGTGATAATAATAAAGATATAATATTTGCGAAATGTTTAATGCTTAATAAAAAAATGGAAATGCGATGCAATTTTGCGAGAATAAAATAACATAGAATTTTCGGATAAAACTTATGATTATGATAAAAATGCAAATGAGAGTAAAAAATACGAATAATAATAATAATAAGAGAATAATATATATATATATACACACACACACACATGTATGCATATAGATTAAAATTGTTTTGAGGTGTTAAAAATATTTAAAATTGCAAATAAATTGAAAAAGACGAGACAAAATTGGGTGTCAACAATAATAATAACTTCGATGGTCTCAACCAAAACTCAAAAAAAAGGTAAGTATACATATTCAGTCTAAAGGAACAGTCGATGGAACGAACCATAGGTCTGATTCTTCTGCACCTGAGCATGGTCTAGAACATTCAAAGGGAATAAGTCCTGAGACAGAAACAAATGCACGATATGGAACAACCGATAGAACAACCCCTGACACTGTTCCATATGTTCAACAAAATGAACAAAAAAGTGAAAACACGTGGAGCTGAACTTAAGACCCTAAAAGTACTAAGCAGAGAACATTTAAAAGAAAAACCTTGGGATGATGTATATAAACTAAGCAATAAGTACATGACTCTCCCTTCAATAATTGATTAGAAAAATATTATTTTTGAAGAAAACATTGTCGGATGATGGATCAAGAATAAATCAATATCTAGCTCAATATCCGTACGGTAAAACGCTTTGTTGATATTACCCTTAATGTTCGAGATTGATGCACACATGCAAGGATGAACGAGGAGTTGGGGTTGATTCATGTATGCATCTCAAATTTTGACTAAGTCTTAATATTGTTCAATTAAATTGATTGGCCCAGAGGTCAATTGCATGTTAAAGATATCTTCTCCACCAATTTTTTTCAATCTTGTACCAGCAACATGTGTTCCAAATTTGCCTTTATTTTTTTAATCAAATCAAGACAAAATTGAAATCAATGTGAAACATGTGCAACAAGTCAAAACTCAAAGAGAATTTTCACTGAAAATTGAGTTCTCATAGGAGCTAGAGATGGAAAATGGATCTTCTATGAAAAAGGAGTTTAACATTAACAGGTAATAAAAAAAAAGGTGAAAAAAGGAGAGAAGAATAGTGAAAAAGAAAATGGAAGAAAAACACAAATTTTTTTTTAAAGATGAGTATAGAAAATAATGTGGAGGTGAATCTGACTTCTTTATATACAATGGTGTTGGGGGGAGATATTTGATTCTTTATCACAAATTCGTTGAGTATAAGAAGTTGGCTTGTTTAGAGGAAATCGGATGGGACGGAACACACTGTTGACTCTATTCCTTTCAGTGTTCCAGTGTACTCTCAGGCCAATACTGATACTTTTTAGATAACACTGCTTTGTCAAGAAATTGTTGGTCTTTGAGTACTGATTGTTCAAGTTCAGGAGGATCATGTAATGTTTAGAAAAACTCATGAAATGAGCATAATGACCTCCTTGCTTTGCTCCAAGTTTTAACTCAATCACATGCCCCGCCTACTGCCCTACTTCACTAAACCTACCACCTGATCACACTACTGATCCGATCTAATCATCTTTTTCCTTATTTCTTTGAACAATATTAGTACTTGGCCATTATTTGTAGGATATAATTAACTGCTACTTCTAATCCTTCTTTTTGCTCTATTCTTGTTTGTGATGAACTTTTAAGGATGACCTATATCAACAGATTGCAAATGAGAAAATTCAAATGTCTTGTGTCTTTTGTGTTTGATGCCCCTGCGGTGGTGAGTTAGGTATCTCAAATGTTCGACCTTTGCTTCAAGCATGTTTCTTTAATTAATTATTTTTTGATGATGCCAAAAAGGGGGAAAATTATGTGCTTGTGTGTCTTAGTAATATCACATGAACATCTAAGGTCTGGTTTATTAAGTTAAATTTTGCAAGTGTGAAATGGTGAACGTTCTTGGGTGAATATGTGCAATGTCTTAATTGAAAAAATACGACAAGCAAATTTTATTTGTCATCATCAAAAAGAGGGAATTTATTGATTAAGAGTTTGATGATTATAAATAAAATATGCTTATCCCGAAATTGTGTTTTATTCATAGATTGTCAAGAAATAACAAGGATAAGAAAAAAGAAATTTAGCAATAATTTGTTGTCTGGCAGAATATAATTTATTACTAAATTACCATGTGATTAATATGAATAATTATCCTATATTATTATTAAGTTTCCTGCAGAGATATAGCAAAAAGAAGTTAGGATTGAACAAAGAGTGAACAAGATCCTAATCGGGTAAGGAAATGAGTTCTGGTAGACTTCTACTTGATATCCCTCTTCTAGTTGGACTCTAACAAGATTGTAGGAGCGTATATATCTATAAAAAGAAGTCCATTGACGTTCTGGAAACTCAAGCATTCACAAATATTTTAGCAGCAAATTTCTCTCCAAAGCAAAGAAGCCTGAAATACGAAATAGAGTTGGGTCAGTGTCTGCATCTGTTCCAGGGTCTATTCCATAGGTGAAACAAATTCTCTTTTGTGTCAAATCTAGTGAATGTAATATGTTTGAATTGTAATCTCTTATTATCTTTCTTAGAAGCATTGTTGAGATTAGGAAACACACTCAAAGTTTGTTGTTTTTGTTTCAAGCTAACGGTAGCTTGAAGGGTAGAAACAATCTAGGATTATTGTAAGGGCTTAGGGGTAGGTTCATTGGATTGTGGGGGATAATTCACTTTGGCTCGGTTTTTTAGTGAAGTTTAGTTGAAATCCTACAGGGGTGTAGGTCGTGTTTTTTACATCCATTCGAGCCTGGATGGTTTTCCACGTATATATATCTTGCGCAATATTTTTATTTCTTTGCTATTTTTGTAAGTTTGAAAACTAAGTTGTAACGCACTTACGGAACAGAGTCTACGACTATTCCATAAATCAGAAAACTTAGTAAAAATTTAAGTTAGGCAAAAATTATTGGAGACTCAATTCACTCCCCCCCCCTCTTGTGTCTATTTAGGAGTCAATTCTATCAGTAAACTAATTTAAAAGGTTAAAATTAATCATGAGAAAAAAGTTGTTCAAACAAAAATCGATTTAACTCCCTATTAATAAAAAATAATGTCATACAAAGTGGAACAACGAGAATATTAATCCTAAAGAAACGCCCCCGGGACATTTGATGCATCCGGAAAGTCCAACAGTCCCGAGTCCCTATAAAGATGTCTCCCACTCCCAACAATCCACATCACATCAATTCTCCTAGACCAGAGCATGGCAGCGCGCTTGGGTGCGATGACATCAACACGCTCACATCGTCATAACTTTAGGGGGGCATGATAGTCTAGTTTTGTATTATATATGCGAGACTTAGAAGGAAAGAAAACACACATTGTATTCTCAACATCTTCCTCCATCACCTCATTAATATTAACCACCTTACTATTTTTCTCATTTGTTTTCTTCTCTTTGATTTTGCATAGAACGAATATATTTCTGTGGATTCTTTTCTTAGTGTACTCATCCGGCAAAAAATATTCTTTCATAAGCCACTTCCCATTTTGATATTTTTTTACATCACTTTGATACCTCAAACTTCTCTTATATCCAATTATTTTCTTCGATATATCTTTTTTTTACATCACTTTTGGTTGAATTATCGAATCTCTTCAATCGAGAAAGAAAGTAACGTGTTTTCTCCTTTGAAGCTGCGATAATCTGCTATGGCTAGGAATCTCCAAATAGGTCGGCTACTTTAATAACATCCAGTGCCAAAATTCTGCTGGAAATTTGCCTTTGGCGGGGAGATGCGTCCACCCATCTTTGATGAATTAAACACTAGTGTTTCGCATATTGGAGACTTTGTCTCTTCGCACATGCATGATCTACGAAGTGAGTAGATGACCGTAGGGCCAAGAATCGTCAAATTTCGTTGAGAAATGAAAGAGATATTGGTCCACGAAGTAAGGTGTTTAAGGCATGGAAATATGGTGTGTGACAAATCTACCATATCGGTGGGAATAGAAAGAATTGTTCTCTATATAAGTCTCTAAAATGGTAAAGGGTTTGGGACCCCAAGGGGTATCCCATGTATTTAAAGGAGGGAGGACCTAGATGTGCTTGGGTTCAAGGCTAAGCCCACACGCGCGCCGCCGCCGCCCGCCCGTCCGGCTGTGGGGACTTTCTGATATTATCTTTTTGGACCCCAAATTTCTTAATATTTACAGTTTGGTCTCCAGAGTTTCTAGAAAGTTGATTTAGGAGTGACGGAAGGCAGAAGACTTCCTGCCTACCGTAGGACTGTGTTTTGGAGCATTAACCAGCCATTACTTGGCTGTTTAATGCCCTCCTAATGGCCATTAACAGCCCTATTTTGGGAAGTTGTATAGCCCCTCCTCCATGCTATCTATTGATGCCTCATTTGGCTCAATTCGTAACAGCATAACAGAGATATACGTGACTGAAATTCAGCTCAAAATAGTGAGCAAAACAGCCAGAAAATAGCACGAAAACACAGCTCAAAACAGTGAGCAAAACTGTGACGAAAAACAGTGAGTTAAGATCCTCATATACACAAGATATACACTACAGAGACACACTATATACACAGAGACAAAACAGAAGAGAAGATAGAAACTCTTCCTTCCTTTTCCATATCTTCAGCAAGTCGATTCATCTATTGCCCGCTTTGAGATTAAAGTGTTGTTTTATCTTGGGAGACTATTGCCCGCTAACGTAAAAGCATATATACGGGGCAATCTTGTCTTAAGTACAGAGGGCAATTCCTCGACTCAACATACAACGTTGTAACCATCCAGATTTAGTTGTTTCTTAATTTCAGGTTATCAAGATTCAAGACACAACAAGCTTGCGGCAGTTTTGAAGATTGGCCTATTTGTTCAACAAGATTCAATTTCTGAATATTGAATATTTGTTTATCCTTTCGAATACTTGTAATAGTTATTTACTTCCCGTACTACTTTATAAAGTACAATAGAGAGTACCAACAACTTAAGAGAAGATTGTATTGTATTACTATTAGTGTTCGAAAGATGTCGGTCAAAAATTGTGTGATCAAATCTGGATATGGCAATGGTTTTCTGGTAGAAGAGTGTGATGATGATGAACGTGTTCATGGTGTCACCGCTACCAAGACTGGTAGGAACAAGCGCTCTCGAGAGCCTGAGGATGTCAACTGGGACAAGAGGAGAAGACTGAATATGTTATTCTATCTTATAGCAGAAGGCCTATATCTGTCCCAGACAAAAGATCCGAATAATGGTAAGAAGGAAATGGACACTCAGTCAGATAAAGTGACTGAAGTGAGCCAGAATCCAAAATTGGGATAAGTAATTTTTCTTACTTGTCAAGAATAAAGATTAAATGATGTCTGATTAAAAATGGATTAAAGTAAGGAGGAATATGAAAATAATTTATATTCTTTACACTTTAAAAATCAGAAGTTTAATCTCATCTTCTTTCCCGTTTAAGGATTGGATTTTGTAAACGACTTAAAAGATCCGTTCTTTTAAGTATAATTATTAAAGTGTGTAAAGTATGTTCGCACGTACGAGGGAGAAAGATCCACTGACTGTGCGAAAACTGTTACCACACTTAAGTAAGCGCCAAGAATTATCTGGGCACCAATCATAACGGAAGAAGTCTAAAAGTTAAAGACGTTGAGCCTGTCATACTATTTGGAAGAAGATCCTTCATAGGATGATATTGGCACTCAGTCATAAAAAGCCTCCGGGCGACTGGAGTGGGCCAAAATTCCTTTGATATGATGATATTGGACACTCAGTCATACAAAGCCTATGGGCGACTGGAGTGGGGGCAGGATTCATTTCATAGGAATAGTAATGAACACCTAGTAAGGTGGGCCAGAGTTTCCAGGTCTTAAATGATCTGAAGGCCTAAAGAAAGGCAGTAAAGAAATTGGACACTCAGTCTGCCAAAGCAACAAGAGTGGGCCAGAGTATCGAGATCACATATGATCCGGTTACGCCCTAACCACGGGCAAGAGGTTGTTCATGTGAAGCAATGCCACCTCTAAAATCAAAGGGGCTGGAGAGGTTGTCCTCAATAGGACTTCAAGGAATGAGATCACTCTAAAAAGAGGTGATACATGTTCCTAACTTGGTTTAAGGGACGTTGTTGGTCAAGCTGGTTTGAGACTACTCCAACAGGTCTGTAATAACTAAGAATGGTACAGTACGTCTGTAGCTAAATGAATGATATATTTGTAATCCGTGCATCTATGCCATCATAGATTAAGACACGTTAAATAGCAAGTCATTCAAAAGCTAACGAAGTTGAGATTGTTGCCTTCTTTCGACATAAACCCTCAAAATGAATGTGAGGTAGGCGAAGAGGCAAAATCACATTTCCAAATTCCGTCAAGGGAATAGCGAAAGAAGCACCGCTCCTCTAGAACTTAGTCACACCTTTATGGGTGATTTAAAGTTTATACAAAATAGAGGGGGGAGACAAGTACGTTGTGATCTTCATTGATGATGGGTACAACGTATGTAATCCTTTGTTTGTTGAAAAGCAAAGATGAAGTTGTTGAAGCGGATAAGCGCTACAAAGCATAAGTTGGAAATCAACTAAGCCTATGGATTGCAAAATTCGTAGTGATAGAGGGGGAGAATGTGAAACATCGTTTATTAAATGACTGTTCATTTCTCACCTCAGTCCAACGGTGTTAGCCAAACGCAAAGTCATACGCCCAAATTATGTGGGGTGGCTTGGTAAAAGTTGGAATACCGAATTAGGTCAAGTTGTACCTAA
Organism: Anisodus acutangulus; assembly: GCA_029783415.1. Lineage (NCBI taxonomy): Eukaryota > Viridiplantae > Streptophyta > Magnoliopsida > Solanales > Solanaceae > Anisodus > Anisodus acutangulus. The sequence goes on from CM056498.1 coordinate 15,130,482, forward strand.
GACTGTAGATTGCATATCCACTGGATCTGCAAATAACAGTAGTGCTTATCGCCTCTTGGCGTCAAAGAATGCTGAATTATTAGAAGATAACTTTCCTTAAAAAGGAAAAATGAGTAATTGCTCAAGGTTAACAAGAACCTGCGAGGGCCTGACTGTCCGAAACTAGACGTTCCGTATCTATAGGACTTGAAAGTTGCTGGCTATCCGAAACTTAATATTTCAGATCTGTAGAACTCAGGGATTCTAGATGTTGAACCGAGATGGAGCAAAGAAGGGGACAGAGACTTGTTCCAGTCCTTCTAGCTTGTATAGTTGAGAATGAACCATGGACAATTAACAAATAATTGTCATGTCCAAAAGCGCTGCTTTGGAAAGAAGCTACAAAGAGAAAAATAGATTCCCTCATATAGAACCATACTTGCGTAATGGTTGATCTTCCTCCGGGAAAATAACCTTTGGGTTGTGAAAAAGGATACTCAAAAGTGAGTACAAAGTAGATGGATCTACTGACGAGTTCAAAGCCTCGGCTACTTGTACATGTGCTCCCCTGGAGTAGCTTAACATCATGGGCCATTGCAGTCTTGCGTGGCATGGATGTTGAAACAACCTTCCCAACCGGAGAGTTGGAAGAAGAGAATCAGAGTTGGTTTGTTGGACTGTTGGGCTTCTTCCTGAAACTTTCATTTTGGTCCCTGAAGTGTTTACATTTTAGTCCTGAAAGTTTCAGATAAAACAGAAATAATGAATCTGACCACAGAAACATTGACTCTGAAGTTAGAAAGCCAACAATTGGAGAATCAACAGTCTGAAAGTAAAAGTCATATTGAAACAAAGTCTCGATATGAAAGATATGGGTATCACAGATAACATCTTAGGAATTGGATTTCTAAGACATCTAACGGACTGGTCGATAGTTGACAGTCTCGTTGAAGCCACCAATGGATATGAATCATAGAACTGATTGGAATCATGGTGCACTCATAGACAATGAGCGATATGCACAGGTCATGTGTAGTTCAATGTATTGTACACACTACAACCGACCTGATATCGTCCTACAAATGTATCGCTTAAACTAAGGTTCGCGATGATCTTAATACATGATCAATAGAGGCGTTAAGTCGATATGACGATATCCGAATTATTTGCTTATCTACGATTATAGTATTCGATGTCCAAATGTTCTCGGGAGAACACAGTTGATGCAACCGGACATCGATTCAAGAACACCAAAGCCACAAGTAAATGTGTATGGTGGGTCTTAGAAAAAACTCTAAGCAAACTTGCATCGGCCGATTCATGATGGAATCGAAGTTTATCGCTTTATACAAAGCATGAAAGAAGTTGAGTAACTTCATGACACCTTAGAGGACGTCCCTTATTGGGAGAAACCCGTGCCTTCAACAGTTATACACTGTGGCTAGCCGGTCGGCTTCAGAAAAGACACGGATGACGGCGTCTGGACATATCTGTCGGAGACATAAGATCGTATGGCAGTTGATCATCACGGGTGTCACTACCTTATTTACTAACTAAGGGACTACCCGGAGATCAAGTGTTCTGCCTGTCTAGGGGAATGTGCTTAAAACCCAAACAATACGAACCTTTGCGGTGGTAACCCAACCATACTGATTGGAGATCTCAAGAATTTGGTTCAATGGGAAAACTAAGCGGCAAAAGGTTCAGTTGAGCGCTTTGGTGGAAGCAAGAAGCACTTCGGATGATGATTTCTGTACGGAAACATGAATCCAAAGTTGTTCCCACGATAGACATTAAAGTGCTACCTGCATGGTGGGTAAAGGTTAAGCATCCAAACCTTTAAACAATCCTCAAACGGTTGAGGATAAGGTTGGGGAAATTTTTAATAATTCCTAACACTTGTGAAGTGGGGTATAGCAGGATACCTTGTAGGAGATCACCTATTTAAGTGCGAAGATGGCCGCCTCAAATGAACGCACTTAAGAATCCAAGTGTGTCCACGGCCACAACGGACAAAAACGTAAGAATGAAAATGGATAAGAAGAGTTATTGTGTTGTTATCATTGTCTTGGCTTACACTAAACACTGACGGTTCAAGACATCACTTTCACCGCGCAATAAGTAAGTCCGATGGTATTCAACTAGGGAAGGTTCAAAGTGAAAGCTACCTGTTCTGATGCAATATCTTTTCGCTGAAAGATTGCTGAAATGTAGGCACCTTGTATGTGCGCCAAAATCTCTCTTTCATAGAGGGGATTGTTGGAAATTTGCCTTTGGCGGGGAGATGCGTCCACCCATCTTTGATGAATTAATCACTAGTGTTTCGCATGTTGGAGACTTTGTCTCTTCGCACATGCATGATCTACGAAGTGAGTAGATGACCGTAGGGCCAAGAATCGTCAAATTTCGTTGAGAAATGAAAGAGATATTGGTCCACGAAGTAAGGTGTTTGAGGCATGAAAATATGGTGTGGGACAAATCTACCACATCGGTGGGAATAGGAAGAATTGCTCTCTATATAAGTCTCTAAAATGGTAAAGGATTTGGAACCCCAAGGGGTATCCCATGTGTTTAAAGGAGGGAGGACCTAGATGTGCTTGGGTTCAAGGCTAAGCCCACACGCGCGCCGCTGCCGCCCGCCCGTCCGGCTGTGGGAACTTTCTGATATTATCTTTTTGGACCCCAAATTTCTTAATATTTACAGTTTGGTCCCCAGAGTTTCTAAAAAGTTGATTTTGGAGTGACGGAAGGCAGAAGACTTTCTGCCTACCGTGGGACTGTGTTTTGGAGCATTAACTAGCCATTACGTGGCTGATTAACTCATCCATTAACAGTCCATTACTTGGGCTGTTGAGCAGCCTCTTTCTATTGCCATAAACAACTATTACTTGGCTTTTTAATACCCTCCTAATGTTCATTAACAACCCTGTTTTGGGCAGTTGTACAGCCCCTCCTCCATGCTATATACTGATGCCTCCTTTGGCTCAATTGGTGACAGCATAACAGAGATATACGTGACTGAAATTCAGCACAAAACAGTGAGCAAAACACCCAGAAAATAGCACGAAAACACACCAAAAACAAAGGAGCAAAGCGTGATTTAAAAACAGTGAGTTAAGATCCTCATATACACAAGATATACACTACAGCGACACACTATATACACAGAGACAAAACAGAAGAGAAGATAGAAACTCTTCCTTCCTTTTCCATATCTTCAGCAAGTCGATTCATATTTGTTTTATTCGGCAGGCTCAACCTATTGGCTTTGTAGCGTTGAGATTAAAGTGTTATTTTATCTTGGGAGACTATTGCCCGCTAACGTAAAAGCATATATACGGGGCAATCTTGTCTTAAGGACAGAGGGCAATTCCTCGACTCAACACACAACGTTGTAACCATGATTTAGTTATTTCTTGATTTCAGGTTATCAAGATTCAAGACACAACAAGCTTGCGGCAGTTTTGAAGATTGACCTATTTGTTCAACAAGTTTCAATTTCTGAATATTGAATATTTGTTTATCCTTTCGAATACTTGTAATAGTTATTTACTTCCCGTACTACTTTATAAAGTACAATAGAGAGTACCAACAAATTCCACGGAGAATAAAAAATTTCAGATAGTTGATCAACTCTTCATCGGTGGGTTGAAATCGAAAACCCAACGTAAGCTTAGATTCTGATGACCATTCTATCTGTACTTGTTTTTCACGTATATGAAAGAACAATAATAGAATTTGGTTGAAGCTAATGCTTGATATGATGAGGGTTATATAATGTGTTTATAAAATATAATCAGTCTTGGTTTGGGATAATATATGATCATGAGCACAAAGCCTAAGGAAACTAGAATATGGATTAGGTTCTCGTGAAGTGGGCGGGAAAGATAATTTTTCGGTTAGGGTTGGTAGTTATTTTCATCCACCTATATTATTTCGAAATTCATTTTACCATTTATTTATTTATTCTGGTTACCCTTGTTTATTATTACCATAAATTTTGAAAGAAAAATTACTCTGAATTTAGCATCAATATGAATGTATAGAAGCTGTTAATTTCCCCGACGTGATAATTAATGAAGAAATCAGTTGCTGTTGCTGTTAGTTAGTTTAAGTGCAATAATTAGTTGTTACTAAAGGATGACCTTATGAGGTTACCGTATATGTAATGTGATGTTGCTATTTTGAGCAACTAACTAAAAATGTGAAATGCAAAAAACACAAAATATCTTCTAGGTCAAGATGAACTCAATCTTCATCTATGAGTATGTTAATTCCGCGTATATACTGAAAATTTGGAAGGATTTCAAGGAAAGGTGAATAGAATTTTTCATTTGTGGAAGGAGACTCAAGGTACTGATTCGGTTACCAATGCGAGATCTATGGGATGAATCCAAACCATTCTTAGGATACATGAGAAATTTGAGAATGTTACACTTCTTAGTAAGGTTGATTGAATGAGAATAAGGCTTATTCTATAGTAATTCAGGAGGAAACTCAAAGAAAACTAATCAGAATTAACAATGCTGCCATGAAGAAATCAAAATTTTCAAAAATATCAGTCATCTCCGCAAGGTGTGTGTGAACATTGTGATTTTAAGGTGACATCCATCTAACAGGATTTTAAAAGCAAGAGATCAACAGATTTTCAGAATAAAAAGAAATTTCCTAATTCAAACTACAAGGAGGGATCACTCTTTAGAACGGAAAAAGAAAGATGAGGAAAACCTTTCTAAAATGGGTAATGCTGGTAAAGTACTGGTCCCCCGTTTCATTTCATATATCTTATAGTTGGCATGTATTTGAAGATTCTTGTTATTTTAATTTAATAATGTTCGTCTTAAGAACAAAATGAAAAGGTTTGAATTATGAAACTCCTCTTCTCGTTGTATGAATGGCCCTTTCTTGGACTTAGTAAACTCGTGTCACAAGGATAAACTCTGTTTCTATGCCCTGTTACTTTTAAGTCTACTCGTTGATTTCGAGAAAACCAAATTAATTGTATTTGTTTTCAGTGATGCCTTCAACTCGAGATTTTTATTTAACTAAATATAGAAATGTGATATTTTTTCTGAAATAAACTAATTAAAAATAAAAATAAAAATAAAACATACATATAAAGTGAAACTGAGGGAATATATACTAGAAAAGAGGCAAAATACTAGAAAAGAGGCAAGGATAATATCTATCTTTTGTAAATAATAAATATCCACATCTTCATTTCCTTGGTATTTGATTTTGAAATTCTATAATCTCGTTAAAGATCAATAAATTTTAAAGCAGAAATTGGTATGTCTTGATCATTAATTGTGTTATCTTAAATTAAATCTGAATTTGTTTTAATTAAAAAAAATTGACCAGAATAAGTCAGTTCAAGTTCATTATTGGGTAGCCTCACATGTATATATGGAGATCTACCTCGAGAGTCAAGTTCTTTATATACGATCTTATAATACTATTTTCAAATTGAAATGTATCAAGCAAAATTAAACTTCTTTAAAAATCAAAATAATAAAGAATGTAGATTAAGGAATCATCTTTTGTTATCAAACATCAGCCGAAGGTGTTTAGCTGAATTCTCGTCGTCAAAAAATTAAATACAATGAAGCTTCTATTATAACAACAAATGGAGTTCAGACTTGCTATATAGGTCATGGGTTCGATTGCTAGGTGCGGCACATACATATTTTAAATCTCTTCAATGAAATTATGAGCCTTCGCCACTACGAGAAAAACAAATTGGGGTCTAGCCAGGATTATTGCAACCATTGTTGTCTTGGCCATTGTGACCACCTTGACCATTTGGTCTAGCCACTATGATAACAGGAGTCGTCTTGATTTTGAACCTTTCATTTCTCATCTCACCTCCAACACTTAAACTTCTCTTTATGGTAGTTTGAGTTTTCAACTTCTTCTTCTTTCGTATAGCAACCTTCAATTTCTTGAACACCTCCACTGATTCTTCATAATTCATTTTCTTGATCAATTCCCTTCTTTTCATATAGACTTCCCTCAATGATTCCAAAAGTTCCAGCAGCCTTGGATCAAGCTGCAATCTATCTTCGTTTTTATTATGGTCATGGTCAAAATCATTTCCAGTACTATTACTAGTGCTTGCTTCTGATGGCATGGTTCTTGTTTCTGTGGTATCATACAAGTCATTTGTGGACATTTTTCTAAATATGAAGTTTTTGTCTTGTTTTTGGGTACTTTTGTTTGGCTGCTCCTACCTATATATATTAGGGGGATTGAAAGAAGTGTTCTTCTTCCTAAACGTGTAGTTTAACTTGACAAACAAATGAACTATGAAAACTAAGTCAAATTTGACAAAGTCAGAAAAGACTCCAACAAGACATCTAAATTGTTTCTTTTTTATTAAGATGGTCTCTTGTTTGATACTTGCACTCCAACATTGAATTTTCAGAATCAAGTCTATTACCGAAAGGTTGTGATGAGATGAATATGATCTCTCCACTCTTAACTAGAGTTTTCGGGTTCGAGCCCTGAGAATGAAAAAAAATCCCGGTACAAAGAGTTTTCTTGTTTAATGAGCCTTACGCGGTCCTGGTTAGGAAAAAAGATGAAGTCTATTTAGGTCCGGACATCTTTTATTTTTTCCTTTCTAAGTTCTCGTTGGTTCTTCGTTTTCATTAAAGTAAACTGTCCCCAAGAAGAAATTTTAGTTACTGTAATTCTTTTGCATTGTTCATGTATAAAAGTTAAAACTCTTAGCAAAATGTCCTCGCCTAAAGTGCCAGCCAACCCCATCCCCTTATAGAAAAAAAGAAGAGTAAAAAGACCTTAAGCAAAGGGGAACAGTGTTGGGTATTTTTGCTCTATGGTACTTTATAAAGCAGTACGGGAAGTATATAACTATTACAAGTATTCGAAAGGATAAACAAAGATTCAATAATTCAACTAGTAATCTGAAAATTACAATATTACCACAAAACTGAAATTACAATTTTGTTGAAGACGGAAAAATGGAAACTGGTTTTGCTGAGTCGAGTGTGGCACTCTGTCCTTAAGACAATATTGCCCCGTATGTATCCTTTATACGTCCTGGACAATTTGTCTCCCAAGATAAAACAGCAATGGAACACTTGAGCAAAGGAAACTCAAGAGCTACCGTGAAGAATATTGAGTAAACGAAATGATGCCTTGGAAGGTGTAGGAAGAAACTGTTTTGCTTGTGAATTTTCGTGTATCATATATGTGTGTTCTTAGTGCTCAACAATGGTGTAAGGGGGTGTTTATATAGGTGATGGAGGGGCTGAAAAACTGCCTCCATAATAGCCAAGTAATGGCCATTATGGAGGTAGTAAAGTCACCAACATAAATGGTGAAAGACCAACGGATTTGGCCATTATAGGAGGAGTAATTCAGCCAAAATAAATGGCTGAATTGAGTGTTTGGCGTTTCTTCTTTTGACTGTCCAAATTCTGACGTTCTGGAAACTTCAGGGACCAAACTGTACATCTTGAAACTTCAGGGACCAAACTGTTCATCTGAAAGAATTCTGGTCCGAACTGTACATCTGGAACTTCTAGGACCAAACTGTACTTCTGGCAAAGTTCTCTGGCCCAAAAAGATAATATCAGAAGGCCCACAGCCCACGACCAGTGGCCCGTGGACCCGTGAACCCGGAACCCGGAACCCGGAACTCGGAATCGGAACCGGACCGGACGGGCGGCGGCGGCGTGCGTGGTCTTTCCTTGAACCGAAGCACATCTAGGGTCCTCCCTCCTTTAAACACATGGGATACCCCTTGGGGTCCCAAACCCCAAACCAATTTCGAGTCTTATATACACAATAATATTTTCTTCCTCTACCGATGAGGGAGAATTGAACACAATACCACATTTTCCATGCTTCAAACACCTTACTTCGTGGACCAATATCTCTTTCATTTCTCAATGAAATTTGACGATTCTTGGCCCTACAGTTATCTACGTACTTAATAGATCATGCATGTGTGAAGAACCGGATTCTCCAACATACGTAACACTAGTGTTTAAGCCGTTAAAGTTGGTCGGTCGCAACTCCCGCCAAAGGCTAATTTCCAACAATCCCCTCTTGAAAGAGATTTTGGCGCACTCACATGGTGTCTTTTCATTTCCAGCAATATTTCAGCGGACCGATGTTGCATAAGGAAAGGTAGCCTCAGCTTTGAACCTTCCATAGTTGAATACCATCGGACTTACTTACTGCGCGGTGAACGTGATGTCTTGAACCGTCAGTGTTTAGTGTAAGCCAAGACAATGATATCAACACAACAAATTCCCTTACTCTCTTCTTCGTAATGTTTTGTCCGTTTTGGCCATGGACAACGTCTTGGATTCTTAAGTGCGTTCATTTTGAGGCGGCCCGTCCTCGCACTTAAATAGGTGGTCTCCTACAAGGTATCCTGCTATACCCCACTTCACAAGTGTTAGGAACCATTAAAAGTTTCCCAAAACCTAACCTCATTGTTGAGGAGCATTACAGAGTTTTGAAAACTTAACCTTTACCCACACCGCAGATAGCACTTAAAGTCTATCGCGGGAGCGACTTTTGGATTTGGTGTTTCTTTTGAAATCACTATCCGAAGTGCTCATGCTTCCACTGAAGCGATCAATTGAACCTTCTGACTTAGTTTTCCCATTAAACCAAATTATTGGGATCTCCAGTTAGTAAGGTTGGGTTACCACTGTATTGGTCCGTATATTTTGGGTTTTAAGCCCATTCCCCTAGACAGGCAGAACACTTGATCTCCGGGTAGTCCCTTAGTTAGTAAACAAGGAAGGGACACCCGTGATGATCAACTGCCATACGGTCTTATGTCTCTTGACAAATCCTGACAGATATGTCCAGACGCCGTCATCCGTGTCCTTCCTAAAGCCGACCGGCTAGCCACGGTGTATACCTGCTGAAGGCACGGGTTTCTCCCAATAAGGGACGTCCTCTAAGGAGTCGTGAAGTTACTCAACTTCTTTCATGCTTTGTATAAAGCGATAAACTCCGATTCCATCATGAATCGGCCGATTCAAGTTTGCTTAGAGGATTTTCCAAGAACCACCATACACATTTACTTGTGGCTTTGGTGTTCTTCAGATCTGATGTCCAGTTTGCATCATTGTGTTCTCTCAGATCCGCTGGACATCCAAAATACTATAATCCGTAGATAAGCGAATAATTCAGATATCGTCATATCCGACTTAACGCCTTCTATTGATCATGTATTAAGATTATCAGTGAACCTTAGTTCAACTGATCTGATTGTAGGACGACACCAGGTCGGTTGTAGTGTGTACAATACATTGAACTACACGTGATCTGTGCGTATCGCTCCTTGTCTATGTGTGCACCATGATTCCAATCAGTTCTATGATTCATATCCATTGATGGCTTCAACGAGACTGTCAACTATAGAACAGTCCGTTAGATGTCTTTAGAAATCCAATTCCTAAGATGTCATCTGTGATATTCATATCTTTCATATCGAGACTTTGTTTCAATATGACTTTTACTTTCAGACTGTTGATTCTCCAACTGTTGGCTTTCTAACTTTAGAGTCAATGTTTCTGTGGTCAGATTCATTGTTTCTGTTTTATCTGAAACTTTCAGGACCAAAATGTAAACATTTCAGGGACCAAGATGAAAGTTCAAGAAGAAGCCCAAGAGTCCAGAAAACCAACTCTGATTCTCTTCTTCCAACTCTCCGATTGGGAAGGCTGTTTTAACATTCATGCCATGCAAGACTGCAATGGCCCATGATGTTAAGCTACGCCCAGGGGAGCACATGTACAAGTAGCCGAGGCTTTGAACTCGTCAGTAGATCCATCTACTTTGTACTCACTTTTGAGTATCATTTTTCACAACCCAAAGGTTCTTTTCCCGGAGGAAGATCAACCATTACGCAAGTATGGTTCTATATGATGGAATATATTTCTCTCTTTAGCTTCTTTCCAAAGCAGCGCTTTTGGAGATAACAATTATTTGTTAATTGTCCATGGTTCGTTCTTAACCATACAAGCTAGAAGGACTGGAACAAGTCTTTGTCCCCTCTTTGCTCCGTCTTGGTTCAACATCTAGAATCCTGAGTTACGTAGATCACGGAATATTAAGTTCGGATAGCCAGAACTTTCGAGTCTGTAGAGATCTGAGCGTCTAGTTAGGACGATCAGGCCCTCGCGGTTCTTGTTAACCTTGAGCAATTACTCATTTTCCTTTTCAAGGAATGTTATCTTATAAGAATTCAGCATTCTTTGACGCCAAGAGGCGATAAGTACTCTTGTTATTTACAGATCCAGGGGATATGCAATCTGATCTTAGGTCGAACTTGACTCGCTTTGGTAGTCCAACTTCTACCAAGCCACCCCACATCACAACTTTTGTATGTGAGATCATTTTCATGTCTCACACGGAGAGTTATCCTTATCCTTATGCGGAGTTCTGTTGAGAATCGCATTAGCGGTAAGGATCGCCTTGCCCCACATAATTTAGGCGTACGGGTTTGCGCTTGGCTAACACCGTTAGACTGAGGTGAGTAATGAACAGTCGTTTAATGAACGTTGCTTCACATTCTCCCCCTCTATCGCTATGAATTTCGCAATCCATAGGCTAAGTTGATTTTCAACTTCTGCTTTGTAGTGCTTATCCGCTTCAACAACTTCATCTTTGCTTTTTAACAAACAAATGATTCCATACATTGTACCATCATCAATGAAGATCACAACGTACTTGTCTCCCCCCTTTATTTTGTATAAACTTCAAATCACCCAAGTAGGTGTGACTAAGTTCTAGAGGAGTGGTGCTTCTTTCGCTATTCCCTTGACGGAATTTGGAAAGGTGATTTTGCCTCTTCGCCTACCTCACATTCATTTTGAGGGTTTATGTCGAAAGGAGGCAACAATCTCAACATCGTTAGCTTTTGAATGACTTACTATTTAACGTGTCTTAATCTATGATGGCATAGATGCACGGATTACAAATATATCATTCATTTGGCTATAGACATATTGTACCATTCTTAGTTATTACAGACCTGTTGGACTAGTCTCAAACCAACTTGACCAACAACGTCCCTTAAACCAAGTTAGGAACATGTATCACCTCTTTGTAGAGTGATCCATTCCTTGAAGTCCTATTGAGGACAACCTCTCCAGCCCCTTTGATTTTAGAGGTGGCGTTGCTTCACATGAAACGACCTCTTGCGTGGTTAGAGGCGTGTCGGATCATATGTGATCTCGATACTGCCCCCACCGGTTGCTTTGGCGGCATCGAGTGTCCAATTTCTTTACTGCCTTTCTTTAGGCCTTCAGATCATTAAGACCTGGAAACTCTGGCCCACCACACTAGGTGTCCATTACTTTTCCTATGAAATGAATTCTGGCCCCACTCCAGTCACCCGGAGGCTATGTATGACTGAGTGTCCAATATCATCTTACCACTATACTGTTAATATCTTTATTATCAGTATTTGTTATGAAGTATTTCTCGATATTATTACCATCATTATGCACTCTATGTGATAGTACAGGAAAATGATTACTGATGACGGAGTTGTATTTGCTGATTCTGATGACACTCCCCCCCCCCCACCCCCCGATCCCTCTCTGTCGTGTTTAAACATATACATCAATTATGCCTCGAAAAATTAGTTGGGTTTGGCTTGATGAATCATCACGATCGTGTTGCTCCATTTATATCCATCTCAATCTAATATTTGGAGTTTTAGGTTCTCTTGCACTAACAATTCTCTACCCTTTCTACTGATAATGTTCTAATAAGACCAAAAGACTCCAGGCAAACATTAGTAAACGCACTCGTATTTTTAGAATTCAATCCCAACAAATTGGTCTTGCCTATATGAATCTTTTTCTTCTATTGTGCTTTATTTTTTGCCAAGTCTACATAGATTCCAAGAGATCGTAGGTCTTCTGAGACATCTTCCTTGTGATTGTAGGTCTACTTTATCCCCGTTTAACATTTTCAATCAACATAGTTTCATAGTTAAATTTCGGTGCATCTTGAGATCAACATAGAACTTGGCCAATTATCTCAAGAAACCTTTTCTTGCCTTTTCTTTCATATGCGTTACTTGCATCTTTTGTCAAATGTGATCATTTTTAGTCTTGTTTAATCTTGTATGACCAGTTGACCACACATCCAATTTTTACACTCGTATTTTTGTGACACTTATCTTGTAGATATGTTGGATCTCGGAGCCCAACATTATATCATATGGCATTGTCAATCTTACAACCATTCTATAGAATTTACCTTTCACTAAACCGTAAATATTCCCTTATCACATAACACACTAGTAACACTTCCCCGTTTCAATATTTTGAATTTATGTGTACATCTTCGTCTATCTTACCATTCTACCGGAACATTGAACCTAGATATCTGAATTAATTTTGTTTGTGCACCGAAAGGAATTTTGGCCCACTCCAGTCGCCCGGAGGCTTTGTATGACTGAGTGTCCAATATCATCCTATGAAGGATCTTCTGCCAAATAGTATGACAGGTTCTACGTCTTTAACTTTTAGACTTCTTCCGTTATGATTGGTGCCCAGATAATTCTTGGCGCTTCTTAAGAGTGGTAACATTTTTCGCACAGTTAATGGATCTCTCTCCATCGTATGTGCGAACATACTTTACACACTTTTAATCAATACACTTAAAAGAACGGATCTTTTTAAGTCGTTTACAAAATCCAACGGAAAAGAAGATGAGATTAAACTTCTGATTTGTTAAAGCGTAAGGAATATAAATTATTTTCATATTCCTCCTTACTTTAATCCATTTTTAATCAGACATCATTTAATCTTAATTCTTGACAAGTAAGAAAAATACTTATCATTTAATCTTTATTCTTGACAAGTAAGAAAAATACTTATCCCAATTTCGGATTCTGGCTCACTTCAGTCACTTCATCAGACTGAGTGTCCATTTCCTTCTCACCATTATTCGGATCTTTTATGCGTGATAGATGTGAGGCCTTCTGCTGCAAGATAGAAGTACATCTTCAGTCTTCTCCTCTTGTCCCAGTTGACATCCTCAGGCTCTCGAGAGCGTTTGTTCCCACCAGTCTTGGTAGCGGTGACACTATGAACACGTTCATCATCATCACTCTCTTCTACCAGAAAACCATTTCCATATCCCGATTTGGTCACACCACTTTTGACCGACATCTTTCGAACACTAATAGTAATACTATACAAATATTGTCTTAAGTTGTTGGGTATTTTTGCTCTATGATACTTTATAAAGCAGTACGGGAAGTATATAACTATTACAAGTATTCGAAAGGATAAACAAAGATTCAATAATTCAACTAGTAATCTGAAAATTACAATATTACCACAAAACTGAAATTACAATTTTGTTGAAGACGGAAAAATGGAAACTGGTTTTGCTGAGTCGAGTGTAGCACTCTGTCCTTAATACAATATTGCCCCGTATGTATCCTTTATACGTCCTGGACAATTTGTCTCCCAAGATAAAACAGCAATGGAACACTTGAGCAAAGGAAACTCAAGAGCTACCGTGAAGAATATTGAGTAAACGAAATGATGCCTTGGAAGGTGTAGGAAGAAACTGTTTTGCTTGTGAATTTTCGTGTATCATATATGTGTGTTCTTAGTGCTCAACAATGGTGTAAGGGGGTGTTTATATAGGTGATGGAGGGGCTGAAAAACTGCCTCCATAATAGCCAAGTAATGGCCATTATGGAGGTAGTAAAGTCACCAACATAAATGGTGAAAGACCAACGGATTTGGCCAATATAGGAGGAGTAATTCAGCCAAAATAAATGGCTGAATTGAGTGTTTGGCGTTTCTGCTTTTGACTGTCCAAATTCTGACGTTCTGGAAACTTCAGGGACCAAACTGTACATCTTAAAACTTCAGGGACCAAACTGTTCGTCTGAAAGAATTCTGATCCGAACTGTACATCTGGAACTTCTGGGATCAAACTGTACTTCTGACAAAGTTCTCTGGCCCAAAAAGATAATATCAGAAGGCCCACAGCTCAGGACCCGTGAACCCGGAACCCGGAACCCGGAACTCGGAATCGGAACCGGACCGGACGGGCGGCGGCGGCGTGCGTGGTCTTTCCTTGAACCGAAGCACATCTAGGGTCCTCCCTCCTTTAAACACATGGGATACCCCTTGGGGTCCCAAACCCCAAACCAATTTCGAGTCTTATATACACAACAATTCTTTCTTCCTCTACCGATGAGGGAGAATTGAACACAATACCACACTTTCCATACTTCAAACACCTTACTTCGTGGACCAATATCTCTTTCATTTCTCAATGAAATTTGACGATTCTTGGCCCTACGGTTATCTACGTAGTTAGTAGATCATACATGTGTGAAGAACCGGATTCTCCAACATATGTAACACTAGTGTTTAAGCCGTTAAAGTTGGTCGGTCGCAACTCCCGCCAAAGGCTAATTTCCAACAAACAGAACTACAGAAGGAAAGCAAACAGAATGATAAAACTATATATTGTAGCCACCTGCCAATAATTTCATTTAGTTCTGACAGTTTACAACACACCTAGTATACAACAACAACTTCGAAAACCAAAGGTATATTGCTGAGGTTTCTCTATGACCACTAACTTGACTGGGATTAAGAAAATGATACACAAACTATAGAACAATTTAACCTATGTAAACTCTTCTCAAAATATTTGAGGTATGTGGAGACTCTTAACTAAGAACTGTATTGTAAACAATATCAATTACTATACATACCTGTCTGATCATTCATAGTTAAGTTTTTTGAGAATACTTCACCTGAGGGTAGTTTTGGCACCACCTCGGGGAACAAGGTTGAGAACGAAAATGAGGGAGGTAGACCTGCCTCATTCGTAGGAAAATTTCTCGAGAATACTTCACCTGAGGATAATTTTGGCACCATACCTGGGTACTCGGGATAGGTAGGGTATGTAAATTTACTAGAGAAGGGAAGACGTGAACTCGAGTTAGGATTAAACCTCATTGGAGATGGTAGCTCTGCATCTAAGGTGGTAACAGAGATAGGCCTGTATGAAGGAACTGAAGAAAACACCTCCGGGAAAGTTCTTGGGGATGCAGAAGTAAACCTATTACTTCTGGTAACGTAATTTGATCGAGAATCCACGTAAGGACTTGCAGAGATTTCACAGGTGGAAGGTTCAGGAGAATAGTTTGCTGAACTGAATCTCGAGGGAAATACCGGGTACTCCATGGCCTTGATAGAAGATCCAGCTATTAGCGGCAGTGAGCTGTTGATTTGTTTATTTAGTGAAAGTTTAGCTTGTTCGAGTTCCCCGAGGACAGAACCTATACCATTCGAAGTGTTATGAGACACCAAGGCAAGTTCATAACCTGTTTGAAGAGCTTGTCCTGTTTGCAAACTGCTAGCTCCAGAACATGAGGTAGTATGTACTTGGGGATGCATGGGGGAACAGGTCACAGGAAAAGACTGATGGTGACTACAAGCAAATTTCTGGCTGTGACTTTCTAAATAATTCCCATTAGACATCGAGCGGGTAAACTCTGATGCTGTGGAATCTGATCTAACAGTCCTGCTTCCTTTTTTATCGTCCAAGCAGACCACATTGGAAGATCTTTGCATGTCTTCATATTGCCCTATAAGTTGTGCTTGCTGATGTAAAGCTCTTTGCATGTCTTCATCATTCTTATCTGCTTGCCTTCCATTTCCTGATACACCTGATGCAGAAACGTCCACTTGATCATTTGCATCGCCGTTGCCAGCACCATCCGTCAAGGATTGAGGCCCATTGTTAGCAGAACTTGGAAGAGCCTCAGAGGCACACTCAGCAGAACTATTTTGTAAATCATCACTAGCTGATCTGGTCACACAAAAGGAATAAGGTCCAAAATGAGAAATGATTAAGGTAATTTATCCAAAAAACAATTGCAATGTTTATCGTATATGTGCTGGTCATATGTAGGAGTATGTATATGCATTTATATGAATTAGGGGTCGTTTGGTAGGAGGTATTAGAGAAAATAATAGTGGTATTAGCTTAGGTATTATTTAATCCCTAGTTTGGTAGTGTTTCAACCTATGAATAACTAATAACCGCCTATTCAGTACTAAACCACAACAATACCAATACTATTCCTATTCTAATACACTCTATTCATTAAATACAACAAACCAAACAGTCGATAAAAATAATGTCGACATAACTAATCCTAGCATTGATAATACACCATATTTACTACTATTCTTATACACCTTACCAAACGACTCACTTAAGGCTGTTGTATCAAAAGAATTTACAAAACAGTTTAAACTCATATGAAGTGTAATTCTAAATGAAGCGACCTGGTATCCCTGCGCCTTATCCGTCGGCATGATTTAGCACCCCGTTTTGGAGAAGAAATGCCGGTTGATGTAAATTTACTACATCTCCTCCTATTAGAATCAGTGTATTTCCTCCTGTCCAAAGAATGCAAAGAACCTTTGTCACTTTTCCACGACAAACTTCTGGCAGTTGATGGAGAAGATGCAATCTCCGAACTTGAGAATGTATCCGCATCATCTTCTTTCTCTTTCGCACTTGACGAAATTTCCCCTCTATCTGTTTTATTTTCAGAAACTTTTGAATCAGATAAGATTGTTTCCTGATCAGAACCTGAACTGAATTCCTCCGAAACATCATCTACTGCATGGTTCTCTAATATGGACAGAACAGCTGCTGTGGCCTTCTCAGCTTTCTTTCTTTGCAGAGACACAACTTTTAACTGCTCTTCGAGCTCCGAGACCTGTAACATATGGAAGCAGTTAGTTGAAATTAAATTTTCCTTTTCGAAGGGCAGAAAATCTCGGAATTGGAAATGACACATTAGATATCCGAAAAGAAGACGGTGTTATATGTGTGTACTTATATAGAGAATTAAAAAAAAAAGGGACTAACCCTCTGTGCAAGTTCATCAGCTCTCTGCTTTGCTGTTCGTGATGCAGACCTTTCAGCCAATAATCTCCCCCGGAGAAATTCAATTGTTGTATTAGAATCCTCAATGCCATTGATATTTCTGGTCAAGAAATGGGAAAAAATTAAAAGCTAACGAAAGTAACATCTGACTTGCTGAGGTTAAAAGGGCATAATACCATCCCACCATATGATTTTGACAAACAAATGGAATATAATATGCACGAGGATACAACAGAAGGTCCTGCCGGTAAAAAAAACCACGAGAATTTGAATCTGTACAAAATCGGTCCAGATCGCTGTGCCTTGAAATTTGCTATCCAATTCCCCACTTCTCCTTGTATCACAGATTGGGAATGTTGAAGGGGGCCACTTTGGAAGTTTACCTCATAAAGAGCTTAATAGACTCATTGAGTCTTATTACAATTTATAGGTGAAAAATCGAGCCTCGAGCTCTTAGCTAATCATTCAACTAAAACTATCAAGTCTACTAAAGATTACAGTCCAAAGATTATAGTTGAAAGATTAAGGACTAAACTTCAGGCAGATATCCCGATGGACCTAACTACTGTTAGTGATACAAAATCTCTTTTTTGTAAATAAATACGTATAATCATTATAATGAAGAAAAACTCAAATGAAGTACTTTCTTCCGTGGTATAGGGTTTATATTTCAGAAACTTAATAATCAATGATTTCAAAGGAAACCCCTTTAGTTTATAATTAGTAGAGAATAATCATTACAGTTTTTATAGCTAATCACTCATTATGGAAACTGGGAACAGACTGTAAGCTGGTATCACACTTCAAGCATTCACAAACATCAAAGACATTTATCATTACCAAACATAGTTTTTCTTAGACTTAGAAGTTGCAATGAACTAGTAGAATAGGTAATAAAGACTAAGGTCGCCTAATCTGGAGGTTTCTCTGAACACATCTTTTCTTGCTAAGTTTTTCTTTACTAGTCTGTGAGGGCTGGTGCAGCTTAAGATACTATTTCAAAGAAGAATAAGGCATCTGTCGCATATCTTAGCATATCCGGTTCTCAAATTATAAAATTTCACTGCACATGATAAAACACAAAGTAGTTAATTGCCCTACCTCTATATGACAGAGCTATGTTTAAAAATCCAGTCATCATCCCCATGTCTAGTTGTGAATCACGTAAAAATGAGATAGAGAAATTTATTAAGAGTTCAATTAACCTATTACTAAACCTATAAAACATGGATTTTCAGCTAAATTGGTTTTTCCAGATCCATACTAAACACACCGGGTTAGTCACTAGCTCCAAAAACTTATGAAAAGAGCCATGACTATTTTTTTCTTTTTTGATAACCGTGGTATCCGGGCTAACAACGTACACGTATCAGATAACTCTGTCCACCAAAGTTAGAACAGATGAAAAGAAACGACCTAGTATTTTTTACTTTGTTGGGAATTGAACCCGAGATCTCATGGTGCTCAACCCACTCCATTGACCACTAGGCCACACCCTTGGGTGCAAGAGCCATGACTATTAAACCTCAATTTATAAATCAAAGAGGACATTTAGTTTGTTACAATGAGCATTCTAACACATTAGTTTCCATTGCACTTCCTATAACTGACCTAATTAAAAGAAAGAAAAGAAACACAACATGAAGGTCCGAAAAGGATTGTCCTAGTATGACTTGGCATGCAATTTAAGAAAAAGTAAGAATTTTGAAATGTGTGATTCAAAACAAATATATTTATGTGATTGTAAATCATCAAATATGTTTATAAATATAGAAATGTTTAGAAACTAATAAGGAAAGTATTTAAGAAATAAAATAACATTCTGAAATGTGTGGTGCAAAACAAACCTTACATATTTGTGTGATTATAAATTATCTCATATGTTTCATGTTTAAAAACTAATAAGAAAAAATAAGATAATCTTTTTTGGGACAGAGTGAGTATTTAACTATTGTACTCAAAAGGCTAATACCCAGATAGGAAATTCAGATGAGTACCTCTGATCTTGATCTTCTTTCCCAGAACTTGTCATTCTTGAAATTAGTAGCACAAAACCTCAGCTCCTACAACAAATGAAAGTACTTAAATATTGTACTCAAAATAACTAACTAAAGAGCCAAGTCATTAAAGAGTTTTTCCAGAAGAATTGAAGACATTAAATTAACATATTTTTGACTGATTTTTTAATCCATAGGGAAGAATCAAACTTACTGACCTTGAAAATGAAGCTGATTTCTGTTGGGAAACAAACCCCTTTTAAGGCTTAAAGGGAATGAGTTGAATTCATATGTTGACTCATTATCAGAAGCAAGTGTTGTGTTGGTATGAGTTTCAGTGCAGGGGTACCTTTGGAAATCAAGAAAGTTAGAGTTTTTATTACTTATTTTATTTTAGTTTCTTATCTGGTGATCAGTATATGTTATTAATCTGTATTCCAAATAAAATCAGTAAATAATAAACACTGAAAATAAACAGAATCAGTGTTGAAACATAAGAATAATTTTTTCAGAATATAATCGATCCCACTTAGTTCAAAGTGTGTCCTTAAGGAAATTATTCCCCTCACAGTACTCGAGGTTGATGGAATATCCCCTCCCAGGATAGAACGATTGTCTTACCAGAATAGTAGTACTCCAAATTCAGGTAGCGGCGAACCACTCAACGGCAGTATATCACACATAATTTATTTGTACAGAAGAAGAAGACGAAGTTTGTGTTGTTCAGAAAATTCGTAAGTAAAATTCTGAGGAATCAAACGAATTTATAGCCATGGAAGTACTGTTTCTGAAGGTTTGCAACCTTTACGAGCGACCATCAAAATCGGTGGGAAATTTAAATATAGAAAAGAAACCGGGTCGCGGGTCAGACGCGGATCCGGCCGGGTCGCGGGTCAGGGTCACTAACGGGTAGGATTGGATAAGTTAATTAATTTAATTAAATAATAATTAATTAAATAATTAAAAATTAAAGAAAATTTGGTCCAAAAAGATTATCAATCAATCAGATCATTTGACCAAATCCAAATCCAAATCCGAAGCCGAAGCCGAGCGAGCGACGACGACGGCGCGAGGGGTCCTTGCCCCCTCAACCCTTTTACTGACAAGAAGGAGTAATTCTACTTATAAGTAGAAGAACTTTTATTTCCACTACCGATGTGGGACAAATGCTTATTTTATAAAGCAAGAGGGAACTCCCACTTTTCTTTCCACTACCGATGTGGGACACCTCCCACTTTTCTTTCCAATCATTTCCCATTCACCAATATCAATACCCAACAATCCCCCACATGAATGGGGAATGACTATAATATAAAAGCGCGGACAAGTGTGATATACAAGCGAGAATTGACTGCATCTGGATAAGTAGGTTTTCCTTTGAACTTTCCGTAGTGAACTTATATCGGATATACTCGATCAATCGGTAGATTTGATATTTTTGAACCGTCGAACTTTGTTGTATACCTAGACAACATAAGTCACATAATCAACCCTCAACCGTTTATGGTTCTCATGATTGTGTTCGTTTCAGCCATGAACACATCCTGATTTCATGAGTGCGTAGAGAATGGGCCTTCACTGTCATTCCCCTTTAAAGCAGCTTACACTTAACACTCACATAAGTGATTTCTAAGCATGTGGTCCTATAGCCACATTATCTGGTCATACACTGCCAGATTTAGATAATCATTAAAGAACCTTAATGCTTTATTAACTCATTAACAAGCCATAATGTTTTATCCTTATTTCTGAACATTGTCTTCATCCGAGAATGGGTTGAGTTATTTGACAACGTTGAACCGTCAGTCACAACTTTGTTTGATCTCCTTGAACCTAGCTCTTGGGATCTCCATTCTGCTAGGTAGAGTTACCGCCATGATGACTTGTCCTTGGCCTTAACCCCATTCCCATTGATGATCTACTAACTCCCTCTCTAGATAAGCCTTTTGTAAGCGGATCTGCTACGTTATCTCTTGACTTTACATAGTCAATCGTGATAACGCCACTAGAGAGGAGTTGTCTAACGGTATTGTGTCTTCGTCGTATGTGACGAGATTTTCCGTTGTACATTACGCTTCCTGCCCTACCTATTGCTGCTTGACTGTCACAATGTATACGTATAGGAGCCAAAGGTTTGGGCTAGAATGGAATATCTTCTAAGAAATTCCGGAGCCATTCAGCTTCTTCACCGGCCTTGTCTAAAGCTATAAATTCAGATTCCATTGTAGAGCGGGCGATGCATGTCTGTTTTGATGATTTCCAAGACACTGATCCACCCCCAATTATGAAAACATAACCACTCGTGGATTTAACTTCAGATGATCCGGTGATCCAATTTGCATCACTATATCCTTCGATCACGGCGGGATATTTGTTGTAATGCAAATCATAGTCTTGGGTGTGTTTTAAATACCCCAAGACTCGTTTCATTGCCATCCAATGAGTTTGATTGGAATTACTCGTGAATTGACTCAGCTTGCTTATAGCATATGCTATATCTGGTCGTGTACAATTCATAATATACATCAAACTTCCCAAAACTCGTGCATAGTCCAATTGTGAGTCACTTTCACCTTTATTCTTTTGAAGTGCAAAACTTACATCAATTGGAGTCTTTACAATATTGAAATTTAAATACTTAAACTTGTCAAGTACTCTTTCAATATAGTGAGACTACGATAATGCTAGACCTTGTGGAGTTTTATGAATTCTGATGCCTAAGATCAAATCAGCAACTCCTAAGTCTTTCATATCAAATTTGCTAGCCAGCATACGCTTCGTAGCATTTACATCGGTAATATCTCTACTCATTATCAACATGTCATCAACATATAAACAAACAATGACTTCATGATTTGGAGTATTTTTAATGTAAACACATTTGTGACACTCATTAATTTTAAATCCATTTGCCAACATTGTTTGGTCAAATTTCGCATGCCATTGTTTGGTGCTTGTTTAAGTCCATAAAGTGACTTAACAAGTTTGCACACTTTCCTTTCTTTACCAGGAACCACAAAGCCATCAGGTTGTTCCATGTAAATTTCTTCCTCCAATTCATTATCAACATGTCATCAACATATAAACAAACAATGACTTCATGATTTGGAGTATTTTTAATGTAAACACATTTGTGACACTCATTAATTTTAAATCCATTTGCCAACATTGTTTGGTCAAATTTCGCATGCCATTGTTTGGTGCTTGTTTAAGTCCATAAAGTGACTTAACAAGTTTGCACACTTTCCTTTCTTTACCAGGAACCACAAAGCCATCAGGTTGTTCCATGTAAATTTCTTCCTCCAATTCTCCATTTAAGAAAGTTGTCTTGACCCATTTGATGGATTTCAAGACCATATACGGCCGCCAGTGCTACTAACACCCGAATAGATGTTATTCTTGTTACCGGCGAGTATGTGTCAAAGTAATCAAGGCCTTCCTTTTGTCTATAACCTTTGACCACAAGTCTTGCCTTATATTTGTCAATAGTGCCATCAACTTTCATTTTCCTTTTAAAAATCCATTTTGATCCTAAAGGTTTATTTCCAGGAGGAAGATCAACCAATTCCCATGTATGGTTGTTCAAAATTGATTCAATCTCACTATTGACTGCCTCTTTCCAAAATGCTGAATCAGAAGAAGACATCGCTGATTTAAATGTTTGAGGCTCATTTTCAAGCAAGAATATTACAAAATCTGGTCCAAAGGAAGTAGATGTCCTTTGACGTTTGCTACGCCTTGCATCCGCTTTACTTGGTGTATTTTCCTTTGGTTCTTCCCGCGGTCGTTTAGATCTTTCACTTGACGACTCACATTCAGTTTTATACGGATAAATATTTTCAAAGAATTCAGCATTATCTGATTCAATTACCGTATTAACATGAATTTCGGGATTGTCCGATTTGTGAACCAAAAACCGACAAGCTTTGCTGTTTGTAGCATAACCAATAAAAACACAATCCACAGTTTTTGGTCCGATTTTTACCCTTTTGGGCAAAGGAGCTTGGACCTTTGCTAAACACCCCCACACTTTGAAATATTTCAAGTTGAGTTTTCTTCCTTTCCATAGTTCATATGGAATAGATTGTGTTTTGCTGTGGGGCACCCTGTTGAGTATTCGGTTAGCTGTAAGGATAGCTTCCCCCCACAAGCTTTGCGGTAAACCGGAACTTCTTAGTAAGGCATTCATCATTTCCTTTAATGTTCGGTTTTTCCTTTCCGCAATTCCATTTGATTGTGGTGTGTAATGGGCAGTAGTTTGATGAATAATTCCATATTCTAAACATATCTCTGCAAAAGGAGATTCGTACTCTCCACCCCTATCACTTCTAATCATTTTTATCTTTTTATTCAATTGATTTTCCACTTCATTTTTGTATTGCTTAAATGCATCAATTGCTTCATCCTTACTATTAAGCAAATACACATAACAATATCGAGTGCAATCGTCAATAAAAGTTATAAAATACTTTTTCCCACCGCGAGATGGTATTGACTTCATATCACATATATCTGTGTGAATTAAGTCTAAAGGATTTGAATTCCTATCAATAGACTTATATGGATGTTTAACAAACTTAGATTCAACACAGATTTCACATTTAGATTTATTACACTCGAATTTAGGCAATACTTCTAAATTAATCAATTTTCGCAAGGTTTTGTAGTTGACATGTCCTAAACGAACATGCCATAAATTATTTGACTCCAATAAGTAAGACGACGCTGAATTTTTATTAATACTGTCAACAACCATTACATTGAGTTTGAAAAGGCCCTCGGTGAGGTAGCCCTTTCCTATGAACAATTCATTCTTACTTATTACAATTTTCTCACTAACCAACACGCACTTAAACCCGTTTTTGACGAGTAGTCCGGCTGAAACTAAATTCTTCCGAATTGTTGGAACGTGCATAACATTGTTGAGAGTCAGGACCTTGCCGGAAGTCATCTTCAGAAGTATCTTCCCATATCCTTCAACCTTGGCTGTTGCAGTATTTCCCATAAACAGTACCTCTTCGGGTCCAGCGGGAGCATAGGTTGCAAATGCTTCTTTTGTAGCGCAAACATGTCGAGTGGCACCAGAATCAAGCCACCACTCCTTTGGGTTTCCAACCAAATTGCACTCCGATAGCATTGCACACAGATCATCCATATCATCATTCTTTTCCACCATATTGGCTTGTCCTTTTCCCTTGTTCTTTTCAGGAGCGACAATAACTGGGGCTTTGTGGCTGACTTTCCCACAATTAAAGCGGTTGCCCTTGAACTTTTTCTTGTTGGAATCCTTCTCCTTTCCAGAAGGCCTCTTCCTTTTCTTGTTCTTTTTCAGAGCAGCATCTTCAACGATGTTTGCCCCTTCAATTGGTGAAGTCTTACGGGACCTCTTCTCAGCGGTTTTGTTATCTTCTTCGATCTTGAGACGAATCACAAGATCTTCCAACTTCATTTCCTTTCTTTTGTGCTTAAGATAATTCTTGAAATCTTTCCATGAGGGCGACAACTTCTCAATCATTGCAGCCACTTGGAATGCTTCATTTACTACCATACCTTCAGCAATAAGGTCATGGAAGATAAGTTGAAGCTCTTGAACTTGGGTTCCAACGGTTTTTCCATCCACCATTTTGTAGTCTAGGAATTTGGCAACCACAAACTTCTTCAAGAAAGCATCTTCAGTTTTGTACTTCTTTTCAAGTGCAGTCCATAGTTCTTTGGAAGTCTCTACTGCACTGTAGACGTTGTACAAGTCATCTTCTAAGGCACTCAAAATGTAGCCTTTGCACAAAAAATCAGCCTGTTTCCAAGCCTCAGTAACCATGAACTGTTGGTTGTCAGGCATGTCGGCGGCAGGCACGGGAGGGTCCTCATTGGTGAACTTTTGCATACCAAGGGTGGTAAGCCAAAAGAACATTCTTTGCTGCCATCCTTTAAAGTTGGCACCGGTGAACTTCGCAGGTTTCTCAGCCGGTGGCACAGCGGTACGAGTTGTAGGAGTAACCGCTGGTGCAGTATTCGCAGAGGTAGTTCCAGTCTCAATTGCCATTATTCGTTTGTCACTGTCAAATTGACAAACTGTTTTAGTTAATAAAACCAGAATATCAATTCAATCACAGACTTAAACGATGAAGATTTTATTTCTTCAAATCGCAATATATTATGAAACTTTAGTATTCCAACGAAGTTTTTATATCTTCAAGTCAGAATACTAATATTCATATGGAGCAGAAAACTACACAAGTTTTAATCTCCACACCAGAATACATCAACGATGAAGTTTTTATGTTCTTCAAATCGTTGTACAAGTATGAACTTTAATATTCCAATGAAATTTTTATGTCTTCAAGTCAGAATATGAAATTTCATACGGAGTAGAAAACCACACATGTTTTAGTCTCCAAAACAGAATACAAATTAATCAAAAAATATAATTTCCTTAATATTGTTATTAATCTGTATTTCAAATAAAACCAGTAAATAATAAACACTGAAAATAAACAGAATCAGTGTTGAAACATAAGAATAATTTTTTCAGAATATAATCGAGCCCACTTAGTTCAAAGTGTGTCCTTAAGGAAATTATTCCCCTCACAGTACTCGAGGTTGATGGAATATCCCCTCCCAGGATAGAACGATTATCTTACCAGAATAGTAGTACTCCAAATTCAGGTAGTGGCGAACCACTCAACGGCAGTATATCACACAAAATTTATTTGTACAGAAGAAGAAGAAGTTTGTGTTGTTCAAAAAATTCGTAAGTAAAATTCTGAGGAATCAAATGAATTTATAGCCATGGAAGTATTGTTTCTGAAGGTTTGCAACCTTTCTGAACAGCCACTGAAAACTGGTGGGAAATTTAAATATGGAAAAGAAACCGGATCGCGGGTCAGACGCGGATCCGGCCGGGTCGCTAACGGGTAGGATTCAATCAATCAGATCATTTGACCGAAGCCGAAGCCGAGCGAGCGACGACGACGGCGCGAGGGGTCCTTGCCCCCTCAACCCTTTTACTGACAAGAAGGAGTAATTCTACTTATAAGTAGAAGAACTTTTCTTTCCACTACCGATGTGGGACAAATGCTTATTTTATAAAGCAAGAGGGAACTCTCACTTTTCTTTCCACTACCAATGTGGGACAACTTCCACTTTTCTTTCCAATCATTTCCCATTCACCAATATCAATACCCAACAGTATCCGCAATAGGACCCATTAAATTCGTAGTCTCACCAAAAAGTCTCACATTACGTAAAATGCTCCTAACAAATGCGATTCTATATTCACCAGGGTTCAAACCTCCGAGACTTCTGATTATGCGATTTTCAATATTGATAAAATATTATTATAGAGAATCTACTTATGTATGGCATATATTTACTTATCACTATTGATCTGTATTCATATTTTTATTTTAACTAAGATAAATATCTTATATAGATAAATATTTAATAGACTGACTTGTCCTCCGATAGATCTTAGTTAAGTGATTTGTATTATATTCAAAATTATTCGGAATTTTAATTTTGTGAAGTACCGAGGCTTGAGTTTTAGC
The DNA here is from genome assembly GCA_029783415.1 of Anisodus acutangulus. Taxonomy (NCBI): domain Eukaryota; kingdom Viridiplantae; phylum Streptophyta; class Magnoliopsida; order Solanales; family Solanaceae; genus Anisodus; species Anisodus acutangulus. Next base: position 15,156,955 of record CM056498.1, read on the forward strand.
GATTAAATTCATCACCTTGTTTGAATTTGGTCTATAGTTTAATATTTTCAGTAATTTCAGTGAATTTCATACGTATAAATTTAGGTCTTGCTTAAAAGTTATGCATTTAAACAGATTCACATTTATACTACTTTCTAGATCTGGTTTTGCTCATTCTAATTACCATAAATAGTTATTATGATTTGATTCGAGAATCTTACGTGGTTGAATAAATAGACAATATTTGAGTTGAGTTAAAATCGAAGTTGAAAAAGTGGTTGTAGAAGTTGATATGGAATTCTTGAGGAAGAGGCCTTTAATTTTTGCTTAGTTATAATATATTTAGAAGCTCAAAAAACAAAGATTTGTGAGTTAATCGTGCATTTCAATTGAAATGCACGGGTAAATCAGTATTTCTAAATTAAACTTTATGTTAAAAATTTAAATACTGAACTTTAGGACTACTTCCCCGTCTCAAATTATTTGTTGTTTTTAGTTTTACATGTCCATAAGAAATATTAATTAGGAGGGGTTTTTGACTACTTTACCATTATTTATGTCTAAGTTATAATCTTTCTTCATAAATATTTAGTATATTTATGTGTCATCTCAATTAATGACACAATCTATTAAGGGTAGAATGGGAAAAATCTAATTAATTTTACCTTGAACTTCTAAAACGATAAATATTTTGAAACAATTCTTTTTAATAACCATGACAAATAATTTGAGACGGAAGAAGTACTATTTTTAAATATTAAAATATTATGACATGTTAATTATTATAAAAAGGCCTATGTTTCACGACTACGTTTTTGCTTCTACATTTTTTTCTTTTTTAAATGTATGTAACAAATTTGCCATATTTGGGGTCAAAGTCTGGATCAGTTGACGTTGACCATATTAGAACCTCAAATTTTGTTGGGGTCAAAATTGAATGAGAATTTTGGAAATAATGAGTGGTTGAAAGGACAAAACAAGTAAAATTTGGGTGACTAATTCCCCTTCGTTGCAAAGACTGAATAATTCATTTTCTTAAGATTTGTAGTCGGAACAAATTAATCAAAGTTCGTTTCGAAAATAACTTATAAATTTTAAGTGCCGAAAAGTATTTTTAAGTGTTAAAAGTCTTGAACGGATTTTATAATAAATAGTTATGTGTTTAAATAAAAATATTGAAACTGCTAATATAGAATTGATGTATTTGGTAAAAAAATAATGATAAAATTGTTCTTTTGTGTTAGATGGCTAAAATATTCTTAAAAAATGTAAAAAAAAATATAATTTTAAAGTATTCTTATAAAAAGAAGTAGAAACGATTGATACAAAGTGGAGAAGCAGTTAGGGGTTTTGTTTTGAGAAAGATATTTGAAAATTGGAGAAACTAATAAGGATAAAATAGTAAAATATTTGATCAAACCAAAAGTGATTATAAGCTGAAAAAAGTCATAAGTTGGTGATGATCAGCTTATAATTTTTTTATAAGCGCTTAGCCTATAAGCACTTTAGTGTTTATCAAACGTATAGATAAGATAAAAAGTATTTATCAATTTAACCAACTTATATGTTTAGTCAAACACCCTCTTAATCCCCTAATTATAACATGTAAAGTAGCTACTGGTTTTTTTATTTAAGCAACATAAATCTATAATTTGTATTCAAAAAGGAAAAAGATAGGAGAAGATCACAACAACAACAACAACAAAATATTCAGTGTAATCCTATAAAGTGGATCTGAGGAGGATAGTTTATACGCAGACCTTATCTCTACCTTTATGTGATAAATTGTCTATTTCCGATAGACACAATAATTATACCTCAGTCCCAGATAAATTAGGATCCATTATATGAATTTTCATTTCTTATTTAAACTTATTTTATATCCACATCATACAAAATAATATAAAATAAACGTAAAAATTAAGTCCCACATTCCCTAATCTTGTTTCCCCACCTCCCCTAAACCTTTTTCTTAAAAAATGGGTTAATGACGAGATATTTTTGCAGAACACTTTTTATACAAAATGTCTCCCTTCATGCTTTGAAAATCTACTTTTTATACAAAATATCTCCTCTTCATTGGGGCTTTGGTTACAGAGTTTTAGGGGCTCATCATAACGTTCAAATTCACTTCTCAAGTGAGAAAGTATACACGATCGTCGTAATATAAATTACTTAATTATGAGTCGGGGTCGAATCCACATGGAACAATATAAAGACGATTAAGAAAGTAAAGGATTTAACTCTAAGCTAAGCCAAACAGTTTTTTAATATTTGACTTCTAATGTAAAAACTAATAAAGATAAAACTAACCTAGAAAGCAAGCAAAATGATCAATGACCACAAGCATAGATACATGGGAACTTACTCTCAAGTAACGATCTAATGTATTTACAATTTTATAACTAAGAGCGAGTTCATGTTAATAATTAATGATTTCTAAAATCTCATTGAATTTTTTTCAACCAAATCAATGAATTTTACTCTAAGCTTTTTCAAGCTTTAGAGTGTGATATTAAACACAATCAATTTAACTTCAAGTTAACTATCCTATTCCTAGCTCAAGTTATTAGATGAGGTTTAAAGCCTCAAATCCTTGTTAATGAATCTTTCTCAACCTCAACTTTCCTCCTCCGAGCTCAAATCGAAGTAAATGGGCGAGTCCTAAGATTAGTTAATACCTTAAAAGAATTAAAGAACAAGAATAAATAAAGAAACAAAGACTAAATTCATTAGAAATAAAACTCATTCAATACATAAGAATAACAAGAGATTTTATCCAACACTTGATAATGAAAATTCTCATAAACAAGATTCAAGTGAAAGAACAAAATACTACACACTTAAATATTCAATACATAACAAGGAATTGAAGAAAGGGATAAGAGTTTTCTCATTAAATGTGCTTCAGTCTCCTCTTCCAAAGTGTGGTTGATGAACCCTAGCTTTCAAGCTTGTAAGAATATGGAAAAAGATAATAGAAATTTGAAGGGTGTCAAATGCTATGGAAATAAAAGCAAGAGATGGAATATATCGAATGACAATTATGTTTCAGAATGTCATCAATTATGTCGTCCGACACCAGTAACAACATTTAGTAAAATGGTAACTTTAAAAGTAGATGCAGTGGAATTTAAAGAACACAATGGTTTAAATTTTTTATAAGTTATATAAATTATATAACTTATGATTATCAATGACCAAATGTATTGTATATATACTATATACAAAAATATAAATTCTTTTCTTTACAGATTTATAATATAAAATGGAAAGAAATTAAAAGTTGAAGTCGCAGATGACTTCTACCTGAAAAATCTAACTAGATAGACATAGACAACATCTCATTACAATCGCTCCATACAAAACTAATCTAGAATCTAAACAACAATTATAATGTTGGACAGAATGTCGTCGACACACTCAGGCAACACTTGTGATCCAAATTTCTGAGATGAAATCCCGAGAGCTCTCTTGGTATTTTTGCAATCTGATTCTGAATGATCGATTCACTATTGTGGCCTCTCTATTTATAGTAGATAATTCCCTTGAAAGGCTCATCGATCAGCTGTTATAGTTGAGGAAAAGATGAGCAGCTTGTGGTAGATGATTAAGGAGTGAAAATATCAACAACTTTGACTTGTTCCTTACTCGACTTATTCCCCAAGCTCTGACTCTTTCTCCCACATTTTACACAGCTCCAATTCACCATGCCTGAATTATTTTTACCTCACAATAAAATATTACTGGTTAGCGTGAAGTAAGACAAAACTATTTTTCGAAAATGTTGATCAAACAGTTATGACATTTGTCCCAACATTTTTATGCATTCAAATCAGTACTTCAGAAGATATGTTGGGTCAAATGTAACAACACCAAACCCAACATTAACAATCTCCCCATTTTTGCTTTTCTTCACAAAACTCATTACAAACCTAAAATGACTTAGGATATTGAGACAAATGTTGTCCTACATTTGTGATCAATAATATCAATGATATGCTCCCCCTTAACCTGCGATGGCTTTCAAGTAATCATGCGTGTAACGATTCATAGGATTAGAAAAGAAGAAAGATGTTAGCACATATATACATATCATTCACTTATATAGATTTATAAACAGATCATAAAAAGAAATATTCCATTGTCCACATAAATCAATATCCATCCTGTCGAACAGTTAGCTGCTCAGATTGAGCAACATTCACGACCCTCATACAGTATCAACCAATAGCAACAACTCCTCCTAACTTATCATACAGCAACAACAGCTTCCAGCAGCTTTCTACTCCTGCATAACTGCTTCTCTGCACAGAACAACAACCTCTAGCCTTCTTCCTTAGCTCCCCATGCATCAGCACTTCCTCTGCTTCCCTCGGCTTCAGCAACATCGTTTTCTCCCCCTTTTTATGAAGAAAACAGCAGCATGAACTGGTCTCTGGCTTGAATCAGAGCATTCCTCACAGCATCAACCTTAGAGATTTGTTGGTTAATCTTTGCAATTTGATTCAGAAGTCATTCAGTAGAAAGTGGAAACTGTTTTGGACCAGTGCTGTCAAGAATGTTGGTGATATTCCTTTCAACATCTGCACTATTTCCTTTCATTTTTCAGGGTAGATCGATGAATTTGTCTCTACTCTTCAAAACTGTTTTGTTTACCGTGTACAGTTTAGGAGTCTTCCCTAATGTGTCCTCCCTCTTAGGCTTAAGACCTTGGGTAGTTAAAACTTTGTATATCAGAGAGGGATAAGTGAGGATTGAGGTTGATTCTTTTTGTGCCAAGTTGGAAACTTGATGGAAGATCATTTTGCCCAGATCTACTCTCAAACCTTTCCCAATTTTATACAGCATGGTGGCTTGTTCTGTAGTGACAATTGACTCATTCATTGAAGGAAGCCAAATTTGTATAGCAATTTTGTGAAGGGTGGAAAATATGGCTGTTAATTTAGAGGCTGGACATCTAGAGATCCACTTATGCATTAGACCTCATGTGAGGTACTCAATTACTTCATCTCTATTGTCCAATGCATGATCGGTTTCTCTAACATTCTCCTTAGCATTTAATCTCATACATTGGTTTATAACAGCATGTGTGAAAAAATATACTTTGTTATAGAGATATACCTTCCCAATTTTCTTCGAGTAGGTATCCTCTATAGCAAAACTCAAATTAGCATAAAACAACCTAACTATTTTATCAACATACGGTCTTTTTTTCAATAACAGATCCTATGAGTTGTCTTTCTTTTAAGAACTCTACCAAGCCATATTCTTAACAGGAGCCAATGTCTAATACTTTTTCAGACCTAATAACTATATTCTTATACCAATCCCAATTATCAGAATTAGTTTTAGAATATAATTTGTCTGAGTAGACAGATACCTCAAGGTCAGAATCATATTCAGTTTTGGTGGAGGATGTTGGTGTTTTTGTCTCTTCTGATGTTGGCTAAAATGTTGCCTGAGATGTTGTGGCATCAGTGACAACATTTGAATCAACCCTTGTTCTAGTACTCCTGGAAATTTCCTTTGGAAAGAATTGCTTTAGTGGGGTTTCATAAGGAACTTCCTCGTTTTCTTGAGACACATCTTGCGGTACAGAAGCAGTTGGTTCTTCTTCACTCTCTTCAGTGGAGAGTACAAAGTCTGTGTCGTCACTGTCACTGCTTGAGCAAGCAAGTATAGATATATCAAAACTGGATCTTTTATTGCTCGGCTCTTCACGAATTGTTCTCTCAAACATTCTACTCGATCGACGAGTAGGAAAGGTGAAGGATCTTGGTCTTTTACTCAATGCTGAAATATCAGATGTTTCATCAATATCTATTGGATTGTTGTTATATCCTAGGTAGCTAATGTCTAAAGGTTCATCTAAACCTTTAAATATTATAGCTTTGGACAAGTCCTCTAGCGAAAAAGATAACTGGCATGGTTGATGAGGTTCATTGTGCTTAGATGATTTAGTGTTTGGAATGGTGATGGTTCCACCGGGTAGGTAGGATTATACCCGAGGTGTGATGTGATTTTCCTTTTTTTTTAAATTTTTAGGGAAAATCGGAAATGATAAAAAAATACCAAATGAGAGGAATATTTATATACATGGCAAACCTTTCTAAGCAACAAAAAAAATCTTTAGTTTTAGGAGTTTCTGATTTATCTAATAACTTATACCTAAATTTTTGGGATAAACATCACGGTAGAAATTCAATTTAATCATATCATTTTAAAATTTGAAATTCCTATTAAAACAAGACATAAAAATATGGAGAATATGATAATTCAACGATCAGATAAGCACAACATCCCAACACATAACACCTTCTGAAAATGTCAATGGCAATGTTGGCAACATTTTGGACAACACAAGTATTTTGATCTCACAAGAATTTTTCGTGTTGGCAACACATCAAGACACGTTTTATACATATTTCATGAGTTTGACCACTGGACCAATGTAACATTTTCCCATCGTGTCCTTGAACTAATCATAAAATACATACAAAAAGTTTTTTGTGTAAAAAATAAGAATACTTATATAGAATTCTCAAAATTCTTTTGAAGCACTTGATACTCCTATAGAATAGGAACGGTATCTTTTCAAGGGCTTTACCCATTTTGTATAGTTGCCAAATATTTGTAGAGGCTTTGCCTTATTTTGATACTCTTTTTTTATGATATATATGTATTTATATATCATCACAGAGAACAATATCATATTGGAATCACATTCTTATTGAAGGATCATGCTTGTGCGATCAAAAGTTATGCACCATAAAACAACAATAATCAATGAGTGATATTCCATAGGTAAATGTCACCCGAAATGTTAGACAATGTTTCAGCCGACATTCACCAAAAATGCATTCTTTTAGAGATTACAAAGACCAAGAGATTTCTTCAAACTAGAAAATATCTCATGGTCCAAAGCTTTTATAAAAATATCAGCTATTTGATGAATATGTTCAACATGTTCAATTTTAACTAGCTATTTTTTAACCAAATCTCTTAAAAAGTGATGTCTAATATCAATATGCTTTGTATGTGAGTGCTGAGCTGAATTTTTGAAAATATTTATAGCACTCAAATTATCACAATACAAAATCAAAATGTTGCTAGTAAATTCATAGTCGTCTAACATGTGTCTTAGCCATATTAATCGAGAGAAACAATTTCCAGCTGCTACATATTCAGATTTAGCAGTTGAAAGTGAGACATAGTTTTGTTTACGACTATACCATGAAACAAGATTATTGACAAGATAAAAACATCATCCACTTGTACTTTTTCTAACATCCACATCTCCAGCCCAATCCGAGTCACTGAATCCTATTAAGTTAGGATTAGTGTCTTTGGAATACCAAATTTCTAACTCACATGTGCCAGCAACATATCGAATAATAAGTTTCACGACGTTTAAGTGGGACATTTTGGGACAGGCTTGAAAACGTGCCCAAACACAAACACTAAACATAATATCTGGGAAACTAGCAGTAAGATAAAGAAGGCTACCTATCATAGATCGATATAATGTTGGGTCGACATTTTCACCAACATTATCCTTACATACCTTCTGCGATGAACCCATTGTCGTCTTCATTTGTTTAGCATTCTCCAAACCAAATCTCTTAACTAGATTCTTGGCATATTTACTTTGTGAGATGAAAATTCCATCATCACTTTGCTTTATCTGCAAGCCTAGGAAGAAAGTTAGTTCTTCAATCATGCTCATTTGAAATGTCGATGACATAGATTCAACAAATGACTTTAGATAAGACTGTGAGGCCGAACCAAAGACTATGTCATTTACGTAGATTTGAACAATAATGATATCTACACAGTGACGTTTAATGAATAAAGTACGATCATCTTCACCACGGTTAAAACCAAATTCAAGAAGAAAGTTAGTTAGACAATCATACCATGCACGAGTGGCTTGTTTCAACCCATACAGAGCCTTATTGAGCTTGTACACATAGTGTGGATGGTATGGATCTTCAAATACTTTTGGTTGTTTAACATAAACATTCTTATCTATATAACCATTTAAGAATGCACCTTTTACATCTATTTGGTATAAAGTAATTTTCAGACAACAAGCAATAGCCAGTAAAAGTCTAATTGACTCAATTCTAGCCACAGGTGCGAAGATTTTGTCATAATCGATTCCTTCAATCTGATTATATCCTTGTGCAACTAGATGAGCTTTGTTTCTAACAACTATTCCCGATTCGTCTGATTTATTTTTAAAAATCCACTTAGTTCCAATTACATTTGTATTATTTGGACGTGGAACTAAGTCACAGACTTCATTTCGAGAGAATTGTGCAAACTCTTCTTGCATTGCTTGAATCCAAAAATTATCTTTGAGTGCTTCTAAAATATTTTTTGGTTCTAAAGTAGATATAAAATAAGAAAGACTAACCTCTTGGTATATGGTAGACATACACACATACCTTACCATCTCTATGTAATTGAGTGGTTTTTTCCCTCTTATTTTAATTCCTTCAAAAACTCCCCCTATCACCTGGCCCGTGTGATAATTCTTCCTAATCCTTAATGAGGGGTCCCTTCGAACTTGATCTGATAATTCAACATGTGACTCATCATCCATGACCTCTGTGGTCTCTATTTAAGGTTCAGATGTTGCTTCGAGTGTGGCAACATTTGGGGCAACATCTGATTCTTCAACAGTCTGTGCATTTTCCACTGAAACTATAGTGTTATTTTCAGTTGTATTTCATGTAAGATCAGAAAAATTATCAAAAATAACATTTACAGACTCTTGTACAGTTCTAGTCCTCAGATTGTATACTCAATAAGCATGACTATTTTGAAAATAGCCAATACAAATTCCTTTGTCACTCTTAGAGTCAAACTTTGCCAAATGATCTCTATCATTTAAAATGTAACAAATACACTCAAAAACATAAAAAGTAATGCAAGTTAGGTTTCTTTCAATTTATAAGCTCATAAGGAGTCATCTTTGTTCCTGGTCTTAAGTAGACTCTATTAGATATGTGATATGTAGTATTTAAGGCTTTGGCCCAAAAAGGTTTTGACATTCTTTTAGAACTAATCATAACTCTAGTCATTTCTTGCAGTGTTCTATTCTTCCTTTCTGCTACCCCATTCTGTTGAGGAGTTTTGGGAGCAGAAAACTCATGAAAAATTCCCTTTTTCTCACAAAATTCTGTGAATGAGCTATTTTCAAATTCCTTTTCATGGTCGGATCTAATCTGAAATATATGAGAATAGAACAAATTCCTGATTCTAGAGTGCAAAGTTTTAAAAATGTCAAAAGTTTGTGATTTTTATTTCAAAAAATATATCCATGAATATCTAGAAAAATCATCTACAATCACATAGAAATACCTCATGCCTCCTAGACTGTCTACTTCAATTGGACCCATTAATTCCATATGCAGTAATTGAAAATAGTGAGACGTACTTGAATGTTGTCCGTCGTGTTGGACAACATTATGAGAAACACGGGTTTGCTTACCTTTTAGACAATCTTCACAGACAGTTTTACCTTTATGGCTAAGATTGGGTAAGCCTCTAGCCGCTTCAGTTGAGACCAATTTTTTAAATTACGGTAGTTGACATGCCCCAACTTTTGATGTCATAGTGTTGTGTCATCGATCTTAACGTTACTGCATGTTTCTTGTCTTACAATAAAATAGGAATTATCACTTGTTCTAGTACCTGTCATGACACATTCATTGGCTTCATTCGTAACCACACAATCATTCTTATTGAATTTTACCTCAAGAACGTCATCACACAGTTGACTGATACTAAGCAAATTAGTTATTAAGCCATCAATGTGTAATACATTTCTTAAGGCTGGAATATCAGGGACATTCAAGATCCCTTTTCCAATTATCTTGCTTTTACTGTCACCTCCATAAGTCACGTTTCCTCCATTAAATGACTCATAGTTCTTTAGAAAACCTTTTGTACCTGTCATGTGGCGATAACTTCCACTATCAAAGTACCAAGAACCTGAAATGTTAGTTCTTAATGCAGTTATACATACATTACAAGTTAAATCCATTTTAGGAACCCAAACTCTCTTAAAATATTTTTTACCTATTGGCTCAGAAATGTTGCTTCTATGTTTATCCGGAATGTTGGACAATAATTTAGGCAACATTTTGCTCACATAATGTTAAAGTTTGAAACAATATGATTTTAAGTGTTCAGTGGAGTTGCAGTGACGACATACAAACTTCATACTCTTTGACATATATGAGAACCTATTATTCATCCCTTTTTTTTTACAAAATATATTTTCTCATTTTTATCAAAGAGATTAGAGCATATGGCTTTAAGAGAGTTTTCATACCCAATCCCTGCATGTGAAGGTTTACTAAAGTTGAGTATCTCATTTAATTTTTAAGTCCCTGTGTTGATCTTATGGAAGGTTTCTTCGGTTAAATCTAATTTCGCACAGATCTTACCAAATTCAATATCATTTTTGGTAAGTGCAACCTCAAGTCGGGTTATTGTGCCTTTTAAAACAAAATTCTCATGAGTTTAAGATTTTATCTTTTTGTCAAGTTGCTCGGATTCTATAATTAAGGCTTTACAAATACTTTGTAATTCATTAATCATATCATCTTTGCATTCAACCTCACTAATAGAAATAGAACTACTAAAGCAATTGACATCAGAATAGTTAAAGAATTTATACCTTTCAGATGTCACTGAGGATGTTGTTACTAATGTTGGAGCAAATGTCGTGACATCTGAGACAACATTGTATACGACATCTTCATTATCCGATAGAGACTATTCGAAAACAGTGGCCAGCATTGCTTGTGTTTCAATTTCACGATCTCCTTCATCTTCTTCTTCATCATTACTAAGAGAAACCCATAGGTTCTTACTAAATTTTCTAAGAGTGTTTGCATATTCGTTAGCATAATGACCCCAACCTGAGCATGCATGACATTGCACGAACTCAAGTTGTTTGGGATCAAATTTGGTACGATCTGAGTTGGTTCTTCTTAGTTGATTTCCTTTTTGTACATTTGGAAGGAATCTAGTGGGATTTTGATTGAAGACTTGGTTTTTGGTGCTCTTTAGATTTAGATTGATTTCTCTCATTGTTGAACTTCCTCACCATCAAATTGTATTTTCGAGTGAGTAAGGCAACATTTGCACCTTCACCAATTTCTTCAAGATTCTCATCCTTTTCTTCGATTTGACTCTCCGATGATTGAAGTTGAAGTGCCACATTCTTTCTTTTATACAATTCTTTTTTGATTTTCAATGTTCATCTCATAAGTTTTGAGTATGCTCATCAAGGTATGAAGGTTCATTGTGGCAAGATTGTGAGCTTCTTCAATAGCATAAATCTTTAAAATGAACTTTTCAGGAAGAGAACGTTCAGCCTTTTTCAACAAGTTGAGTGTTGATTAATGGTTCACCAAACACTTGACATTCATTTGAGATGTCAATCAACTTTTCAAAATAAGATTTAATATCATCCGCTTCTTCCATCCTTAAACGTTCATATTTATTCATGAGCACGCATAGCTTTGTTCGACGAACACTTGAGCTATATTCACAATAAATTTGTAAAGTATCTCATGCGTCCTTAGCCATGTGGCAGTTTTAAATGAGTTTGAACATGTAGAGATCAACCTATCTAAAAATTGCATGTAAGGCCTTTTCGTTAAATATAACACTATTGATTTCTTCTGTAGTCCATTCGGATTTAGGTTTAGCAATAATGTCACCTTACTCATCCGATGGAAACATTGGAACAACATACCTATTTGTTATAGATCTCCATGCACGAATATCAATTGATTTGATATGTGAACGTAGGCGAATCTTCCAATAGGCATAATTGGATCCATCTAAAATAGGAAGTCTACCAATAGTCAAATTTTCCGGATCCATAACTTATGACAACAGAACCAATCACTTATTGTGTTAAGTGTCGACTCAGATACCACTTGAAGGGTGTCAAATTCTATGAGAAATAAAAACAAGAGATGGAATAAATCGAATGCAATTTCTGTTTCAGAATGTCGTCAATTATGTTGTCCGACACCAGTAACAACACTAAGTAAAACAGTAACTTTAAAGAGTAAATGCAGCGGAATTTAAAGAACACAACGGTTTAAAATTTTCATAAGTTATATATATGGTCAAATGACCAAATGTATTGTATATATATTATATACAAAAATATAAATTCTTTTCTTTACAGATTTATAATATAAAATGGAAATGAATTAAAAGTTGAAGTCGCAGATGACTTCTACCTCAAAAATCTAACTAATTAGACATAGACAACATCTCATTACAATTGCTCCATACAAAACTAATCTAGAATCTAAACAACAATTATAATGTTGGACAGAATGTCGTCGACACACTCAGGCAACACTTGTGATCCAAATTTCTGAGATGAAATCCCGAGAGCTCTCTTGGTATTTTTGCAATCTGATTCTGAATGATCGATTCACTATTGTGGCCTCTCTATTTATAGTAGATAATTCCCTTGAAAGGCTCATCGATCGGCGGTTATAGTTGAGGAAAAGATGAGCAGCTTGTGGTAGATGATTAAGGAGTGAAAATATCAACAACTTTGACTTGTTCCTTACTCGACTTATTCCCCAAGCTCTGACTCTTTCTCCCACATTTTACACAGCTCCAATTCACCATGCTTGAGTTATTTTTACCTCATAATAAAATATTACTGGTTAGCGTGAAGTAAGACAAAACTATTTTTCGAAAATGTTGATCAAACTGTTATGACATTTGTCCCAACATTTTTATGCATTCAAATCAGTACTTCAGAAGATATGTTGGGTCAAATGTCACAACACCAAACCCAACATTAACAAAATTTCTTCCAAGTCTTGCTATTATAGTCCCACAATTTTCCCACATCAAATTATGACCAAAACAACCCAAAAATTCCAGATTTGCAAATCTCTCGCTTTTTTGCGCCTTTAACTACTTTTGTCATTTTCTTCATTTTAGCTCCGTTTGAGTTGTTTTTACTTGGTTTCTTTTCCGATCACTTCTAAATCATATAAACTTGTAAAATTGAAGTAAATCATAGTAAATCCACTATTTTCAAATAAACATAAAAAAAATCAAAGCTTAAAGAAGAGTTAAGTTGGTAAAATACCAACTTATCAAACCCCCAAACTTAAACTATTGCTTGTCCTCAAGCAACAATAACAACAACAACATACCTAGTACAATCCCACAATGTGGGGTCTGGGAAGAGTAGAGAGTACGCAAACCGTACCTTCACCTTGGTAGATAGAGCGGTTGTTTCCGGGAGACCCTCGGCTCAAGACAAAGCATAATCACAAGCAAAGAAAGAGAAACAGTCAGATTCAAATAAGAAATTAAAGCAGTATGGACATGCTGATAATAAAATCGAATACGCCATAGTAGCGCCTTCTAACAAAAGGAAACAGTACAGGTAAATAAGATAAACAAAGTACACTAAAGAACACATAGCAACAGAAATCAAACTATAGGTGACTATAGAGCACTACTGCGACTATAAGTGTGATAGGCTAATTGGGACTACAACTATCATCTTATAAGCGTAAGTAGGACTACACTCAACTACCTACTACCATTCTACCCTGATCTGTGTCCTTCATAACCCCCTATCTAAGGCCATGTCCACAGTAAGTTGCACATGCGCCATGTCCCATCTAGTCACCTCTCCCCAATACTTCTTCGACCTACCTCTACCCCTTCTGAACCCGTCCATAGCCAACCTCTCACATATCCATACTGTGGCATCTGTGTATCTTCTCTACACATGCCCGAACCATCTCAACATTGCTTCCCGTATTTTGTCCTCCACCGAGGCCACTCCTACTTTGTCCCGGATATCATCATTTCTAATCATATCTCTCTTTGTATGCCCACATATCCATCTCAGCATCTTTATCTCCGCACCTTTTATCCTTTGTATGTGAGAAGTCTTGCCTGGCCAACACTACGCCTCATACAACATAGTCGGTCTAACCACTACCCTATAGAACTTGCCTTTAAGTTTTGGTGGCACCTTTTTATAGCATAAGACTCTAGATGCGAGCCTCCATTTCATCCACCCTGCCAATACGATTTGTGACATCGTCATCAATCTCTATATTCCCTTGGATAATAGACCTTAGGTACTTGAAACTTTCTCTCTTTGGAATGACCTGAGTACCAAGCCTCATCTCCACGCTTGTTTCAGCGTCTCTCCCGCTACTGAACTTTCGCTCCAAATATTGTGTCTTGGTCCTACTCCACCTGAACCCTTTAGACTCTAGAGTCTGTCTCCAAACTTCCAAGTTGGCGTTCACTCTACTGCGAGTCTCATCAATCAGGACTATGTCATCTGCGAATAACATACACCATGGTACCTCCCCTTGAATTTGTCGCATCAGTCCGTTTATCACCAAGGCAAATATGAATGGGCTAAGAGTTGATCTCTGGTGCAGCCCCATCATTACTGAAAAGTGCTTCGAGTCTCCTCCTACTGTCCATACCTTAGTCTTGGCCCCATCATACATATCTTTGATCACCCTAGTGTACGCCATATGTAAACCTCTAACCTCCAAACATCTCCATAGAACCTCCTTAGAAACTTTGTCGTATGCCTTCTTGAGGTCCATGAAAATCGTATGTAGGTCTTTCTTACTCTCACTATACTGCTCCACCAACCTCCTAATAAAATGAATAGCTTTAGTAGTCGAACGCCCCGACATGAATTCAAACTGGTTCTCGAAAATAGACACGTCTTTCCTCACCCTCATCTCCACGACCCTTTCAAAAACTTTCATACTGTGGCTCAGCAGCTTGATACCCCTATAGTTGTTGCAACTCTGGATATCACCTTTGTTTTTGTATAAGGGAATCATTGTACTCCACCTCCATTCTTCAGGCGTTCTTACCGTCTTAAAAATGACGTTAAACAACTTAGTCAACCACTCCAAACCTTCCCTGCCTGTACTTTTCCAAAATTCAACTGGGATTTCATTAGGCCCGGTCGCTCGTCCCATGCACATCCTGCGCACAACATCTTTAACCTCTTCAACCTTAATGCTTCTACAATATCCAAAATCCCGGTACCTATCAGAATGCTCCAGATCTCCTAGCACAATATCTCCATCTCCTTTTTCGTTCAAGAGTTTATGAAAGTAAGACTGCTACCTCCGTCTAATATGCACTTCCTCCACCAGTACTTTGTCGTCCTCATTCTTGATGCAATTCGCGTGATCCAAGTTAAAAGCCGCCGTTTTCGCTGCCGTAACCTCTAGTTTTGCCTCATTCCTCGCCATCTTATACAGTTCCCTATTCGTCCACTTCTCCACATCATCATTGCTTTCTACCAATTTCACAAATACCGCTTTCTTCACTTCCACCTTCTTTTGAACTTTACCATTCCACTACCAGTCCCCTCGATGCCCACCACGGTTACCCCGCGAAGCCCCTAGCACTTCTCTATCTACCTCCCGAATGCAACTGGCTGTCCACATACCGGTCGCATACCCACTACTCCCTCAAGCCCCTTTGGCCATCAACCTCTCCCCCATCTCCTTTGCACTAGCCATTGTCAAACTCCCACATTTGATTCTTAACCTGTCATCCAGAACCCTCTTCTTCTTGTCCAACTTGATCTCCAAATCCATCACCAAAAAATTATGTCGGGTAGTAAGATCCTCATTCGGAATAACCTTGCAGTCTTTACAAAGACATTTGTCAACCTTTCTAAGGAGAAAAAGTCTATTTGAATCTTAGCCACCGAACTACGGAAAGTCACCAAGTGTTCCTTCTTTAGGAACCTCGAATTGGCTATCACCATCTCACAAACTCTAGCGAACTTCAAAAGTGAGACGCCTCCCTCGTTCCTGTCCCCAAGTCCAAAGCCTCCATGCATGTCGTCATAACCCCCTGGAAGTGACCCGATATGTCCATTGAAATCACCTCCTACAAATAACTTCTCAGTGGGTGGTATACCTCCCACCACTCCGTCTAAATCCTCCCAAAAGTGTCTCTTCTCCTTCTCGTCCAAGCCCGCCTGCGGCGCATAAGCACTAATAATGTTTATAGTGAACCCTCCAACTACCAACTTAATCTCCATCATCATGTCATTGACCCTCCTCACCTCTACCACATGATCCCTATACTTCAATTTACCCGAGAACCATAACTTATACATGTCTACATCCTTAGCCTTAGGTTCTACCCATTTGGTCTCCTAGACACATGCTATATTAATAATCCTCTTCTTAAGAATCTTAACTAGCTCTATGGACTTTCCCGTTAAAGTCTCAAATCAAAACATAAAATCTCCTTCAAAGGACTCAATTCAAAAGTGCACCAACATCATACCAAGTCAAAAAGTTCACTTTAAGCACAAACACATGACTTTGATCGGTACCAACAATTAATTCAAAACATATGAACCACCAACAACTTCTCAAAAATATCATTTCATTTGAAGTTCTCAAACACTAAGTTAATCAAAGTAGCAAATAAGTGATGACACTAAAGCTTCAAAATTTGCCTCTTTGTCACAAAACAACTTTCTTTTGTTCATTCTTTTCAATTGAAAAATGGACAAATTCACAACTCAAATTTTCATGTGCCCTCACACTCAAGAGAGAATCCCACACTTCAAAAAATGATATTCAACACAAAAATGGGATATCAAATGGAAAGAAGTAACACTCTCTCTCACAGAAATGTTCAAATGCACACAAGTAGCATCATAAGCTTGCCCTTCATGTATTTCTCCACTAATGTACACACAATTGGTTAAAAATCAATTAGGACTTAAAGGGTTGTAATGTATGCTTTTAGTTAAGGTAGCGCGCAATTTGGGTAAGAGTAACTCAAAACCTCCCTAAACACTACAATTTGAAACAATCAAAGCATACTTCAAAACTTTTCCACTCTTTTTTCATTGCACCACCTAGTCTTCTCTTTATTCACAACTTTTATTCTTCCTTCCTTTTCCTTCATTCTTTTTATTTATTTATTTTCAAAATATCAAGGAAGGTTTCACTATTTTTGTTTCTTTCCTTTCCTTTTTTTATTATTCTCACCTTTCACCTTTTAAGCAATTCCCACATCACACTTTTTCAACCACCACCCTCAAACTTAGGCTTTTAACCTATGTTTGCACTTTCAAAGTACTTAGGGAGGTCGGATGCCAAGAGAAAGATCAATTGAAGAACAAAAGGGCAAAGCTAGTAACATGGTTACCAAAGAAAAGATTAAAGGCTCAAAAGGGTTGACTAAGAAAAATATGCAAGGGTAGGCAATTTTAGGCACAAATACGGTCCAAGGAAGGCCTAAAATCATTTTTCAAACTAAGTGTACTCTAGGATTTCACCTTGAAACACATTCCGGACAAGTTCTAGACATCAAATAATGCAAATGAACTCACAAAAATCTTACCACACATGGCACATGAAGTTCCAAGTAGAATATGTATCCGAAACCCAATTGAAACAAATGAACACAAAAAGTTATTTTAGCCTAAACATACTATTTAGTGAACAAAAGAACCAAACATCGAGTCTAAAAGTCACAACAAAAATCCTTACTTCAATCATTTCTTTGTTTCAAAAATCAAGAATTCATATGCCAAGGTTTACCTGTGTTGATACCAAGCAAGCCAAAAATCGAGCAAGGAGAAAAAATCATATCTAAACACCATTCCTACAACTAAACTAGCTAAAATTACACCTAACAAACTACTTTCCTTATGAAAGTCCCATCATCTGAAAAAGTAGACACAAAAAGCTATCTAATATAAATATGTCAAAAAAAAGAATCAAAATAAAGTCCATCTACTAAATTATCATGCATCATGACATATCACACCCCATCACAAAAATATTTAACAAAATAGTCTCCCCCAACTTAAATTGTTGTGTTGTCCTCAATGCAATTATAACGCCCATTTCATGGTCCCTTAACTAGTTCCATATTAGCCCACACACTCCAAACAGTAAGAGAACAAGATCTCTCTAAGAATGAGTCACTTTGAGACTTGGTATTTAAATATGAATCAACAAGTACTAAGTACACGAATCCCTTTAGAGCAGCAAGTGTAATGTGACAAAGGAAGATTGAATTCCATACCTGAGAATTTGCAACTGAAAGAAAGATAGAGATGTAGGGGTTCTTGTCTTCTAATTGCCAAATGAATGTGATCAAATGAATTAGCACAACAAATATTTCCCGAACACAATGACCCAAAGCTTTGAATTCACAGAGAAATACCCATTAATTCACGTAATGCCTTTTCATCCATTTTGATCAACAAGGAGAATGTGTACTCAACCATTTTATGAGCACACAAATAGCCCTTACCTTTCAGCCTATGAAACTCAAAATCACACAAAAATAGCAGACAATCAAGATTCTCCAAGCATGAAAATATGCATTTAGAAAGAAAAAGAAATTCACAGTCGAACATACTTCCTCTCCCATTTACACATTTTGACCAAACTCAGCAGAATCCCTTCTCGTACTCGAACGACACACCAAAACTTACTTAAAATAAAATCATAATAATGCTAGGTTACTCAGACTTCACCGGCGAATGAAATCGTCTCTCAGGTTGTGTGCTTCACTTTGTGACAATGAGATAATTGAATTACCCTCCCAATTTAATGGGTATTATAGTTCAATCAATCATAGCTTCATCTAAATCAACTAACAACCAGAATTGCACAATTTGAGCTCTCAAACACTACATCAAAAGAAACAAAAAAAAGAAAAAAAAAACTGCACACAAAGAGAAGGGAAGAGGAGAGAGATAACGGGTGATAGACTTACCTGGATGTGCCGACTGAAGGGGTGGCCGAGTTACTGGTTTTGAGGGTGTGCAGGGGAGCTGAGTAAGGGATTTGGGTTTTAAGCCAAAGGTGCAGGGAGTTTGGTGCGTGCAGATGGGTTTAAGAAGGAAAATAAGACGAGTGTTGTGGCTTTGTTTCAAAAGCAGCAGCTTTGTGCAATTTTGCACGAACTTGGGCTCAAGTTGAAGAAGTTTTTGTGCAATTTATTGTAAGAATTGAATACTTCATTATTATTCTTCCAAATATACAATATATATACATGGATTAAAGGAATACTATTCTAGAAGACAACTATTCTACTTTACCTAATTTACAAGATCTTAATTACAATTACAATAATTAGAATAATATCAATAGTAATGAGGGAGGTGATTATGGGATCTTCCCATAATCACTCTAACAGTCCCCCGCAGTCTTAGCTGGAGGTTCTCGAATGCTGAGACTGTCCCTGAGACCTTTTGTAAAGATGTTAACTATCTGATAACGGGACGGCACGTGGAGAACACAGATATTTTTTTCTCGGACAAATAAAATATCCATTTCAATGTGCTTCGTGCGTTGATGTTGAACAGGATTGCCAGATAAATAGATCGCACTCACATTGTCACAATAGACCACTATTTCCTTTTTAATCGGACAATGGAGCTCTAGTAGCAGATTACAGAGCTAACATGATTCAGCAACATCATTTGCCACCCCTCGGTATTCTGCCTTGGCACTTGACCGAGATAGTGTGTATTGACGTTTAGAGGACCATGAGATGAGATTGTCACATAAGAACACACAATAGCCGGAAGTGGAATGACGTGTGTTTGGGCAGCTACCCCAATCCGCATCAGTGTAAGCAGAAAGAATCGAGACAGAGGACTTATACAGATAAAGTCTGAAATGTAGAATACCTTTAATATACCGCAGAATCCTCTTGAGAGCCCCCATATGTTCATCCTTCAGATTATGCATGTGTAAACAAACTTGCTGGACCGCATAGAAAATGTCAGGCCTCGTAAAAGTCAGATACTGCAATACACCTGCAAAGCTGCGGTAATGTGTGGAGTCACTGTATTGAGTTCCTGAAGTGTTGCTGTCGCGCCCTATTTTGACCTCGCTCGGGTCAAAGCGGAGCGCGGACGTGTCCGGGTGATTCCTGGGTAAAAAGGGTTGAGGAGTCGCCACCTAATTATTTTTACGGTGAATTAGGACACCTAAATATTAAACTAAATGATGCCGTGTAAACTCCAATTTTAAGGTCTGCGAAACTAGCGAGATTCTAGGTAAGGGTTCTTTATTATCCTAAAGGGAAGGGGTTAGGCATCCTTTAAGATCCGCTAACTTGCGGTTATCCGATCAAACTCAGGTTAATTATTATTTAGAAAAAATGCATGTTTGAAGTATGAAGTTAAAAGATGTTTGCAAATAATTATAAAAATGATGCATTTTAAAAGATAGATAAATGTAGAGATTTTTCAAAATATGCATTTATATGATATCTAAAGAGAAATACATGTAGAGTTGAAAAATATATTTTTTGACAATTGATAGTAAAACAATTTTTTTTTATAATGCCAAATGGTAAAATTTTGGGAATCAATGAATTGTAAATTGACGAAAGATAAACTTATTCGGTATGATTTAATAAAGCAAAATAAAAGATGACAAAAGTTGTTTTGAAAATCTTGAATTCGCGTGACGAGCCTAAAATAAATAAACTAGCGAAGGATTTCTAAGTTTGCTAGCCTACAAATAAATAAGCTAGCGACGGGTTTCAAATCTTAAACTAACCTATGAATAAATCCTAAGTTTGCCTATTCTAAGCATTTCAATAATTACATAAGTGCGATAAATAATATTACAATACAAAGCGAGATAAAAGCTGAATTAAAGAAAGAAATAACAATAAATAAACTCCGAGGAATATTTGTCGTTATTTACTTTAATCCCTGCAAGTCGCCAAGAACAAACGGTTAGAAACATTTAAATACAAATAACTTCATATCCGTATTCAAAACAGTGAATGTTTTGATCGCGGAGGGCTCAGACTTAAATTTTGAAAAGAACATTCCAATCACGTCGTGGCTGCAAACATATGACTAATGTAGTTTATTTTTGATTGCCTCGCCTACTAAACGTGTTGGTCTCTCGGGTGAAATAGAAAAGATCACTATAATCACGCCGTGGCTGCGAATATATAACTTGTTGGTTATTTTAGTCACCTCGCCTACTAGACATGTTGATCTCGGGTAAAGGGTTTAAGTCTTCATCCTTGCCCGAAGTTATATTTCCGTCTTTGCAACTGTAGGCCTCAAAATCGACGGATATTTTTCATCGGCGATGTAGTATCGTGTTCAAATCAAGAAAAATGAAACAAGAATAAAGAGGGCGAGCAGTAGCATGAAAAGCAGAGGCGTAAAAACAGCTTCGAAAATGACGCTGTCTAGTTTAAAACAAAAAACAAGAGAACAAATATTTGAATGTCAAACAGTGAATCGAAATAGAAAGCAATGTTTGAAAATGCGAAGTAACCGAGAACAAAGAAACGGAAAATGCGGCCTCGAATTCAATTTCGTCGGCCTTAATGCGATATTAATTAAAACAGTAAAACAGTGCCAAAGAAACGAGCAATGAGCAGTTTAAAATATCCGACCCGAGTTTCTGAAATTCTGGAAATTCAAATCGGGTCGCCCCGACCCGGGTCAGTGATTCATACCCGAAATCAGATTTCAGTACCAGTTTCAGATAACCAACAACAAGAATATGAAATGCAAGAATTCTGAAAATGTTGCTAAACCGGTCGATCTGACCGTCATCGACCGACCCGGATCAATGATCCAAACTTGAAATCGATTTCAAAGACCAATTTCAGATAACCAAGAACAAGAATATGAAATGCAAGAATTGAAAATGTTGCCCAAACCGGTCGATCTGACCGTCGATGATCTGACCGGATCAATGATCCAAACTTGAAATCGATTTCAACACCAATTTCAGATAACCAAGAACAAGAATATGAAATGCAAGAATTACGAAAATGTTGCCCAAACCGGTCGACCTGACCGGTCAAGGATGTTTCAGGTCGGTGACCGACCCGAATTGGAGTTTCAACCCTAATCAAACAATTTCGTCAATTTCAGATAACCAAAGATAACAACAAAGAAGAATGTAGGAAAATTGGAAAAATCTAAACCGGTCGACCCGACCGGTCGATGTTTGACCCGAATTGTGTGTTCAACCCAAGTCAAATAATTTCATCAATTTCAGATAACCAATGATAACAAACAAAGAATGTAAGAAAATTGGAAAAATCTAAACTGGTCGACCCGACCGAAATCGATGATCCGAACCAAATCTTACACCAAATTCGGATAACCAACATACATAAACATGAAATGCAAGAATTACGAAAATGTTACGAATCAGGGTCGACCGACCAAATCGATGAAAAATCGAGAGAAATCAAAGGGGATGACAAACCTTTTCGGACTTGATTCTTGGAACAACAACGAAGCCAAATACTCTCAAATCAAGAACACAACAAAATATGTATGTATATATTGAATAATCTTCCAAAATCCTTCCGAAAGTCTATTTTTTCTTCCTCGAAAATCTCCCCCTTGATGAAGAACAACATGGGGTATTTATAGGTGGATTCCCTAAAAACGAGTTTGAATTCGAATTAAAGCGTAAAGAAAAATCCGGATTTGAGGGCATGGGTCGCGGGTTTTAGGGGTATGGGTCAAGTGGCGGGAGTTGGTGGTGGCAGGGGTTGGTGTTGGTGTCGGGTGAGGTGACCGGTGACGTGGGGTCGCCGGTATGGGGGTGTGGGGTCATGGTCATTTGAGAGGGTTTTGGGTTTTTTTTTTTGGTTTTTGGGTATTTTTGTTTTGGGGGGGGTGTTTTGGTTTAAATGGGGAAGATGGGCTGGTCGGGTTTTGGGCTATGCGGGTTTGTGGGGGTTTTAAATGGGAGTATGGGCTGGTGGGTGTTTGGTGTGGTAGAAAAATTGGGGGTTTGTTTTGTTTTGTGGGGTATTGATTTATTTTGGGATTGGGCTAATTAAAATAAAGGGAATGAGCTTGGGAGTTTTTGTTTGGGTAGAATTGTTTTGGGTTTGGGTATAAGGGAATTTAATTGGGGAGTTTTGGGCTTGGACGAAAAAATGGGTTTTAATTTAGGTTGGGTAGAAATTGTTTTTGGGTTAGGAAATAAAAATGGGTTATGGATTTAAAAATATATAAGAGGGGTTTAATATTAAAATATATATATATTTTTTTTTCTTCTTGTTTTGTAAAAGATGTGAATTATTTAAAATAACATAACGACGTAATAATAATAAAATATAATATTTGCAAAATGTTTAATGCTTAATAAAAGGGAAATGCGATGCAATTTTGCGAGAATAAAATAACATAGAATTTTTGGATAATTCATGATTATTATAAGAATGCAAAATGATATAAAAATATGCGAATAATAATAATACGAGGATACACACATATATGCCTATATTTTAAAATTATTTTAAAAGTGTCAAAATATTAAAAATTACGAAAAAATCATAAAAGATGGGACAAAATTGGGTGTCAACAGATGCCCCTCTTTGGACGGAGACGATGAAAGAGTTTTCGGCCAAAGAAGTTGACTGAGTAGCCAATTTTGTCCCGATCATCGGGACTGCATGGTAAGAAATAGAATCCCCGGGGGAAGTGAAGTTGCAAAAAGATGGTACACATTCAAACAACAATGCCCCAGTGTCGACTTTGGATGACACTGGTCGTTGATGCGAGAAACTAATGGGAAAGAGCGGATCGACGTTCGAAGTAGGTCGTTGACCAAATTGCCTCGGTTCGTCGTAAGAGATAGTCCCACGCTGTGATGAAGTTCCTGCAAATTTTAAAAAAAAAAACTCCTGCAAACTAAAGCTTAAGATATAATTAGTGTATAACTGCTGAGAAAAATTGTAGAGAAAAATAACTTGGAAATACCCGCATTATAAGGTGGGCGCCTGACTGAAATTAAAATACCCTTGTTATAAGGTGGGCGCTTGACTGAAATTAAAAATACCCTCATTATAAGGTGGGCGCCTGAAATGACGTCGTTGGATCGACGTGTTGAAGTTGAAGACGTCGTTGTAATGTTGTTGACGTCGCTGTTGTATAGACTTTGCTGATGTCGTCGTTGTATAGACGTTGATAATGTCGTCGTTGCATAGACTTTGCTGATGTTGTTGTTGTTGTAAATAATAGTTGTCGTGCTGCAGTAACGTCGTAGACGTTGTTGTAATGCTTTTGAAGATAGTTGATGTGTTGCAGTAACGTCAATGACGTTGTTGTAATGCTGTAAAAGATAGCTGCGTTGAAGACGTCATTGTAAAGTTGTTGACGTCGTTGTAATGCTGTAAAAGATATTTATTGTGTCGCAAAGAACGCCGATGACGCGTTGTTGTAATCTTGTAAAGATAGCTGCGTTGAAGGCGTCAACGTAATCTTTGTTGACGTCGTTGTAATGCTGTAAAAGATATTTGTTGTGCTGCAGTAACGCCAATGACGTTGTTGTAATGCTGTAAAAGATAGCTGCTGCGTTGAAGACGTCATTGTAATGCTGTTGACGTCGTTGTAATGCTGTAAAAGATATTTGTTGTGCTGCAGTAACGTCAATGACGTTGTTGTAATGCTGTTTTGCTGTAGAAGATAATTGTCGTGCTGCCATAACGTCGATGACGTTATTGTAATGTTGTTTTGCTGTAGAAGATAATTGTCGTGCTGCCATAACGTCGATGACGTTATTGTAATGTTGTTTTGCTGTAGAAGATGATTGTTGTGCTGTCATAACGTCGAGGACGTTATTGTAATGTTGTCTTGCTGTAGAAGATGATTGTTGTGCTGTCATAACGTCGATGACGTTATTGTAATGTTGTCCTGTTGTAGATAGCTGTTGTGATGAAGTTCCCTTGTTATAAGGTGGGCGCCTGACTGAAATTAAAATACCCTCATTATAAGGTGGGCGCCTGAAATGACGTCGTTGGATCGACGTGTTGAAGTTCCCTTATTATAAGGTGGGCGCCTGAAATGACGTCGTTGGATCGACGTGTTGTGTTGAAGTTCCCTTGTTATAAGGTGGGCGCCTGACTGAAATTAAAATACCCTCATTATAAGGTGGGCGCCTGAAATGACGTCGTTGGATCGACGTGTTCTGTTGAAGTTCCCTTGTTATAAGGTGGACGCCTGACTGAAATTAAAATACCCTCATTATAAGGTGGGCGCCTGAAATGACGTCGTTGGATCGACGTGTTGTGTTGAAGACGTCGTTGTAATGTTGTTGACGTCGTTGTAATGCTGTAAAAGATTGTTGTGTTTTCGTAAAAGATAGCTGCTGCGTTGAAGACGTCATTGTAATGCTGTTGACGTCGTTGAGATGCGGTAAAATATAGTTGTTGCATTGCCGTAAAAGATAGTTGCTGCATTGCCGTAAAAGATAGTGCGCTGAAGACGTCATTGTAGTCTTTGTTGGCGTCATTTGAGATCTTTGTAGAAAATGATTGTGTCTTTGCCATAACGTCGATGGCGTTATTGTAATGTTAATCTGTTGTAAGAGATGTAAGTAGCGCCCTTGCCGCCGCTTGTCGTAATAGGATTCCACGTTGTCTTTGAATCTTCCGCCGATCCAAACTCATGTGAATTGAAATGTCGCCCTGGCACGGCGAAAATGTGATGCAACGTCTTTGCCGTCGGGTTTGCCTTGTTGTCGCTTCTTTGTGATCCGAAATAACATCTTTGTGCGGACATAATAGTCGGGACCTGTAGGTCAAGATGATGTCTTCGTGATAAATGCAGAACAAGAACGTAATCCTTGTAGTGAGTTGTAGTGCCGAAATTCTTTGGGGAATTGATCATAACCGATGTGGCTTCCTGCTTTTTCAACCTCAAGAACCCGTACTCAAAGAAAATTTGTGAGTTTGGGGAGGCGGTTGATTCGCGTTGACTTGATAGCTTTGGCTCTTGATAGCTGCATGTCCTGGCCGATTTGGACTCAGAGCCCCTGCCTGGTTCCAGTCTTGGCTAACCGTTAATGAAAACATTTGTTGAAAATAATACATTTATAAGAAAGTATGCTTATCATTAAAAAGTTCTTGTCGAACTGCTAATGAAAATATTTGTTGAAAATGATTTTGCTTATAAGAAAGTATGCGTATTAGTAAAAAAAAATCTTGTCAAACTTTAATGAAAATATTTGGTAAAAATAAATTGCTTATAAGAAAGTATGCATATATGTAAATGTCTGTCGAGCAGCGACATGCGGTGAAACAAAGCAAACGTCTTATCCAAAATCCTCTTAGGCTGAAGACTTAGTTTGCCGATGCTTTTCCATGTTTTCGGCGTCCTCCGGCAGTGATCCCTTAAAAATGCCCCAGTTTCCGATATGTGAGAATGACGATCTTTTGAACGGACAAACGAGTCTTGTGTAGATTGCTTGTCTGCCCTATCAGGGTGATCAAATGGGTGCATTTTGTCATTTGTGAGATAGAGGAGAAAATATTTCCTAATGGTGGGACCGAAGCCGATTTAGGCCGCCTACGTATCCCCATGAGGGAATCAGGTCATGACGTAGTTCATTATAAGCGAAGAGGGTTGTAAGGTTTTTCTAAAGATGGGACCGAAGCCGATGTGGCTGCCTACGTATCCCGCCGAGGGAATCAGGTCATAACGTAGTTCAGGTAAGCAAAGGAGATTGTAAGGATTTTTCTAAAGATGGGACCGGTCGACGCGCCGCCACGATCCCGCCGAGGGAATCAGGTCATAACGTAGTTCGGGTTACAAGTAAAAGGGAACTGTAAGGGTTTTTCTAAAAGTGGGACCGAAGCCGATGTGGCCGCCTACGTATCCCGCCGAGGGAATCAGGTCATGATGTAGTTCAGGTTACAAGTAAAAGGGAACTGTAAGGGTTTTTCTAAAAGTGGGACCGAAGCCGATGTGGCCGCCTACGTATCCCGCCGAGGGAATCAGGTCATGACGTAGTTCAGGATACAAAGAAAGGAGATTGGGGAAATTTGCAATCTAGGAAACGGAACCCGACATGGGTCCCTTTGCGTATCCCGCCTGGGGGCGCAATTTTTACAACATAAGAAATGCATTACATAGAGAATAACTAATCTTAGATATGGTATCTCTTTATTGCATCTGCATTGATGGTTTTTGGCCACTCTATTCTGATAAGGTTGCCCCGGACAACTGCGTCCATCTGTTTTTCATCAATCAGTCTCTTAGTAAATGATTTTGTATCCTCTTGGCTGCTAAAGAAATAGCGTTGCCCCAGTAGAAGTCCTGATCGTAGTGTGGTAGCCCAAGAGTACCAATGGCAAACGTCCGTGCCAATGCTTTTAACTATCAACCATCTTGATGTTTCATCCAAATCTGGCTTTGACTTATTCCAAAAATGCCTCAATTCTTCCGCTTGTGAGTCTTCCTTATATTCTTCGAAGCCTTGCTTGTTGTTTGAGACTTTGTTTGCTTGTTTCATTATATGTCACATATTGCCGACAAATTAGTTTGCATGATGAAAAAAGAAAAGAAAATTATTTAACAAAACATATTTTAAAAATAGCAAAAGCAATGCAGATTTGTCATTTTAAGCTTTCAAAAGGTAGAGGCAAAACACATTAAATGCATATATGTGATTCAGGCCTCAATCTGAATCGCATTGTTTCATTAAATATTAATGCAGTTAACTAGTTTCTGGGAGAAACAAGGCCAGGGCACATGTCCAATTTTTCCGAAACATCTCCTTGCTCTACATCCCAACTGGTTGAGCTTCTAGCGTGATCATTGAGAATCACGTTGCATTTTGCTTCTTCTTCATTCATGAAAAATCTTTTGAATCCCTTCGCGAGGTTGGCTGCATTGTCCTCCTTTGATTCCTGAGTGGCGCATGCTTTGACGAATGGCTGACTCAGAGGTGGAACAGACTTTGGTAAAGAAGCGTCTCCCTTCCTTCGGAGATTGGTTGATAAGACTTTTCCAAGAAAAGATGATGCCATGACCTGCGACTTTGGAGGAAACACTTCTACTCCAAACGGTGCCCTCACTTGGACTGTAATCATAGGGGTGACAAAGGCCGATGATTCAACCTTTTCCTCTCTCTGGATTGGCACAATGGTCCCTTCCAAGTTGTGTTCTTCATCAACAGTAATCATGTTTACATTGGTATTGTCATGATCTGGCAAAGGGTCATCATTTACATTAGAGGAAGGTCCTTTCAGTTGGATAACTCCTTCTTTGATCAATGTCTCAATTTTGTCTCTGAGGGCATAGCAATTTTCAGTGTCGTGCCCAGGAATTCCCGAGTGGTACGCACAATGCTTAGTCTTATCGTGCCATTTTGGAATAGGATTGGGGACATTTCCTTGGATAGGCTGGAGTATTCCTGCGGTTTCGATCTTTCATATAAGCGGGCTCGAGGTTCGGCTAAAGGTGTATAGGTTTTGGTGGCTTTCTTTCGTATTTTCTTGTGGTGCAGGTGCATTTGGTGTATGGACTTGTGGATGAGGTAAGTATGTGGGCTGATATTGTGGGGGATTCTGATAGACAGGCGCTTGAGGCAGGCTATATATTGGATGGGTATGGTAGACAGGGTAGGGACCAGGTGGGTATTGATAGTAAGGTTGAGGGCTTTGGGCGTATGGGTAATAATAGGAAGGCTGAGGACTTTGGTTGTTTTGATTGTAGTAGGGAGGCTGGGGTGATGGCATTTGGTAGGTTGACATTTGATTTGGCCTATGTTTCTGAACTGTCACGGCAGAGGACACTCCGTCTCTCTTCCTCTTTACTGCTCCCTCGAATGAGTCCGACTGGATTGTCTCACTTGTTGCTTGCAATGCTACAAAGTTTGTAATTCTTCCTGTTCTGATTCCCTCTTCTATGAAATCTCCCATCCTTATAACTTCAGAGAAACTTCGTCCTACGACGCTTATCATTCTCTCATAGTATGTTGCATCTTTCAAAGATTGTACAAAGAGAGTGGTCATCTCACTTTCTTCTATCGGGGGTTGAACTTTCGCTGCTTCTGCCCTCCACTTCATGGCATATTCTCTGAAGGTCTCTGTGGACTTCTTTTCCAACTTCATCAGATAAAATCTGTCCAAGACTGTGTCAGTGTTGAATTTAAATCTGTCCACGAAATCTTGTGCCATCGTGCCCCAATTACGCCATTTTTGCGGGTTTTGACTCGTGTACCAGTCGAGTGCTTCTCCTGTTAAACTCCTTACGAACAACTTCATTATGATGGCCTGGTTTTTACCTACCCCAACCAGTTTGTCGCAGTACGATCTCAAATGAGAGTAAGGATTTCCTTTCCCATCAAACAAACCAAATTTTGGCACCTTATATCCTACAGGCAATTCGATGTCGGGATGCATACACAGATCTTCATACTCAAGTCCTTCATGTCCCTTGCTGGTTTGGATATTTTTGAATGCTTCTTTTAGGCTATGAATCTCTCTCGCCACACTTTCACCGGTTCTGATCATTACCCGCCTGTCCATTTCTTCACACTGGCCAATTTTCTGAAGGGTCATGTTTGGTACTGTGGTGGTGAAAGGTTGAGCTTCCGTGGCATATACTGGTGGCACATGCTGCTCGTTGGGATCAGCGACGTGTGCCATCAGTATGTGTTGGACTGCCTGGTGATTTTGCGCGGAAGAAGTGTTTTGGATGAGTGGATTAATTTGGGTATGTGGAGTTGCAGGGTCATTTTGTAGCGGGCTTTGTTGTGGACTAGCTTGCGGATTAGTGTGTTGTGGATCGGTTTTGTTTAGTGGCGAATTTTTGGGGAGGTTTTGGGGAAATGGCGATTCAGGAGATGAAAAAGTTTGCGGTGCAGTTGCATTCGTCCCTTGTTCAGGGAGTGGGGTATTGGCGCTAATGGACAGGTTGGTGAGATTTTGGAGCCGCTCTATCTCGGTCTGCATGGCTGCCATCTGTTGTAACAGTTGGGCGATGTATTTTTCTTGGACGATAGCATTTCTATTTTCAGAAGTCTCTGGTTCATCTCTGGAAAGAGTAATAAGTTCCAGGTCAGTCTGTTCGGATGCATCTGAATCAGTCATTTTGCTGAAGGATTGGGCCTTTGACCTCGTGAAGTAGGGATGGTCCGCCAGTTTTAGTCAACGCAAATCAACCTTTGGAAAAATAATCTAGACAAAATAAACCTTCTAAAAAAAATGAAGAAAACCAAGTTAGTATAAGACGAGTAATTATTGCTTTAAATAATATGCACATAGTGAAAAAGCAGGAAAAAACAACAAAATGATTGTAAGGCAATTAAATGCGCATCCTAATATGCATGGGGCCTCCCTTAAGCCGGAGGTGGGCCTAAACGCCAGATATGCGGGATTACGACAGATTTGGTCCAAGCTGCTAAACTGCGATGCTTTGTCGGAAATGAGACAAAATGAATGTACATTTTCCAATTTCAGCATGTCATGATTAGTCTTGGATTAGTCTATCCTTATCACGCTACACATAATATGATGATTGATCGTTGGGTTGTGAGACCCGTAGACATCTTTGGCGGATTTCTTAATTGTGGAGTCGACACCAAGGATCGACCCACCTATGGTGTATGCATGCATGACTTAAAATAAAGGGTGGTATAGCTCTATCTTATATTTTCTAAGATTTGGTTGACTAGACACAAGGTTCCCGAGCGGACTACTCGAGTGAGAAGGCTACGCGGCCACCAGATGGTCCGGTCACTCCGCGCATACGCCAACTCTCCTAAAATTTGGTAGATTGAAAGAAATTTGCGGGTGCGCAAAACACACCTCGCGTGTAGTGTGTGATAGTGTCAATTTTCCAGAGTGGAAGAAATATGAGCGAAATGCCAATTTAAGATAAGCAGTAAAAATATAGAAATTAAAGCAGTTATACATACAAAAAAAAGCATTACATAAAAAAGAGCGAAAGTAAAGCACAATTATAATTAACCTGAATTTGCTATGGTTAGGAACCTGAAAATTCCCCAGTGGAGTCGCCATGCTGTCGCGCCCTATTTTGACCTCGCTCGGGTCAAAGCGGAGCGCGGACGTGTCCGGGTGATTCCTGGGTAAAAAGGGTTGAGGAGTCGCCACCTAATTATTTTTACGGTGAATTAGGACACCTAAATATTAAACTAAATGCTGCCGTGTAAACTCCAATTTTAAGGTCTGCGAAACTAGCGAGATTCTAGGTAAGGGTTCTTTATTATCCTAAAGGGAAGGGGTTAGGCATCCTTTAAGATCCGCTAACTTGCGGTTATCCGATCAAACTCAGGTTAATTATTATTTAGAAAAAATGCATGTTTGAAGCATGAAGTTAAAAGATGTTTGCAAATAATTATAAAAATGATGCATTTTAAAAGATAGATAAATGTAAAGATTTTTCAAAATATGCATTTATATGATATCTAAAGAGAAATACATGTAGAGTTGAAAAATATATTTTTTGACAATTGATAGTAAAACAATTTTTTTTTTATAATGCCAAATGGTAAAATTTTGGGAATCAATGAATTGTAAATTGACGAAAGATAAACTTATTCGGTATGATTTAATAAAGCAAAATAAAAGATGACAAAAGTTGTTTTGAAAATC
This sequence comes from Anisodus acutangulus, assembly GCA_029783415.1. Taxonomy (NCBI): domain Eukaryota; kingdom Viridiplantae; phylum Streptophyta; class Magnoliopsida; order Solanales; family Solanaceae; genus Anisodus; species Anisodus acutangulus. Next base: position 15,188,407 of record CM056498.1, read on the forward strand.
TTGAATTCGCGTGACGAGCCTAAAATAAATAAACTAGCGAAGGATTTCTAAGTTTGCGAGCCTACAAATAAATAAGCTAGCGACGGGTTTCAAATCTTAAACTAACCTATGAATAAATCCTAAGTTTGCCTATTCTAAGCATTTCAAATAATTACATAAGTGCGATAAATAATATTACAATACAAAGCGAGATAAAAGCTGAATTAAAGAAAGAAATAACAATAAATAAACTCCGAGGAATATTTGTCGTTATTTACTTTAATCCTCGCAAGTCGCCAAGAACAAACGGTTAGAAACATTTAAATACAAATAACTTCATATCCGTATTCAAAACAGTGAATGTTTTGATCCGCGAGGGCTCAGACTTAAATTTTGAAAAGAACATTCCAATCACGTCGTGGTCGCAAACATATGACTAATGTAGTTTATTTTGATTGCCTCGCCTACTAAACGTGTTGGTCTCTCGGGTGAAATAGAAAAGATCACTATAATCACGTCGTGGCTGCGAATATATAACTTGTTGGTTATTTTAGTCACCTCGCCTACTAAACATGTTGATCTCGGATAAAAGGTTTAAGTCTTCATCCTTGCCCGTGGTTATATTTCCGTCTTTGCAACCGTAGGCCTCAAAATCGACGGATATTTTTCATCGGCCAAAGGTAGTATCGTGTTCAAATCAAGAAAAAATGAAACAAGAATAAAGAGGCGAGCAGTGAGCATGAAAACAGAGGCGTAAAAACAAATTAAAATGACGCTGTCTAGTTTAAAACAAGAAACAAAGAGAACAAATATTTGAATGTGAAACAAAGTTGAATCGAAATAGAAAGCAATGTTTGAAAATGCGAAGTAAACCGAGAACAAAGAAACGGAAAATGCGGCCTCAATTCAATTTCGCTTACTTTAATGCGATATTAATTAAAACAAGAAACAAAGGCCAAAGAAACGAGCAATGAGCGCTTTAAAATATCCGACCCGAGTTTCAAATTGAAATTCAAATCGGTCGCCTGACCGGTCGATGATTCATACCCAAATCGATTTGATCAGCCAGATAACCAACAACAAGAATATGAAATGCAAGAATTTCGAAAATGTTGCTAAACCGGTCGATCTGACCGTCATCGACCGACCGGATCAATGATCCAAACTTGAAATCAAATTTCAAAGACCAATTTCAGATAACCAAGAACAAGAATATGAAATGCAAGAATTCAAAATGTTGCCCTAAATCGGGTCGACCCGACCGTCGATGTTGATCGACCGATCAATGATCCAAACTTGAAATCGATTTCAACACCAATTTCAGATAACCAAGAACAAGAATATGAAATGCAAGAATTCGAAAATGTTGCCCAAACCGGTCGATCTGACCGTCGTTGACCGACCGAATTGGAGTTTCAACCCTAATCAAACAATTTCACAATTTCAGATAACCAAAGATAACAACAAAGAAGAATGTAGGAAAATTGGAAAAATCTAAACCGGTCGATCTGACCGTCGATGACTGACCCGAATTGTGTGTTCAACCCGAAGTCAAATAATTTCATCAATTTCAGATAACCAATGATAACAAACAGCAATGTAAGAAAATTGGAAAAATCTAAACCGGGTCGACCCGACCCGAAATCAGTGATCCGAACCAAATCTTACACCAAATTCAGATAACCAACATACATAAACATGAAATGCAAGAATTCTGAAAATGTTACCCGAACCGGGTCGACCCGACCCGAAATCAGTGAAAAAATCAGAGAAATCAAAGGGGATGACAAACCTTTTCGGACTTGATTCTTGGAACAACAACGAAGCCAAATACTCTCAAATCAAGAACACAACAAAATATGTATGTATATATTGAATAATCTTCCGAAAATCCTTCCGAAAGTCTATTTTTTCTTCCTCGAAAATCTCCCCCCCCCCTTGATGAAGAACAACATGGGGGTATTTATAGGTGGATTCCCCCCTAAAAAACGAGTTTGAATTCGAATTAAAGGTAAAGAAAAATCCGGATTTGAGGGGCATGGGTCGCGGGTTTTAGGGGTATGGGTCGAAGTGACGGGAGTTGGTGGTGGCAGGGGGTTGGTGTTGGTGTCGGGTGAGGTGACCGGTGACGTGGGGTCGCCGGTATGGGGGTGTGGGTCGCGGTCAATTTGAGAGGGTTTAGGGTTTTGATTTTGGTTTTGGGGATTTTGATTTGGGGGTGTTTTGGTTTAAATGGGGAAGATGGGCTGGTCGGGTTTTGGGCTTGCGGGTTTGGTTTGGGGGGGTTTTAAATGGGAGTATGGCTGGTGGGTGTTTGGTGTGGTAGAAAAATTGGGGGGTTTGTTTTGTTTTGTGGGGTATTGATTTATTTTGGGATTGGGCTAATTAAAATAAAGGGAATGGGCTTGGGAGTTTTTGTTTGGGTAGAATTGTTTTGGGTTTGGGTATAAGGGAATTTAATTGGGGAGTTTTGGGCTTGGACGAAAAAATGGGTTTTAATTTAGGTTGGGTAGAAATTGTTTTGGGTTAGGAAATAAAAATGGGTTATGGATTTAAAAATATATAAGAGGGGTTTAATATTAAAATATATATATATTTTTTTTCTTGTTTTGTAAAAGATGTGAATTATTTAAAATAACATAACGACGTAATAATAATAAAATATAATATTTGCAAAATGTTTAATGCTTAATAAAAGGGAAATGCGATGCAATTTTGCGAGAATAAAATAACATAGAATTTTTGGATAATTCATGATTATTATAAGAATGCAAAATGATATAAAAATATGCGAATAATAATAATACGAGGATACACACATATATGCCTATATTTTAAAATTATTTTAAAAGTGTCAAAATATTAAAAATTACGAAAAAATCATAAAAGATGAGACAAAATTGGGTGTCAACAGTTGCTCAACTTCGCCTTCGTGTCAATCGGAGTATGGGAAGGTTTGCATGAAGACATCCATGCTTTGTCAATTATCTCCTCGACATACTTCTTTTGACTGAGAAACAAACCACATGTATAGTGAGGGACAACAATGCCAAGAAAATAATTCAACGGACCCAAGTCCTTCATTGCAAATTCTGCTGCAAGAAGGGACATAATAGACTGGCGAAGTGAAGTTGAGGAGGCAATGAGGATAATGTCATCAACATACCAAAGTATATACGTCATATCAGTACCCTTCCTATAAATAAAGAGAGACTGATCGGACTTGCTGTGAGAGAATCCCAATTTGGAAACAAACCCTGCAAACCTATTATACCATGCCCGAGGAGCTTGTTTGAGGCCATATAAGTATTTCCTCAATAGGCACACATGATCTGGACGGCTGATGCATATATACTGTTTCCTGCAAATGGCCATGTAAAAATGCATTCTTAATATCCAACTGATGAATGTAATATGATTTGGACAGTGCTAGACTAAGATTAGTCCTGATAGTTGCAGGCTTGACCACCAGACTGAATGTTTCACCGCAATCTACTCCCACATGCTTAGACCTGCCATCACCAACAAGAAGAGCTTTGTATCTCGCAAAAGAACCGTCAAAATTCTTTTTATGACAAAAAACCCACATAGACTGAATTATGTGCACATTAGATGATCGTGGTACCAAATCCCACATCTTATTTTGAATAAGAGCAATAAATTCATCTAACATGGCAACTTTTCAATTCGGGTCTGATAAGGCAACTTTGAGATTTTTTGGTATTGGTGAGGGTTGAACTGAGGTGGTTAGGTTAAAATGGTGTTTATGTCAAAAACTCTCGTGTATTACACGGGTTTCCATGGTCCTTTGAGGAGGTGGGTTGTTGGATGGTTGGGTGGTATTGGTATTTTGGGCTTAGGTAGTGGGCCCTGTACTAGTCTGGGCCAGCGTGTTTTCGGAAGGTGGTGGGCTGACGGGTTGAGTTGTAGGTATCGGTGATGGCCTTAAATTATTATTTTGAGAGTTTAGATGATACCACAAAATTGGATGAATTCCGTCGTCCAAAAAATCATATGAAGGTGGGGATGCCGCTCGATATGTAGCAAACGGGAAGGTTGATTCATCAAAGATAACATGACGAGAAATAATGATTTTTCATGTTGACATATCAAAGCATTTATATCCCCTATGATTTTGTGGGTACCCTAAAAACACGCAAGGCGTAGATCGAGCTTGAAGTTTATGAATGATTGTGGACGGAAATAATGAATAACACAAACACTCAAAAACCCGTAAATATGTAAACGAAGGGGTACGATTGTACAATACTTGAGTAGGGAACACATTGGAGAGTAGCTTACTAGGAAGAATATTTAAGAGATATGTGTCATTTGAAGAGCATGATGCCAAAAATTTGGTGGTGTGGACGAATGCATAAGGATAGAGCGAGTCATATTATTGATTGTTCGAATCTTTCTTTCAGCTTTCCCATTTTGAGAAGATGTGTGTGGACAGAAAATACAGACAGACATCCCATTTTGTTGACAAAAATTCTGAAATTGGGCATTTATAAATTTTCCCCCATTATCACATTGAAAACATTTAATGGTTTTGTCAAACTGAGTTTTGATAAACACACTAAATTATTTCAAAATGTTATAGGTCTGTGATTTTTGTCCTAAGGGAAAGGTCCACAAAAAATTTGAAAAATCATCAAGAATAAGCAAATAGTACTTATGACCTGTAGCACTTAATACGGGTGAAGTCCACAAATCACAATGTAAAATATCAAATGGCATAATAGTATTAGTAGTAGATGCAGAAAACGGAAGTTTAATATGTTTACCAAACACACAGATTTGGCAAACAGAAGAGTCCAAACGTCCATTATAAGAAACTAAAGTATTCTTCCTAAATTGATTAAAAACTGGTGCTCCTGGGTGTCCAACCTATTGTGCCATAGACTAGGAGAGATGGCCGCGAAGGAGGAAGGTTTAACCATGTCGTTGTTGGAGACAGAGGTGATGGGATATAAGTCTCCCGTGCTATTACATCTCATGAGCTGCATCCCCGTCTGAAAATCTTTCACAGAAAAACCAAACGAATCAAAATTCACAGAAACATTGTTGTTAGTGGTAAAACGTCTAACAGAGACCAAGTTTTTAATTAATTTTGGTGCATGTAAAATATTTTTCAAACATAAAGGTGGGTGGGGATAGAGTAGTGTTACGTGACCAATACCACGAATTGGAATTTCCTGCCCACTGCCGATAATAATATTTTTATTACTGCTCGTATTAAAATAATATGAGATATTACCTTGAGATGTCATCATGTGTGACGTAGCCCCTATATCAATGTACCACGATTCATCTGGAATATTCAGATTCATGTGACTCATGGCTTGTTCAATATCCGTGGGTGCATATCCGACGCAAGATTGTGCCTGAGCTACAAAAGCATGTTGTGGACAAGATCCGAGAACCCTGGGTTGACGATTTGAAGAAGGAGGAGGTCGGGCCCACGAAGAGGTCGAAAATAGGCATGGCGGGGCAGCCCACTGTGGGGGCCAGGCCCATGGTGGGTACTTCCCCCACTGCCCACCGCTACTGCCTGGAAACTGCCATCCACTGCCAGCTCGCCACTGCCAGGACTAGCTGCTGCTGCCAGCAGTTTGTCCCCCGCCCCGTCCACGTCCCTTGCCACCATTATTTTTTCCTTTATTGTTTCGATTTGAACCCCATTTTTTAACATTATTTTGACGATTATTTTGGCCACCTGAACCAGAATTTTAGGGCTCCAAATCAGTGGAAAAAGAGTTGGTAGAAACGAGAGTCGTTCTACCGGTGGTTGTACCCGATGATGCGTGCTTTTCCTTCCTCGTTTCCTCGAGAATTAACCTTGATTGGGTCTCGTAAAAGGGAGGTAACAGATTGCTTTGCTGAATGAACGTATCCACACCATCATATTGTTCATTCAGCCCTGCAATCAACTGAAGGATTAACCTTTGATTTGTCACGGGCGAACCAACGTTGGACAGTTGGTCCACAAGTACTTTTAATTCTTGACAATAGGCTGAGATGTTAGAAAAATCATCCAATTTAATATTTGTAAATTGGTGTTCAAGATAAACGGCCCTAGACATTTTGTTATCTTGAAAAATGTTTTCTAATCTCTCCCACGCCTGTTTAGCCGTAGACTTGAGTTCTAAGATGGTATGAAGAAGATCATTCGAAATTGTGCCATAAATTCATTAAAGGCCAATAGCATCTAAGCGTGACCATAATTTCTTGTCCACCGTAGTGGTATCCGACGGTGACTTGGAAGGAAGAATATGGTCAAGTACCTCATAAGAACGGTAGTGAATTTTGAATAGTTCCGCCTATGAGGTATACTGCCCTTTCTCCATTTCAAGAGTTATAGGGATGAAGTTCTTGATGTTATTAACAGCAAAAGCAGGATGAAGGGTTTGTTTTTCGGCAATAGGTTCCACTTAGAATAAAAAAAGGAGGAGAATGATGTTGTGTTTTGATGAAAGTGGATTAGAAAAGAAAACCTAAAGAGAGGGGTCTAGCCGAGTGGGTGTAGTAGGATAGGTTTAGGGTTTTTGAATTCCTAAACCTAAGTGGAATAGTGGTAAACGGCTAGGGTTTTTAGGTTTTGGAGAAGTAGTTTATGTTTAGGGTTTTAGGAGTCCTAAACCTAAGTTTGTTTGGTCGAAAAAAAAAGTGAGAGGGAAATGGAGAATTCGGCCAAGAAGGAAAAGAAAGAGAAGAGTTTAGGGCAAAGGATCTTTGGCTAATGAAAACATGTAAGAATTGAATCACTTGATTATTATTCTTCTAAATATACAATATATATATATAGATTAAAGGAAGACTATTCTAGAAGACTACTATTCTACTTTACCTAATTTACAAAATCCTAATTACAATTACAATAATTAGAATAATATCAATAATAATGAGGGAGGTGATTATGGGATCTTTCCATAATCACTCTAACATTTATTGCATTGTGCCACTCCAACACCTCAAATCATGTCAAATTTAATTTCAAAAATTATAAAATTTAGTAGATTAATAAAAACCAATATAATAATTATTCTAAAAAATAAAATTGTAAAAATGACTTGAAAATTTGAAAATGATGGGTTGTCTCCCACCAACGCCGCATTTAATGTCATGGCACGATATGAATAAATTTTACCACTTTTTCTTCCACTTAGAGGATATGAATTTGCGCCCCATCTTTGAATCAAGAATACGATGACTCTCATAGGGCAGTGGTAGGAAAGCAAAGAGGCCAATTTTCGGGTGTCGCATCTTTCACTTTTTGGCTTTTAAGTGAGGCATGTCATTTTGTCGTCTTGGCCTAGCATACTTCAAAACAAAAGAACATTTTCTTCATCACCAAATTCCTCCATAAGCTCGGGTAATTCAATTTCCATATCATCCACCAAGCACAATGTTGAAAAATGGTTAGAATGTGGTCCAATGCGCTCATATTTCAAACTTGCATTAATTTTGACATCCTCACCCAAAAATGAATTGGAGTCTTCAAAAATAACGTTATAAACTTTTTCATTCAACTCTAGTATCATTTCTTTAATCTCGGCACCTTGCATTATTTTTGTTTTGGTCGGTTGGCAATTCACCATTAGCTCTTGAAAATCAATCTTGACCTCATATTCAATTATAGACAACTCACAATTACTCTCCATGGCCCTTTGATGTTGTGCATCACATGCCTCAACCATTGCATTTAATTCGACCTTCAATTTTCAGATAGCAATTTCAAGTAGCTCCACTTCTTGACTTTGCTCAACATGCATTTTTAGAAATTCTTCCATCATCCGTGGAATGCCTTCATGATGATTTCCATGGACTCCAAATTGTTGAGCTCGATTCATTAGCCAATCTCGGCTCACAATTTTCACTTTGTCAAGTTTTTCTTTAAGTTGAGATTCGTTCAAAGCTTGTAGAAATTCTCCCATGGTAAAATTCATGTCTTGATTACTTTCCACACCCTCAAGTTGGTGAGCATTATGAGCCTCAACCAATAATTTCATTTGATCCTCTAAGGTGTGGATAGCTTTGTCATTGCAACTAATTGCTTGACTCAAGTGATTAAATGATTTCCTCAAGTCATTTAGTGCTAAATTCCATTTCCCCACATTTTCAAGAATTGTCTCCAACATGAGCATTCTCTTCTCATTTTGAACATTTGAAACTTCTTCCACTTCCATATCTCTATCATCATCAAAATCAAAAATAGAATCGCCATAGTGAGGGTCGGGGAAGGGAAGAACAAATACGCACAATTAGTCCAATAACCATTTTGACCACCACACCTGTCACAAATACTCCACATATAGGTTTGATATTGTGCGCACAATCCGCTCTCGGGAGAATTCAAATAATTTTGCCATGAGTGTGGTTCTCCACAATAAGGACAAGGATTATCAAAGTATGAACAAGTACCATCGACCAACTTTCATTATATGATGTCATTTACAAAACTAAAAAATAAACTAAAAATAAAAAAATAACTACACAAATATTCACAAGTTTGGACAAAAGCAAGTAAGCTTAAATCTCAAACTAACCCAAATACGCTAAATTGTTCCCCGGCAACGACGCCAAAATTGATAATGTCCAAATCCACTCCTCAAGTGAGAAAGTATACATGATGGTCGCAATATAATTTATCCAACTATGATTCGAGGTCGAATCCACAAGGAACAGTATAAAGGCGATTAAGAAAGTAAATGATTTACCACCAACTAAGCTAAGTCAAACAGTTTTTCAATATTTGATTTTTGATTTAAAAACTAAAAAGATAAAACTAACCTAGAAAGCAAGTAAAATGATCAATGACCACAAGCATAGATACAAGGAAACTTACTCTCAAGTAACGATCCAATGTATTTTATGATTGTATAACTAAGAGCGAGTTCATGTTAATAGATAATGATTTCTAAAATCTCTTCCAACCAAATCAATGAATTTCACTCTAAACTTTTTCAAGCCTTAGAGTGTGATATTAAGCACAATCAATTTAACCTCAATTTAACTATCCTATTTCTAGCTCAAGTTATTAGATGAAGTTTAAAGCCCCAAATCCTTGTTAATTAATCTTTCTCAACCTCAATTTTCCTCTTCTGAGCTCAAATCGATGTAAATGGGTGAGTCATGGGATTAGCAAATCCCTTAAAAGAATTAAAAACAAGATTAATTAAAGAAACAAAGACTCATTTCATTAGAAATAAAAACCATTCAATACATAAGCATAACAAGAGATTTTATCCAACACTTGATAATGAAAATTCTCATAAACGAGATTTAAGTGAAGGAACAAAATACTACACACTTAAATATTCAATACATAACAAGAAATTGAAAAAAGGGATAAGAGTTTGATCATAAAAATGCTCCAATCTTCTCTTCCAAAGTGTGGTTGATGAACCCTAGCCTTCAAGCATGTAAGAATATGGACAAAGATGATAGAAATTTCTTCCAAGTCTTGCTATTATAGTCCCACATTTTTTCCACATCAAAATATGACCAAAACAGCCCTAAAATTTTAGATTTGCAAATCGATCCATCTTTTGCACCTCTATTCACTTTTGTCACTTTCTTCGTTTTAGCTCCGTTTGACTTGTTTTTACTTGGTTTCTTTTTCAATCACTTCTAAATCATATAAACCTGTAAAACTGAAGTAAATCATAGTAAATGCACTATTTTTTCAATTAAATATAATAAAAATCTAAACTTAAAGAAGAGATAAGTTGATAAAATACCAATTTATCAGCTCATCATAGGGAGAGCGAACCGTCCCACTACTACTTCATAGTGGGTTGTCCCTTAGGGGGTCGATCTAGGAATACTTGCAGGTTTTCTTATATTTTTAATTTTTTATTAAAATATTTAATTATTTTAGTACTAATTAACTCATCTCAATCCCACCCCCTTCCGTTAGTGGTCCTGGGTCGATCATGGTATTGTATTAGGCCGGACCAATACTTGGCTGACCAGCCCCTTAGACATGCATAATTCGGTTTCAATTTGGGTCAAGGGGTAATTTTAACTTTTCATATGCAGTTTTCCCAGAATTTAGGTAAATTTAGGTAACTTTTAGAACTGCTACCAGAATCAACTCTTCACAAAGAAGTTTGCCCCAAAATTGTCTTTGTTCTAGTACGGGTTCATCTTAAATCAAGCTACGAACTAGATGGTGTGTTCAAAGAAAGTAAGCTATGCCATTGTTTTTAATTCTTGACTTTGTTCTTTTAAATGTCTCATGTTGGAAAGAAATAATCCCTTGATTATTTTCATTAATGGAAAGAGTATATATACAATTTATATATTTTCATAATAGGAGAATTTTATTCTTATTCTACTCTTAAAACCTTATTCTACTTGAACACTAACTATACAATTATAGTAATACAATTATTATGTTAAGCATATAATACTAATTACACCACAACATTACCTAAACTAGGAGACTAAAACATTACCTAAACTCTAGACCATATACACGGTCAAATCAGCAAAACCGAGAGCCAATATACATAGGATATACACGTGTATATCCTATTGATATTTAAAACACCCCACAGTCATAGCGGGCGGTCTTCGAACGCTGAGACTGTCCCTAAATTCTTCAAAAAGGACCGAGGAAAGACCCTTTGTAAAGATGTCGGCAATTTGATACCTGGACGGGACATGGCAGCCGCGTACTAGACCACGAGCAACCTTTTCGCGAACAAAGTGAATGTCCATCTCGATATGTTTAGTGCGCTAGTGCTGAATCGGATTACCAGAAAGGTAGATGTCACTAACATTATCACAATAAACCAAGGTCGCCTTCTAAATAGGACAATGAAGCTCTAACAGCAAATTACGTAACCAACATGATTCCGAGACCACATTAGCTACCCATTTATACTCGGCCTCGGCACTGGATCGGGACAAAGTCGACTGACATTTCGCAGACCATGAGACCAAATTATTGCCAAGAAACATACAATAGCCAGACGTAGACCATCTGGTGTCCGAAAAACCACCCCAATCAGCATCTATTTACGAGACAAGTGTGGATGTTGATGAAGGATATAAATGCAAGCCATAGTCAAGTGTACCCTGAATATAACGAATGATGCGTTTGAGCGCATTCATGTGCTCAACCATGCATAAACAAACACACCTGCTGGACGGCATACGTAATATCTGATCTCGTGTATGTGAGTTACTGAAGGGCCCCTGCAAGACTGTGATAGCGGGTCGGGTCTTGGTATGGTGCGCCGGCCGTAGCACCCAATTTGGGTTTAGCATCAACTGGAGTGGAAGTGGACTTACAGGATGACATCCCAACCCTCTCAATGATCTCAGCTGCATACTTCCGCTGTGATAAGAACAATTCACCTGCATGACGAGTGACATCAATCCCCAAAAAATAACTCAAGGGCCCCAAGTCTTTCATAGCAAACTCAGAACTGAGCATTGTCATGATAGACTGGAGTGAGGCATCGAAAGAGGCAGTCAAGATAATATCATCCACATATAAAAGTATATAAGCCAAGGACAAACCACGATGATATATGAACAAGGAATTATACGACCTGCTGTGAGTGATCCAATAGTCGAAACATAGTCGACAAACCTCTTATACCAGGCCCGTGGAGACTGATTAAGCCCATATAAGGACTTCTTCAACAAACAGACATGATTAGGATATTTGAGGTCCCTACACCCCAAAGGCTGATGCATATACACTATTTCCTGTAGATCACCGTGTAAGAAAGCATTCTTTACATCTAACTGATGAATGAGTCATGCTTTCGATAGAGCCAAGCTGAGTACCGTGCGAATGGTAGCCGACTTGACCATCAGACTAAACATCTCCCCACAATCCATACCAACCTGCTGAGTCTTACCATCACCCACAAGCCGAGCCTTATGCCTTGCAAACGAACCGTCTGAATTGTCCTTATGAGCAAAAATCCACATAGACCTAATAATATTAATACCAGATAGACGGGGCACCAACTCCCATGTCTTATTATCAATAAAAGCATTATATTCATCGGTCATAGCAATAATCCAATTTAGGTCATTTAATGCAGACACATAAGTAAGGGGTAAGGGTGATTTAAGAACATTGAATTTAAATTGAAATGCCTTTTTGGTTTAAAAATATCCATTGACTACGATTGACCGATCTATGACTCGGGGAAGAATTGGGCAGATGTTGAGAATTTTCTAAACTTAGGACGGACTGGCCAGCAGGCAGTGGGCCTGCTAGCCCAATTTAGTAACGGGATGGGGACACATGGGTGGACCAAAGAGCGTAAATGGTCGGGTCATCGCCCGATTATCGTTATCGCCCGATAACTCAGCAGGACCCGATTCATGGGTACTATAGCTCGTGACGAGGCAGTGGGGCCAGTGGGCAGTAGGCCCGCTGGAGGATCTAGGGTGCGGGAGATGTCCGAAAAATGGTGAATAATATACGAGGATATACCATCATCCAAAAAATTATACAAACTAGGCACGGGAGTACTAACCTTAGCAAACGGAAATTGGAATTCATAAAAAATAACATGGCGACTAATGATGATTTTATTAGAGGATAAATCAAAACATTTGTAACCACGATGATTAGACGGAAACTCCAAAAACACACACGGAGTAGACCGAGGCTGAAGTTTGTTAATTGTGGTGGATATAAATAATGGATAACATAAGCACCCAAAGACCCGAAGATGTGAATACGAAGGAGTTTTATTATATAATATTTGAAGAGGGGAAGAATATGTCAATCCTTTGGAAGGAAGAAGGTTAAAGAGATATGTAGCCATTTGTAAAGCATGATGTCAAAACGAAGGGGGTACGGAAGCATGAAGTAATAAAGTTCAGACAATGTTATTAATGGTACGAATTTTGCGTTCGACTTTCCCATTCTGCGAAGAAGTATGAGGGCAAGAAAAATAAAAATTGATGCCATTAGTAGCATAAAATTCCCGAAATACCCCGTTGTCATATTCTCTGTCATTATCACATTGAATATTTTTTATTTCTCGTTCGAATTGGGTTCTAATGAAAGCTCTAAATTTTAAGAGATGGAAAAACTTGAGATCTTTTCGCTATTGAAAAAGTCCATAAAAATTTAGAATAATCATCCAAAAAGAGAACATAATATCTATGACCCAAAGAACTAAGAACAGGAGACGTCCATAAGTCGCTATGAATAATATCAAATGACATTAAAGTATGAGAATTAGAGTCTGCAAACGGCAACCTAACAATTTTTCCTAAAGAGCAAGAATGATAATTCGGAGTACTACGCGTACCCTTATATGAAATAAAATTATTTTTATCAAAGGAAGACAAAATAGACGACCCCGAATGACCAAGACGAGCATGCCACAAGAAAGGAACAAGGGTTGCAAATGCCGACGGCAAGGCTTGACTAGATAGACTGGAACATGGTGTGATCGGATAAAGATATCCCCTACTATCACACCTCATGAGATGACTCCCCGTCTTGAAATCCTTCACAGAGAAACCAAACAGATTAAATTCAATAGACACGGAATTGTCACTAGTGAATTTACGGACATACACTAAATTTTTAATCAATTTGGGGGCATGTAGGGTATTTTTCAAGATAAGGGGTGGATGGGGGGAGACAAAGTTTTATGACCATAACCATGAATCAGAATAGAATTACCATTACCAATAATTATACCCCAAGGGTTGCTCAAATTGGAATAAGACGAGAGAGTACCTTGGTCGGATGTCATGTGGGTAGTGGCTCCGGTGTACATGTATCAATTTGGGTCCAGAGGATTTAATCTAAGTGTGTGCATTGCTGCTTTGATGTCGGTAGAAGTGGGTGCCACTGCGTGATGGGCTTGCGGGGGCCGAGGCCCAAAGCACCCCTGCTTGCTGCCTCGGCCTAGAAGGCTGACTGAAACTGGGCCACTGCATGTTGGGCCGTGACTGAGGCTGGACAGCCCACTGCCATTGAGGTGGAAACATGGAGCTGCTACTGTTTGGCCCACACTGTGGGGCCCACTGCCACTGCATAGGGGCCCACTGTGGGGCCCAAAACTACTGCTGCTGATGACCGCCCCAAGGTCCACCACTCCCACCACCACTGTTCCGGCAGTCGCCATTGTTGCCGCCACGATTCTTGCCATTATTTTTCTTATTTTTCCCTTTTTGCTGCCACCGTTGTTGCGGTTTTTGCCCGAGTTGTTGGAACCGGTAGGATGAAAAGTGGACTCGGTCATCATACGACGGGACTAGCACCGGTAGCCGCCTTTTTAGCCATGCCTTCTTCTTCGAGTGTAAGCATAGAACGAGCCTGATAAAATTGCGGGAAAAGATTGTTTTGACAAAGAAGCGTGCCAACACCATTATAGGCCTCAGAGAGGTCCGAAATCATTTGGAGGACAAAACGATCATTCGAAACTGGCGCGCCAACATTGCGGAGTTAGTCTGCCAATTCCTTCAATCTTTTACACTAAGCCGAAACGTTAGGGAAATCTTCCATGTTGACGTGGGAGAATTCCTGCTCAAAAGTAACAACTGTAGAATTTTGATTATCTTAGAATATATCACGTTGTCTATCCCAAGTTGCATGCGCCGTAGCGTCAGGCTCAATAATTGTTTGCAAAAGGTCGGTCAAAATTGTGGAGTATATCCACTGAAGAACAGTTGCATCAAGAGTCGTCCATAACTTATAATCATCCTCGCGTTGTGGGACCTCCATATCCTCAGGAGCCGCGGGGATTATGTGATGGATGACTTGATGCAAGCGTGTGTGAATTTTGAATAGTTCGGCCCACGTCGTATATTGGACGTTTTCTATTTTAAGAACGAGAGAGATGTTATTCTTGATGTTAGAAACTGTAAGGGCAGGATGAAATGTGGTTCTTGATGTAGACATACTGATAGAACAATATGTGATTGAGGGATTTGGAAGCGAACTTAGGAGAAAGGATGAATCGTCGGTACGAAATTCGAGACGAAGGGGGCTCGGAACTCGAGGTAGGCGACGAAAGTTGGACGATTTTTAGAGAGAGGACTTTAAGACCTAGACTTCTGATACCATGAAAGAAATAATCCCTTGATTATTTTCATTAACTGAAAGAGTATATATACAATTTACAGATTTTCATAATAGGAGAATCATATTTCTATTCTACTCCTAAAACCTTATTATACTTGGACACTAACTATACAATTATGGTAATATAAATATTATGGTAAACGTACAATACTAATTACACCACAACATTACCTAAACTAGGAGACTAAAACATTACCTAAACTCGACCATATACACGGTCAAATCAGCAAAACCGAGAGGCAATATACACGTGTATATCGTGTATATCCTATTGAAATTTAACAATATCTATTCAAACTCTTTTAATGTTAGCGTTTTCAGTTCAAATGGTATCACATTATCATGTTTGAATTTGTGTTATGTACATTACGCAAACCATAGGAAAATCTCTGTTTTACTTCTAATGTTCATTTAGTTGTTTTTGAAAGAAATGGTATATTTATCAGTTCTTATGAGGAAAACTCATAGTATTAGATTAATTAATCTGAACATGGTGTCAATTGCCATCACTTGAATTCATTATGCTTCTCCGGTGCCCAACTTGATAAGTTGAATCTAAACAATCTCTACTTGACTGGTTTGCGAATTAAGTAATAAATAGTTCTAGTTTTAATTGGTGCATAAATTGGGAATATTTGTATTTGTTCTTCATATTCCTCTCCTCCCAAGATAATTTAAAACCTTTAAAGGCAGAAAAATAACTTTATATTCACCAATAAGGTGAGATAAACAAACAAAAATTACCAATATTTGGTAGCTATTTTGTATTTAATTATTCATAATTTCAACTTACCTTGCTAAGATTGGTATAGTTCATCAAATTATATATCAGCTTGGCATGCTAACACAAAATTTGACTTAATTGACTCAATAATATGCAGGACGAATTTTAACTGGAATATACACTCGCATTTTAGGAACCTTCATGTTGTACTTCTAAAAGACATGATCAAACTCTCTCTCTCTCTCTCTCTCTCGTGAATTTGTTTCTTTTCTCTCTTCATTTATGGCAATTCACACGGTAGTAAAAAACTTATGGAATATATAGTAGTCGTACTTCTTTTTCAATTCAACTGTAGGCTACGATGTAAGTATTTTCGTATTCCATCTTACATGCACACAATTATTGCTCGTGTAGAGTATTTTGATGATCAGGTTAAGCGCAAACAAGTATTATTTTATAATAAGCGTGTGTTGAAAGCACATAAAGAGGATAAATGACATATAAATATTACCATTTAAATTACATTTATGAAGTACCAGTGATAACTCTTAAATCTTATTGCTGATAATTTGCTACTGCAAAGTGCCTTCCACCAAACCATCTCTGTTCATCCCTTTTTGCATTCATCATTTCACTCAGTTCCTTGGCTTTACTCCTCACTCCCTTTCCACATTTCTCCACAACCACGAAATTTACTAAATGTGGAAATAAATATCCTATTAATTTATGACTCGAACAATTGGGCCCGCACGTCGGAAACATCGTTTCCACACACATGCACACGTAGTGCCAAGTATCACAAATTTCATTAGTGAAAGAGATATTGGTACGTATGTAATACGTTTGAGACATAGAATTATGGATGTTATTGGCCAAATGACAAAGTATTCCACGTTGGTAAATGAAGGAAGAAGTGTACAAAGTGTAAAATGAAACGAGTCGGAAATCGCCGCGGAGCCGTAAAGGGCCGCGGTGCCACACCGTAGGAGCCGCGGCGCCGGAGCGCCACGGTGCTTCAGAGGCAGAATGCTGCGACGGAAGTTGGAAAAATCTGACGTTTGAGCTGGTTTTGGAGCATTGATTCTCCATTACTTGCCATATGAATTCAGCCATTATTTGGCTGAATGTAACCCCTCAATCAAGTGCAATTACATGGCTATTAAAGACCATTAGTTGGCTAGTTGATGGGTCTTTTACTTACACTATAAATTTAGGCCTTTGGCTCAATTGAAAGACACTACACTCAACACTTAGAGAATTATTCAGATTTCATATTCTTCCTCTCTAGCAAAGTTACTATACTCAAAGTTCTTCAACAGTAACACTTGAGTTTCCTTTGCTCACTTGTTAAAGTTGTTGTTGTATTTTGGGAGACTATTGCTCAACACCGTAAAAGGAGATATATGGGGCAATCTTGTCTTAAAGACAGAGTGCCATCACTCGACTCAGCAAATCACACAAGAAGTTTGTAAGGTTTTGTTTTCCAGTTCTATTGTAATAGTTTGTTTATCCTTTCTACTATTGTAATAGTTACTTACTTCTCGTTCCCTACAACAATTGTATCCCAACAATTTTAAGACAAGATATTGTTGTAAGTAACTAAGTTAGAAAGATGACTGGTATAAATCAAACTGCTTCTAATTCTACTGCTGCTGCTCAAGGCAATCCCTCTGCCTTCCCCACTGCTCAAGGCACTCCTAATGTCTTTCCGGTTGCTCAAGGCTTATCCAACGCCTTTGCTGCCGCTCAAGGGAATGTTGTCGCTCCTCCACCCGCTGGATTTCACCATGAACGCTAAAAAGTTCATAGGGTCAAACTTCAAAAGATGGAAACAACAGATACTATTCTATCTGACTGTTATAGGAATGACACATTTCCTAACAGAAGATCCTCCACAAGCTGGAGATGAAATGGACCCTTCGCCTTCTAAAATGGGTGAAGGGGGCCTAGGTGTCCATGTCATTAATGGCATGAAGATGGTTCTTGATGCATGGAGTCATAGTGATTTCATGTGTAAGAATTACATATTGAACTTCTTGTCAGACCCTCTCTACATGGTGTATTGCACCGTTGGCACTGCCAAAGAGTTGTGGGAGAAGCTACAAAAGAAGTACAACGCACAGGATGCAGGTACTAAGAAATTCATCGTTGGGAAATTTCTGAAATTTCAAATGGTGGATAGTAAGACAGTGATGTCCCAAGTCCAGGAATTCCAAATGATTTTACATCACCTGGATTTGGAAGGTATGAAGCCAAACGAGCAGTTTTTGGATGCATCACTGATTGAAAAGTTACCTCCTTCGTGGAATGAGTTTATGAGCTACTTAAAGCTCAAGACAAATGAAATGACCTTTGAAGAACTTATTATCAAACTCCAAATTCTGGAAGATAATAAGAAGGCCTTGCCTAGGGGTAAACAACCCGCTGAGGCAAAGGTAAATCTGGCTGAGGCCAAAGGGAACCTAAGCAAAAAGCGCAAGTTCCAGAAAGACGGCAAGACCTAAGCAGCGGAGAAGTTCAAAGGAAACTGTCACCACTGTGGGAAACCTGGTCACATGATCAAGGACTACCGCAAGCTCAAGACCGAGCAACAAGAGAAGGCCAAGGCTAAGGGAAAGGCTCAGGTTAACGTTGTCAAGGACCAGTTTTTGGATGACATGATTGAGGAGTTCTCAGCAGTGGTGCTAGAAGCAAACCTGGTTGAGAATCTTATGCAATGGTGGATGGACACAGGTGCTACAAGACACATCTGTTCCAACAGAGATGCCTTCTCCACTTATATACTAGTCACAAACAAGAAGATGTTCATGGGCAACAACACTTCCTATGACGTACTAGGGGTAGGAAAGGTAGTCCTGAAGATAACTTCTGGAAAGGAGCTTACTCTGAAGGAAGTGATGCATGTTCCTGAGATTAGAAGAAATTTAATTTCAGGTCCTTTATTGGTTAATGCTGGTTTTAGGCTAGTGTTTGAGTCTAATAAATTTGTAATCACTAAGAATGAAATGTTTGTGGGAAAAGGATTCGTCAGTGAAGGCCTCTTCAAAGTGAACACCATGTCTGTATTACGTAAAAGCAATAATATTGAAGCCTTTTCATCTTACTTGTTTAAGTCCTCTAATTTATAGCATCATATATTAGGACATGTCAACTACAAGTCCATCCAAAGGTTGGTAAAGTTGGAGTTGTTGTCGTCTATCGACGTAAACCCTCAACATAAGTGTGAGGTGTGAGTAGAGGGAAAACTCATAAAGCTTCCTTTTCGATCCGTCAAAAGGAATACCGCTCATCTAGAACTAATTCACACAGATATATGTGATTTGAAGTTTGCACAAACTAGAGGGGGGAACAAGTACTTTGTGACATTCATTGATGATAGTACAATGTATTGTTACCTTTACTTTTTGAAAAGTAAGGATGAAGCCTTTGAAGCGTTCCAATGTTACAAAGCAAAAGTTGAGAACCAACTAAGCATGCAGATTAAATTCATTCGTAGCGATAGAGGGGGAGAATATGTAGCGTCATTTGAGGAATATTGTGCCCAAGAAGGCATTGTTCATCAAACGACGGCTCCATACTCACCTCAATCGAACGGTGGGGCGGAACGTAAGAACCACACATTGAAGGAAATGATGAATGCCTTGCTCCTCAATTCCGGTCTTCCCCAAAACATGTGGGGAGAAGCTGTTCTTACCGCTAATACGATTCTTAACAGAGTCCCACATAAGAGTAAGGACAAAACTCCATATGAATCATGGAAGGGAAATAAACCCACCTATAAATATTTAAAGGTGTGGGGTTTTCTGGCAAAGGTTGAAGTACCTAAGCCAAAACAGGTCAAGATTGACCCTAAGACTGTAGATTGCATATTTATCGAATATGCAAATAACAGTAGTGTTATCGCTTCTTAGTGCATAAGTCAGATATTCCAGATATCCACGGGGGTACAATCAAGGAATGCATAATTCTTTAAAGATACATTTCCTAGAAAGGAAAAAGACATAACCTCTCGCAAATGAAGTTATGAACAAATCTCTCAAGAACCGGGAGTCGTTGACGGCCCAGATCTAGATGGTTCAGATCTAGTGGATCTCGAGGTGGCTGAATATCCGGAATCTAGTGTTCCAGATTCTCAGAACTTGGAGACTCCAGAGATGGAACTAAGGCGAAGTAAAAGGTCCAGGAAGGATAAATCCTTTGGTCCTGACTTTGTAGATTATATAGTTGATGATGAATCAAGGACAATTGCTGAAGCATTGTCAACTCCAGAGGCACCGCTCTGGAAAGAAGCTATTGAGAGTGAAATAGGCTCCATTCTGCATAACCATACTTGGGAGTTGATTGATCTTTCTCCGGGAAATAAACTGTTGGGTTGTAAGTGGATACTCAAACGGAAGTATAATTCAGATGGGTATATAGATAACTACAAGGCCAGGTTGGTAGTCAAGGGTTATCGGCATAAAGAAAGTCTTGACTACTTTGAAACGTACTCCCTGGTATCTCGGATAACGTCCATACGGATATTCATTGCGATCGCAGTGTTGCATGACCTTGAGATACATCAAATGGATGTAAAGACAGCCTTCCTAAATGGTGATTTGGAAGAAGAAATTTATATGGACCAACCCGAGAGGTATGTGGTTCAAGGGCAAGATAAGAAAGTTTATCGGCTTGTCAAATCTCTGTACGGGCTGAAACACGCCCCGAAGCAATGGCACGAAAAATTTGATAGTACTCTACTATCGAAGGGTTTCGCCATTAATGAGTATGACAAATGTGTCTACATGAAAGGTAACTCTGACTCGTTTGTTATGATATGCCTGTATGTAGATGACATATTGATCACAGGGAGCAGTCCTTGCATAATTCTAGAGACTAAGAACATGTTGAAACAATGCTTCGACATGAAGGATATGGGTATCGCAGATGTCATCTTAGGGATAAAAATATCTAAGACGTTTGACGGACTGGTCTTATCTTAGTCTCACTACATCGAGGATGTTGAGAAAGTTCGAGATGTTAGACAGTTCGCCTATAAGTCACCAATGGATAGAAATCAAAGTTTTGATAAAAATCGTGGTGCACCCATATGCCAGGAGCAATATGCACATGTGATCTATAGTTTGATGTACATAACAAACTGCACCCGACCTGATATTGCTTATGCAGTCAACAAGTTGTCTAGGTTTACCCGTAATCCGAGTGACGATCACTGGAAGTCGTTGAATCGAGTACTTCAATACCTGAAATACACGCTAACTTACGGGTTACATTATTCGAGATATCCAACTGTACTAGAGGGGTACAGTGATGCAAACTGGATATATGATATAGAGAACACCAAGTCCACCAGTGGGTATATATTTACAATTGGTGATGGGGCTGTGTTTTGGAAATCCTCTAAGAAAACTTGCATCACCCAATCCATGATGGAATCGGAGTTTATCGCTTTAGATAAAGCAGGAGAAGAAACTGAGTGGCTTCACGACTTCTTAGAGGATGTTCCGTGCTAGAATTACCCATACCTTCTGTAATGATCTACTGCGACAGCTAGTCGGCTCTAGGAAGGGCACGGAATGCTATGTACAATGGCAAGTCTCGTCATATTCGACGGAGACATAAGACCGTTAGGCAGCTGATCACCACGGGTATAATATCCATTGATTACATAAAGTCAAAGGATAACATAGCAGACCCGATGACAAAGGGCTTACCCAAGGATCAGATGTTCTGCCTGTCTAGGAGAATGGTCTTAAAACCCAAAGTATAAGGACCAATACGGTGGTAACCCAACCTTACAGAATGGAGATCCCAGGAATTAGGTTCAATGGAAAAACTAAGCTGTAAAGGTTCAGTTGATCGCTTCGGTGGAAGCATGAGCACTTCGGATAGTGATTTCTGTGAAGAAACACCAAATCCAAAGTCGTTCCCGCGATAGACTATAAGTGCTATCTGCAGTGTGAGTGAAGGTTAAGTTTCCAAAACCTTTAATGATCCTCACCGGTTGAAGTTAGGTTTGGGGAAATTTTTAACGGTTCATAACACTTGTAAAATGGGGTATAGCAGGATACCTTGTAGGAGACCACCTATTTAAGTGCGAGGACAGGCCGCCTCAAATTGAACGCACTTAAGAATCCAAGAAGTGTCCACGGCCACAACGGACAAAACATTACGAAGAACTAAGTAGAGGAAGTTGTTGTGTTGATACCATTGACTTGGCTTACACTAAACACTGAAGGTTCAAAACATCACGTTTACCACACAGTAAGTAAGTACGATGGTAATCAACTATGGAAGGTTCAAAGCGTATGCTACCTATCCAGATGCAACATCGGTCCGATGAAATATTGCTAGAAAAGGCACCATGTGTGTGCGCCAAAATCTCTTTCAAGAGGGGATTGTTGGAAATTTACTAAATGTGGAAATAAGTATATCCCATTAATTTATGACTCGAACTATTGGGCCCGCACGTCGAAAACGTCGTTTCCACACACGTGCACACGTAGTGCCAAGTATAACAAATTTCATTAGTGAAAGAGATATTGGTACGTATGTAATACGTTTGAGACATAGAATTATGGACGATTATTGGCCAAATGACAAAGTATTCCATGTTGGTAAATGAAGGAAGACGTTTACAAAGTGTAAAATGAAACGAGTTGGAAATCGCCGCGGAGCCGTGAAGGGCCGCGATGCCACTCCGTCGGAGCCGTGGCACCGCGACGAAAAATGGTTGGTCAGCTACTGGAGCCGCAGCGCTGATTCACAACGGCGCGACGCTTCGGAGGCAGAATGTTGTGACGGGAAGTTGGAAAAATCTGACGTTTGGGCTGGTTTTGGAGCATTGATTCTCCATTACTTGCCATATGAATTCAACCATTATTTGCCTGAATGTAACCCCTCAATCAAGTGCAATTACATGGCTATTAAAGGCCATTAGTTGGCTAGTTGAGGGGTCTTCCACTTACACTATAAATTGAGGCCTTTGACTCAATTGAAAGACACTACACTCAACACTTGGAGAATTCTCCAGATTTTCTGATTTCATATTCTTCCTCTATAGCAAAGTTACTATACTCAAAGTTTTTCAAGAGTAACACTTGAGTTTCCTTTGCTCACTTGTTAAAGTTGATGTTGTATCTTGGGAGACTATTGCTCAACATCGTAAAAGGAGATATACGGGGCAATCTTGTCTTAAAGACAGAGTGTCATCACTCTACTCAGCAAATCACACAAGCAGTTTGTAAGATTTTGTTTTCCAGTTCTATTGTAATAGTTTGTTTATCCTTTCTACTATTGTAATAGTTACTTACTTTTCGTTTCCTACAACAATTGTATCACAACAATCTCTTCACTTTGCAGTTTCCCTTTCTCGTCCCTCACTACCTCCATTCCCATCCCAGTGTATTCCATGATCCTAACATTCATTGGTTGGTCAACCTGCATGGGCATGGCAATTATGGGCACACCAAATTTCATACTTTTCGTGAAAGAAATCTATCCACAATGACTCACGTAGCTACCGGTCAATGTTTGTGTGTTGAAAAATTGTTGCTATTGGAGCCCATCTATAACTATTCCTCTTTCTTTGACCCTTTCAAGAAACCCTTCTGGTAATGCATCTTGAATGTTAATTTTTTCACCTTGTGGAAACCTAACGACCTAAATGAAATTCACTTTTCTTTCTTGCCAAGCCATTGAATGATATTCTCATGGTCATCTTTGTTAGTGGATTGTTGAACTAGTTTACCAATCGTGATTATTTTCTTGGAGACCAAACTTGAAAGGTAATCCACATATTTCCCTTCAAAATATCTGCAAGTTTTCATTAGACTAATGTCCTTTGATTGCCTAAGACCCTCGTGGAATGGGAACTTCCCAACTGACATGTGAGACGTGTTCTAGTAAAAATAAACTTTATCCGTTGTTTTCTTTCTCATTGTGTCATTTTTTTTATATCCAGCTTTCTGGCTTACGCCAGATTATTCATGAATATAATAGTCCCGGTCTCTCAGCACTATTACCAGTAAATCGCGGAATGTGCATGAATGATCAGGGTTTGAGAACAGAGCAACTGATATATCTACAAGATTCTACCCCAGAAGAGAGCAGATTGCTCTCACCAGGGTTCGAACTCACGCTGCAGGCCACAAACTGAATTTTAAATTCTCCTCATTTGTCATTCAGCTATGCCCGGGGTCATTTTCATGAAACAGCCCGCATCACTCACTCTAGGCTTTTTTGGTTCAATTGTTTTTATCAAAAGGCTTGAATTTCATTATTAAGTACTTATCTATGCCTAATGACTCACCTTCCCTACATTTCCCTAATCTTGTTTTCCTCCACCTCCACCTCCCCTAAACTTTTTTTTTTCTAACAAACGGGTTTACTGTTATCTTTCTACGTTTTTTAGATTTCTTTGCAAAAGGCTTTTTATACAAAATATCTCCCATTCGCTAGGGCTTTTGTTACAAAATATCGGCCCACTACTACTTCATAGTGGATTATCCCTTAGGGGGTCGAGCTAGGAAGATTTGTGTGTGTGTGTGTGTGTTTTTTTTTTTAAATTTTATTAAAATATTTAATTATTATGATACAAATAAACTCATTCCAATCTCACATTCTCAACGTTAGTGGTCCTGGGCTGATCATGGTATTGTATTAGGCCGGGCCAGTACTTGGCTGACCCGGCCCCTTAGACAACATAATTCTATCTCAATTTGGGTCAAGGGGTAATTTTAATTTATAATTGTAAATGATTTACCCTTATATTGACATAGATGAAGTAGCTTTTCACATGCCAACTATTTTCAAGTATCATCTTACCCCTTATTTTGGTCCCTTAATACTTTAGTTGTCTTTATACATTGCAGTAAAATTAGCAAACTTTTAAAACTTTTTAAATGCCAACAAAAATCATTTTACCTCATACTGTGAGATAGAGACACATAAGGCTACATATTCATTTTAGAATTTTTTTCATTCAGTAGAAATTCACTAATTTAATTATTTAATATTGATTTTTAAATATAGATAAAATAGACTTTCTATTTGCTCCGTGTTCATTTAGTTTATCCATTTATTGTTGTTTTGGAATTTTAATCTAATTGGAAAAACTGTGTTGGTTGCAACTTAGAAAATTTGTAGAGTTTCAAAGTTTGGAAGTTTACTTTTCAAATCTTAGTTTTTTAGTATTAGAGTTTGAAAATTATGAAACTTAATGTTATGTCCACATCTAATGCCTCATTTATTTTTATTAAAATTAAGACATCTGAATATGAATATTAAGATATGTAATCTAAATATATATCTAAATATTAAGATTTGAATACTAAGTGATTAGTTTAGACTATTTGTTTTCTAAGAATATAAAAAATTGTCTTTATCTTGAGTTAAAAATATAATTCATATAAAATACTAATTAATCTAACACTATAGCGATAAAGTATTTTTCTTAAAAAAATTATCGGATGGTTGATGATGGTAACGGCTAACAGTGACGGTTGTGGTTGCCAATTAGGGATAATGGTTAGTGGTGGTTGGCTGATTGTGATGGTTGTGGGTACGTAGTGGTACTTGGGCCTAGGCCCCCGCAGGCCCATCACGCAGCGGCACCCACGTCTACCGACATCGAAGCCGCAATGCATACGCTTGATTTAAATCCTCCGGACCCAAATTGGTATATGGACACCGGTGTCACTACCCACATGACATCCGATTCAGGTACACTCTCGTCTTATTCCAATTTGAGCAACCCTCACGCATAATTGTTGGTAATGGTAATTCTATTCCAATTCGTGGTTATGGTCATAAAACTTTGTCTGCCCTTCCTCCACCTCTTATCTTGAAAAACACCCTACATGCCCCCAAATTGATTAAAAACTTAGTGACTGTCCGTAAATTCACTACTGACAATTCTATTTCTATTGAATTTGATCAATTTGGTTTCTCTGTGAAGGATTTCAAGATGGGGAGTCCTCTCATGAGGTGTGACAGTAGGGGAGATCTTTATCCTATCACACCCAATTTCGGTCCATCGAGTCAAACATTGCCATCCGCATTTGCAGCCATTTCTCCTTCCGTGTGTCATGCTCGTCTTGGTCATCCGGGATCATATATTTTGTCATCTTTAGATAAAAATAATTTTATTTCATGTAAGGGTACGCGTAGTACTCCAAATTGTCAGTCTTGTTCTTTAGGAAAAATTGTTAGGTTGCCATTTGTAGGCTCAAATTCTCATACTTTAATGTCATTTGATATTATTCATAACGACTTATGAACGTCTCCTGTTCTTAGTTCTTTGGGTCATCGATATTATGTTATCTTTTTGGATGATTATTCTAAATTTTTATGGACTTTTTCAATAGCGAAAAGATCTCATGTTTTTTCCATCTTCTTAAAATTTAGAGCTTTCATTAGAACCGAATTCGAACGAGAAATAAAAAATATTCAATGTGATAATGACAAAGAATATGACAACGGGGTATTTCGGGAATTTTGTGCTACTAATGGGATCAATTTTCATTTTTCTTGCCCTCATACTTCTTCGCAGAATGGGAAAGCCGAACGCAAAATTCGTACCATTAATAACATTGTCCGAACTTTATTACTTCATGCTTCCGTACCCCCTTCGTTTTGACATCATGCTTTACAAATGGCTACATATCTCCTTAACATTCTTCCTTCTAAAGGGTTGACATATTCTTAACCCCTTCAAATTTTATATAATAAGACTCCTTCGTATTCACATCTTCGGGTCTTTGTGTTATCCGTTATTCCCGTCCACCACAATTAACAAACTTCAGGTCCGATCTACTCCGTGTGTATTTTTGGGTTTTCCGTCTAATTATCATGGTTATAAATGCTTTGATTTATCCTCTAATAAAATCATCATTAGTCGTCATGTCATTTTTTATGAATCCCAATTTCCGTTTGCTAGGGTAAGTAATCCCGTGCCTAGTTCGTATAATTTTTTGGATGATGGTATATCCCCGTATATTATTCACTATTTCTCGAACATGTCCCGCACCCAAAATTCTCCAGCGGGCCCACTACCCGCTGGCCCCACTGCCCCGTCACGAGCTACAGTGCCCAGTATGGTCCCTGGGCCAGTGTCAGGGCCAGTCCAGCCCACATCTGAAACTGGTCCAATCCTTGTTTACCGTGTTGGGCCAGCAGGCCCACTGCCTGCTGACCAGTCCGTCCCGAGTCCAGAAAATTCTTGAAACCCACCCAATTCTTCCTCGAGTCATATACTGGTCACTCGGAGTCAACGGGGTGTTTTTAAACCAAAGAGACATTTTAATTTAAATTCTAATATTCTTAAATCACCCTTACCCCGTAATCATGTGTCTGCGTTAAATGACCCGAATTAAAAAATTGTTATGACCGATGAATATAATACTGTTATTGATAATAAGACGTGGGAGTTGGTGCCCCGTCCATATGGTATTAATATTATTAGGTCTATGTGGATTTTTGCTCATAAGGACAATTCAGATGGTTCATTTGCCCGACATAAGGAGCGGCTTGTGGGTGATGGTAAGACTTAGCAGTTTGGTGTAGACTGTGGTAAGACGTTTAGTCTGGTGGTCAAGCTGACTACCATTCGCACTGTACTTAGCTTGGATCTTTCGAAAGTATGGCCTATTCATCAGTTAGATGTAAAGAATACTTTCCTACATGGTGATCTCAAGAAAACAGTCTATATGCATCAGCCTTTGGGATTTAGGGATCCGAAACATTCTCATCATGTATGTTTGTTGAAGAAGTCCTTATATGGGTTTAAATAGTCTCCACGGGCCTGGTATACGCGGTTTGCAGACTATGTTTCGACTATTGGGTTCACTCACAGTAGGTCGGATAATTCCTTATTCATCTACCGTCGTGGTTCGTCCTTGGCCTATATTTTGTTATATGTGGATGATATTATTTTGACTGCCTCTTTCGATGCCTTACGCCAGTCTATCATGACAATGCTTAGCTCTGAGTTTGCTATGAAAGACTTGGGGCCCTTGAGCTATTTTTTGGGGATTGCTGTTACTCGTCATGCAAGTGGGATGTTCTTATCTCAAAGGAAGTATGCAGCTGAGATCATTGAGAGGGCTGGGATGTCATCATGTAAGTCCACTTCCACTCCAGTTGATACTAAGCCCAAACTTAGTATCGCGGCCGGCGTACCATACGAGGATCCGACCCGCTATCGCAGTCTTGCAGGGGCCCTTCAGTATCTTACATTTACGAGACCAGATATTACGTATGATGTCCAGCAGGTGTGTTTGTTTATGCATGATCCCAAATTTTTGAGCACATGAATGCACTCAAATGCATCATTCGGTATATTCAGGGTACGCTTGACTATGGTTTGCAGTTATATCCTTCCTCGACGTCCACACTTGTCTAGTATACGGATGCTGATTGGGGTGGCTGTCCGGACACCAGACGGTCTACGTCTGGCTATTGTATGTTTCTTGTCAATAACTTGGTCTCATGGTTTGCAAAACGTCAGTCGACATTGTCCCGATCCAGTGCTGAAGCCGAATATCGAGGGGTAGCTAATGTGGTCTCGGAATCATGTTGGTTACGTAATTTATTGTTGGAACTTCATTGCCCTATTGAGAAGGAAACCTTGGTTTATTGCGATAATGTTACTGCCATCTACCTTTCTGGTAATCCGATTCAGCACCAGCGCACTAAACATATCGAGATGGACATTCACTTTGTCCGCGAAAAGGTTGCTCGTGGTTAGGTACGCGTCTGCTATGTCCCGTCAAGATATCAAATTGCCGGCATCTTTACAAAGGGTCTTCCTTCGGTCATTTTTGAAGATTTTAGGGACAGTCTCAGCGTTCGAAGACCGCTCGCTATGACTGCGGGTGTGTGTTAAATATACAAAGGATATACACGATATACACGTGTATATCCTATGTATATTGATTCTCGGATTCTCGGATTCCCCCTCTACCGTGTATAGTTAGGTAGTATATTTTAGTATCCTAGTTTAGGTAAAGTTATAATGTAATTAGTAGTGAACACTTACCATAATATTTGTATTACCATAATTGTATAATTAGTATCCAAGTAGAATAAGGTTTTAGGAGTAGAATAGGAATATGATTCTCCTATTATGGAAATATGTAAATGTATATATACTCTTTCAATCAATGAAAATAATAAAGAGATTATTTCTTTCAATATTGGTTAGTACATAATGGAATATCTAAGTACTTGAAGGGGAGATCCCCATGTCCGTAGCCCAGTTGGAGTAAAATATTGTCTCTGTCTATTTGATTTACACCATCAAAATAGATAGAGCTTTTGTTGACATTAGGTTACAACCAAGAGGTTTGAGAAAAGGTAATGAAATATTTATGCAAGGCAGTGATAGAGGCAAGATCACCCTACTGAAAAGTAGAAAATCATCAGCAAAACTCAGATGAGTAATGCCCAGTTTAGCACATCTTGGGGGAAATTTAAACTCTTTGACTTGTTTCAACTCAAGGAGACATCTACTAAGGTATTCCATGGATATGACAAATAGGAAAGGAGATTTGAGTCACATTGTCTCAACCCTTTCGCTGCACTGAAAAGTTCAGAGGTTGACCCATTTACTAAAACAGTGTAATTGACAGTTTTGATACAAGCCAATATCCATTGAAGAAACTTTTCTGGGAATCCTAGTTCTATCATAACTTGCTCCAAATAAGGCGACTCGACAAATTCATATGCCTTTTGGAGGTCAATTTTGATCATGGCTCTGGGAGAGATATGTTTTCTAGAGTAGGCTTTTACTAACTCATGGATAAGGATAATATTATCAGCAATTTTTCTCCCAGGTACAAATCCTACTTGGGGTTCACAAATGAGACTAGGAATTACTACTTGTAGTCTAGAAGCAAGGACCTTAGCAATCAGCTTGTACAGAATAGTACAACAAGCTATTGATCGAAAATCCTTAATTGTAGCAGGGTAATACGATTAAATACCATCAGTATATAGTGATGGTTGATAGTGATTATTGTTGATAGTGATATTGATTGGTGGTAATTGTGGTAATCGTAATTTATTAGTGTAAAGATTTTTTTATTAGCAGGTTAAGCCAACAAGAAGTAACTATTTAGAAAATATGTTGATAACACAGAAAAGAGGATAAATAATATATAAATACAACCAGTTATATTACATGTATAGAATAATGGTGATAAATCTTAAATCCTATTGTTTGATCATTTCTTGTTACAAAGTGCCACCAAATCTTTCACCACACCATCTATCTCTTCATTCCCTTTTGCATTAATCTTCTTACTCAGTTCCTTAGCTTTCTTCCTCACAGCCTCCCCACTTTTCTCCACGACCACCTTCCTTATCACCTTTGCAATTTCTTCACTTTGTAGTTTCCCGTTCCTGTCTCTCACTGCCTCCATTCCCATCCTAATATATTCCACAAGCCTAGCATTCATTGGTTGATCAACCTTCACATGCATGGAAATTATGGGCACACCAAACATCATACTTTCCGTGGAACACCCCCATCCACAGTAGCTCACAAATCCACCAACACTTGTGTGTTGAGGAATTGTTGCTTGTGGAGCCCATTTTTCCAAAATCGTTCCTCTTTCTCCTACCCGTTCAAGAAACCCTTCAAGTAATGCATCTCGAATGCTAATTCTTTCACCTTGTGGAAACCTAATGACCCAAATGAAGTTCACTTTGCTTAGCTCTAGCCCTTGAGCTACTTCATGTATATCTTTCTTTGATAGAAAGTACTCACTCCCAAATGAAACAAACACGGTTGAACTTTTCTCTCTTTTCAAGCCATTGCATGATCTCCTCATGGTCATCTGTGTCAATGGATTCTTGAACTAGTGTACCAACCGGGACTATTTTCTTGGAGACCAAATTTGACAGATAATCCATATATTTACCATCAAAATCTCTGCAGGTTTTCATCAGAATAATGTCTTGTGATCGCCTAAGACCTGTAGGGTTTTGTTGGGTTCAAAACACATAAGTAAGGCACAACGGAAGTTTAAATTTTTTGTTCTTACTTACAACAATAATTTCTTCTGGTATGGTTATATGACAATAAAAAACCTGTAACATAAAATATGAACATTTACAGGTTGTATTATCTGGAGTCTTTACTTAAGAGTGAACACACAATTCCCTTTTCGACTGCAAGCACAATGCTACGGTGTATTCCTCTGTCAAGAAAGTCAGAAAATCTTGGCACAGGTTTGAGAGAGTTTCGTCCTAGACTCTAAGTTTAGAATTAGATTATAGAATTGGTGCGTTTTAATTAACAATGGGAGTGCTGTATTTATATTTAAAATTAGGTCACAAATCAGATTAGGGTTGTGCTCTAAGCCTGGCCCAATAACCGAGGTGCAGTGGGCCAGTCTGACTGGGCCCACTGCCGGGTAGGCGCCTTACGTAAAATTCAGTTTCCCGTTTTCATTTAATATTTATATTCAACACATTAAATTCAAAATCTAATTTTGATTTAATTAAATAATTTCCATCGAATAGAAATTATCCCATAGTTATTATCAATTTAAATATCTCGATCTAAAATCGAATATTTAATACTTTCTCAATACACCCTTAGATCGAAAAGACAATCGACATAGTGTGACCCTATAGGCCTTCATATATCGACACTAATCCAATTAAGGTCCATACGAAACTCCTAGACTGCGCCGTACGACGAACTCAATATATGAAGTACGTTTACATGAATCCAGCAAACATAACCATTATGTGAGATGATAAATTCCTTTCATTCGCAACACACTCGATCAAGCTTAGGACTTGCCACGTGTCTATCCAAATGGCTTGATCACTTTATCTCATCTATATTAGTCGACAACTAGACCATATTCTAAATATGTCTCTTGCTTTGGCCAATGACTTGGTCGACCAAATATCACTGAGAAGTTGAGTGCTCTCTCGAATATCCAATCGAGGAATGAATCTTATTCTTGGCTCAATTACCACCTTAATTTACATCATAATGTACCCAACACAAGTCGTGTCTTATCCTATAAGGAGTTTAAGCTTAGGACAGGGTCAAAATACATTACTCTGTAAACAATGTGTGTATTGACCTCAAGTCAAAGGACCTTTATATCCCACACGCTGAATACACTCTAGACATGTCTAACAAATAGTTTATCAGCAGGGTATACCAATACTTTCCAAAAGTATACATGTGTCCATCACTAGTAACCATTACTAGTAGCAGGTGAGACATACTACATTCTCTAAGAATGTGATGCAGACCACATGTCGACTTATAACATATCATCGATATCCCATTCTCGATGATCATTAGTCGAGGCTATTTTAGAGCTACGCTCTATCATCAATATCTCACTCTATTAATGACAACGTAAGCTCAAGGGATTCACATTAATGAACAATTACAAACAAACAAATAATAATTCAATAATCGCAAATGCCATAAATATTAATCTTATTAATAATACGAATGTGTTCAAGTACATTTGTCCTTAATAATGATTGTCTCTAGGACATACATACTTTCAATCTCCCACTTGGCCTAGAGCCAATCTCCAATGTATCTAATACCCATGTTTTCAAAATAACCATTATGCTCAACTAAGCTTAATGGTTTAGTAAACGGGTCAGCTAGATTATCATCTGTGGGAACATAGTCTAATCTGATTTCTTCAGTTTCCACTATCTCCCTGAGTATGTGGTATTTCCTCGGTATATCCTTGTTTCTATTTGTTGATCTTGGTTCCTTAGCTTGCGCAATTGCACCAGTGTTGTCACAATAAATCATTATTGGACAAGTGGCACTTGGAATAACCCCTAGTTCCTTCAGGAACTCAGATATCGCGATAGCTTCTTTACCAGCTTCCGATCCCGCAATGTACTCTACTTCAGTTGTCAAATCAACAGTTTAGCTTGCTTGGAACGTTTCCAACTCACTATTCCGCCATTGAAAATGAAGGCATATCCAGATTGAGATAGGAAGTTATCAAGATCTGTCTAGAAGCTAGCATCAGTGTACCTATTACACACTAGCTTCTCTTGTCCATCATAGACTAAGAAATATCTTTAGTTATACTTAAGAATACTCTTGACTTCTTTCCAGTGTTCTTCCCCAGGATTCTTCTGGAATTTGCAAGTCATACTAAGTGCATAGGCCACATCTGGCCTCGTACAGGTCATGGAATACATGATAGATCCTATAGCTGAAGCATATGGGATTCTTTTCATGC
This sequence comes from Anisodus acutangulus, assembly GCA_029783415.1. NCBI lineage: Eukaryota > Viridiplantae > Streptophyta > Magnoliopsida > Solanales > Solanaceae > Anisodus > Anisodus acutangulus. The sequence goes on from CM056498.1 coordinate 15,221,444, forward strand.
GTTCAAGTTTTGCAACAGTAGAAGGACTATCCTTCTTTGATAACTTGATGCCTTGACCCATAGGAAGACTTCATTTCTTGGAGTTTTCCATAGAGAATCGTCTTAGCACTTTGTCTATGTATATGGATTGTGACAGCCCCAACAATCTATTAGGTCTATCTCTATAGATCCTAACTCTAAGAATGTAGCTGGCTTTACCCAAATCCTTCATCATGAAGGTGCTGGATAACCATTCCTTGACTGATTGCATGAGAGTCTTATTATCTCCCATTATTAATATGTCATCTACATATATAACAATGAAGACAATACTCCCTTCCTTGCACTTACTATAAATGCAGGGATCTTCTTTACTTCTAACAAAGTCAAACGATTTGATTGCTTTGTCAAAGCAAATATTCCAACTCCTTGAAGCTTGCTTAAGTCCATAAATGGACTTCTGTAGCTTGCATACTGCTTTGGGCTTAGTATTGGATGTAAAACCCTTAGATTGTATCATATACACCTCCCCAATTAGGTTACCATTGAGTAAAACAGTTTTAACATCCATTTGCCAAATATCATAATCATAGTATGCGACTATTGCAAGCAAAATCCGAATGGACTTAATTTTCGCAACAGGTGAAAAGGTTTCATCATAATCAACCCCAGGCCGTTGATTATTACCTTTAGCCACCAATCTTGCCTTATAAGTCTGTACATTGCCATATGCATCAATCTTCTTCTTGAAGACCCATTTGCATCTTATGGGTCTAACCTCTTGTTGGCAAATTAACCAAGTTTAAAACTTGATTGATGTACATCGAGTCCATCTCAGATTTCATGGCTTCTTTCCATCTCTGTGAATCAATGTCTAACATAGCTTTGTTGTAGGTTGTAGGTTCATCGTCAATAGGAATATCTATCTCATTGTGTGTTTCAACAAAGAGATTAAGTCTTTCAGGCGGAGGATGAGTCCTAGTTGTCCTACAGAGTTGATTATTCTGCGTTTCAGTATTTGTTGCATTCTGATTGTGAGAAGGTCTTTGTGTGCTAGACAATCCATCACCTTGAGAGTTTTCAAGAATGTCATTTTCATGTATTTCCTGAATAGAATGATGTACAACCATTGTATCATCTTCCATTGGTTGTGTATGAGAGCCTTGAATTTCTGCACTATCTCTCACAGCACTCCCACTGATGGAAGGGCATACTCTAAGTACCTAATCTTCACCAAATACTCCCACTGAATCCTTGTCTAGGTCTTTTGACAAGGGTTCAACTTATGTATTATCTTGTGGTTCTTGAATTTATTCAAGTTCTATCTTATTGCAACTCCGTTCCTTGTAGACATAGTCTTCTTCAAGGAAAGTTGCATTTCTGGAAACAATGACCTTATGTTCTCCAGGAGATAGAAATAGTATCCTTAGTTTCCTTTGGATACCCCACAAAATAATATCTCTCACTTTTAGATTCCAATTTGTCAGTAAGCATCTTCTTTACATATGCAGGGCACCCCCTGGGTCGCATGTGTTTAAGTGCTGGCTTCTTGCCATTCCATATCTCATATGGAGTTTTCTCTACTGACTTTGAAGGAACGTTGTTCAGAATATAAATTGAGCTTTGCAATGCATAGCCCCAAAGGTATGTTGGTACAGCTGAGAAACTCATCATGGATCTAACCATATCTAATAGGGTTCAATTTCTCCTTTCAGCAACACCATTCATCTGTGGCGTTCCAGGAGGTGTCCATTGTGATTGGACTCCATGAAGATTCAAGTAATCCAGAAATTCTTTACTTAAGTATTCACCTCCTTGATCTGATCGAAGGGTCTTGATACTTGTTTCAAATTGCTTCTCTACTTCTGACTTGTACTCCTTGAATTTCTCAAAGGCTTCGGACTTGTGTTTCATAAGATACACATGCCCAAACCTTGTGAAATCGTCTGTAAAAGTGATGAAGTAAGGGAATCCTCTATTAGCTTGAGTTGAAAATGGCCCACATACATCAGTATGGACCAACTCAAGTACCTCTTTGGCTCGCACCCCTTTCCAAGAAAGTGGCTTGTTGGTCATCTTTCCTCTCAAGCAAGATTCACAGTTAACATGTGACTCCAAGTCAAATAGTTTCATGTAGTCTAACTTTCTTAATCTTGCTATCCTTGATTCATTGATGTGACCAAGTCTAAAATGCCATAAGTAGGTGGGGTTTCTTGGATTACTTATCTTAGCTCATTTTTTTTTGCACATTGAAAATTTCACGACTACAGTTTATAACATACAAACCATCCATAAGCGGAGCATTTCCACAAACAAAACCATTAAAAGACAGTACATTACTGCTATTGGTAATAAATGAGAAAACCCCCTCAATGTCTAACACTGGGATAGAAATAATATTCCTCGTCAATAAGGGAACAAAATAACAATTATTTAGTTCTAAATAAAAGCCTGAAGGTAAATCTAGTCTATAAGTTTCCACGCGTTCAGCATCCACTCGTGCTCCATTTCCAACGCGCAGGTCTACCTCCCAAGGTCCAACCTTTCTGCTGTCAATCAGACCCTGCACATTATTACAAATGTGTGAGCCACAAACGGTATCTAATACCCATTAGTGAGAGTTAATTATAGACATGTTTATTTGAATGACAAACATACCTTGTCCAGTAGAGCCAGGAGCACCTAGTGCACTGCCTCCTCCTGGAGCTGTGCAGTCCTTCTTCCAGTGCCCCTTCTTCTTGCAATTGAGGCACACATCCGAAGCTACATTTGCCTTCTTCTGAACACCACCTCTAGGTTTCATAACTGTAGGTACACCAACTATCTTACCCTTCTTCTTCTGCATATTCTTACCCTTGGGTTTGAACTTGCTAGAAGAGCCCACCATGAGCATGACTTTACCTTTAGAGGTAGATGATTCAAAGGTCTTTAACATGTTGTGAAGCTCTAGAAGACTTGCCTTGGTCCCATTCATATTGAAGTTCACAATGAAATTCTCAAATGAGCCAGGAAGTGAATTCAAGATCAGGTTGACAGAGACATTTATAGGTAGCTTCGTTCCAATCGAAGCCAACCTTTCTATTAACCCAATCATCTTCAGAACATATGCTGACACTTGACCCCCATCGTTCAGTTTACACTTGAAAAGGTTCCTCAACAGTTCATACTCCATTGTCTGAGACTGTGAGTCATAGAGACTCTTCAAGTGTTCTAGCATTTCATTGGGGCCCATGTTTTCATGTTGCCTCTGTAACTCCAAGGTCATGGAGCACAACATTACACATTATGCCGAGGTGGCATCGTCTAGATATTTCTGATAAGCCACCTTGTCAAACAGGGCATACTCAGCAGAATCTTCAGCGGGGACTGTGGGGAACACTGTGTCTAACACATACTCAATTCTTTCTAGTCTTAACACCAATCGTAGATTTCTTAACCAGTCAGGGTAATTTGATCTAGTCAACTTGTTTGTATCGACCAACATTTTAAGTGATAGATTCGACATTTTATACGACTGAAGAAACAAATAGACTTAAAATTAAACTCTAATATAATTTATATTGAACACATTCGTTAACTAATTAACATGACCTTTAGTTTAATTAGCTCCCACTATTTTAACATACTCTTCGACCCCATAGAAGAATACAGACTCATATCTAATATCGTCATAATAGGCCATGATCCAGGTTCATGCTATCTCCGCATTTGCTGTGGCTGATAAATTCAACAGCACAACGAAATTCCGCTTCTGCAATGCATTAGCGCCGCGGCGCTCCACCACGGAGCCGCGGCGCTGCACCATGGAGCTGCGACGCTGGTAAGGCGAAAACCTCCGGCTTGCATTAGGGCCGCGACGCTCCACCATGGAGCCACGACGCCTAATGTCCAGAAAGTCTGGAATAAAAAATGAAGCATTAGGGCCGCGTCACTCTACCATGGAGCAGCGACGCCTCCTTGAAACCTTAGCATGCTTCGTGGTGCAGACGTCCTGACAAAACGTTTCTGTGTTGATTTTCTAAAATCGTTCGAGCCCTAAATCCAATTTAGGGATCAAATCACAGATCATTTATCCTTACCCACCACTATCAATAACGCACATATCGACCATCATCCATTCATACTCGTTCTTCACCGTGCACCATGTTCGCAATGAACCAGTTATCTGCACTTGGCTTAGGTGATAATTTAGGGTGATATCAAAAGGTTAACATTCGGTCAAAATATGTAGGATTTCAAGAAGCCTTGTTTTAATCCAATTTTATGTTTAACTCATATTATTATGTTATTCAATTATTATATAACCATTGAACCAACCTGGCTTTTGTCACGACCCAAACCAGAGGGCCGCGACGGGCACTCGGGTTCTATCCGCCGGACACCACAGATACATTCCACCCTTAATTATATTTAAATACGGACTAAGCTGTGATAGATTATATAAAGTTTCAACCCTAAAGCCCCAACTTACATATTTATATACCAAGGCCGACAAGGCCATACATGACCACTAACCACAGGACACCTGTCTACAAGCCTCTAAAGAGTAAAACTTACCACAACCAGACCGCAACTCCGGAACGAATAGAGTGCTCTAAATACCAGCTGAACCATCAACCTACTAGTGCGAACCGTCACACTCAATATGAACCTGCGGGGATGAAACACAGCTTCCCCAACAAAAGGGACGTCAGTACGACTGATGTACTGAGTATGTCAGGCATGAGAAATAACATAACAGAGATATATCATAGTCTGAAACAGAAGCAAATAAACATCAGAAAATGCTTCTGAGGGCCCAAATACATATGCCTAAATGTTATGTACAATGCAGTCTCCATATACATCTGCCTCATTGGGCATATTCCTTACCATAACAGCCTCTATGGGCATCATACTATATAATGGTTAATGAATGTATGCACAATGCAAATGCGGTATACTAATGTCCACACAGGAATCCTCCCATAACCGCCTCTGTGGGATCATGTTATATCGCCACACAAGGGCATCACATCATATTGGCTTCTTCGGGCTCTTTAGTGATAGTCTGTACCAACTGCAGGTGGTGTGAGTATATAACGCCTTTTCCCCCTTTTCCCAATTCCCATACATATATATATAATATTTACCATATAGTAATGTTCACAACACAAGTGGTCCAGGATAACATCTGAATACAATGCAAATGAAATGCATGAATAATAATAAAACGTCCGGAGTGACATAATATCTTTTACACCTTTGGTTAACATTGGAAATATCAATATCTTTTCCGGTGTGCCTTATTAAGGTCTTGGAAAAATACTTGGACATTCTTTCAACATAGGAGTCGATGACTTGATCATCCCTAACTACTAAGAGTAGAGTAATTTATGTAGCAACACAATGGTTATGTTTCGCACATAGAATTATGCCAAAAGAATGAAAGAGCCTTGCATACCTTATTGTCGAAATTATATAATTCCCGCGGTCCTCGTAAGCTCTATAAATGATTATCTACACCATATAAATGATTTACATCATAATCAGATCAATATACTAAAAATTGCTTCATTGAGACATTCTAGCAAATACTTTGTACGCGTAGAATCTATACTTCTTCTATATCGAAACCTATGCATATAGCAAAACACCCAGCCCTCTTAATCCTTTTTCTTACTGTTACAATATCCAAAACAGTTCAGCAATTGTACATGCACCCTCCAATTTCGTACAAACAGTCCCGATAACACCCCACTAACTTAGCATTTTCGATAATCGTCTTAGAACTAGTAAGAATCAGGTTCTGCTATTCGTATAATCCAAAGGATAAGAAGAATTACCTCATTTAGAATCAGAATGAAGGTCATCAAAAAACTTTTCGCCCGTACCGGATTCCGACAAACAGAACTAGAACACTGAAATTGATTTGCTCGAGCGTTGCCGAGACTCAAAGTCTCAGCTTGGTTTCTGAGCCTTCAACCTTGCTTCAAGGTTTCAATTTTGCTGGATTTTAGGGCCCAAAATTCCATGAATCTCTCCTTCTTTGATTAAGCGAAAGCTTATAGAAAAATCCCCAATTTGGTCGAGAATTTCAGAGGGTTACCAACTAAGCTTCACTCCTTCAAATGGAAGTGTATCAATTCCTTATCCAAGGAGAGATTTCTAAGAAGCTTTGAGAAATGAAGGCAGTCTAATTAATGGTGAAACACCTATCGTATATAAGGCTGAGTCATTTTGGTAGTGTGTTATGACATTTACACGTAGAGTCCACTATCTATTATCCCCAATTATAATTAATTAGTCCCATAATTAATTATTTAATTATACACAATTAAATTCCCGATCTCAATTCACTTAAATCCTGACGACTTATAAAACCCTTTTCTACTCAATGTCATAATTCATGTAGTATGACACTAGCCCATAACCTCTTTGGGGATATATAATTATTATTATTAATCTCCGTCGCCATACTTGTGAAATCCAAAAATTATTTCAGGATCACATTCTTTTATATACTAATTTCCTTATTAGTATACGCAAGTACAACATAAACTTCTCGGGGTCCGGGTCTACATGCCTATGTTTATGTGCTCAAACCATTACCCTGAAATACGAGGTGTTACAACTCTGATACCACTGTATGATTTTGTTCGGTTCAAAACACATAAGTAAGGTATAGTAGAAGTTTAAAATTTTTGTTATTACTTACCCCAACAATTTCTTCTGGTATGGTTATATTACAATCAAAACCTGTAACATAAAATATGAACACTTACAGGTTGTATTATCTGGATTCTTTACTAAAGGGTGGACTCGCGATTCCCTTTTCGACTGCAAGCATAATGCTACGGTGTATTCCTCTGTCAAGAAAGCCAGGAAATCTTGGCAGAGGTTTGAGAGAGTTTCATCATAGACTCTAAGTCTAGAATTAGTTTATAGAAATGACGTGTTTAAATTAACAATGGGAGTGCTATATTTATAGTTAAAATTAGGTCATAAATCATATTAGGGTTGGGCTCTAAGCCTGTCCCAAAAACCTAGGTGCAGTGGGCCAGTCTAACTGGGCCCACTACCGGGTAGGCGCCGCAACGCCTTATGTAAAATTCCATTTCCCATTTTCATTTAATATATATATTCAACACATTAAATCCAAAATCTAATTTTGATTTAATTAAATAATTTTCATCTAATAGAAATTATCTCATAGTTATTATCAATTTAAATATCTAGATCCCAAATCGAATATTTAATACTTTCTCAATACACCCTTAGATCGAAGAGACAATCGACATAGTGTGACCCTATAGGCCTTCATATATCCACACTAATCCAATTAAGGTCCATACGGAACTCCTAGACTGCGCCATACAACGAACTCAGTATATGAAGTACGTTTACATGAATCCAACAAAGATAACCTTTATGTGAGAATAAATTCCTTTCATTCGCGACACACTCGATCAAGCTTAGGATTTGCCATGTGTCTATCCAAATGACTTGATCACTTTATCTCATCTATATTAGTCGACAACTAGACCATATTCTAAATATGTCTCTTGCGGCCAATGACTTGATCGACCTAATATCACTAAGAAGTTGAGTTCTCTCTCGAATATCCAATCGAGGAATAAATCTTGTTCTTGGCTCAATTATCACCTTAAATGGTGGCTGAGCAATATCTAACTAGACACATGTTTGAAATTCTTAAGGGATCAACAACTTGGTCAAAATGTCTCACAAATTCAGCTCATATCATCCTCAATCATATAGCAAAATTTGGTCACAATGCAGCAACTGACTTCGTGACACAGCTTAAAGTTCTCAATGTTTATCATTCATTTGAACATAAATACAATAGCTTCATGGCTTCCTACCACAACACAAACATTCTCAATCCTATTACATGAAAAGATACAAAGAGAAATACAAATACATTCTGGAAATTAAGTTAATGGTAACACTGATTCTATTTCTTTTAACGCTAGTCAACAGAGATAGGACAGTAACAAGGAGGATAATGAGAACAGAGAAAACAATCAGTCTGTTGATCAATATGCTAACCCAGATATGAAAGGAATAATAATTCTTGTTTATAAGAAGTAGGGTCATACAAAGAAGGGGTGTTATAAGCTAGTTGGATATCTACCTCCCTTCAAATTTACTAAATAAAAAAGGCCATATGGAAATGGACAAGCAAATGCTGGTATCACAGAAGGAGGAAACATCATACAAACTATTGAAAATATCCTCAAGCACAACAGCAGCAGTACACCATCCTAATATTCCAGGAGAACCGGAGAACCAGAGAACCAGTTACCAGAACTCAATTTCTAGATGCAAACAATAGGTTGACACATGACACAAACTACTAGATTTCAACACATACCATTTCCTGGGCAACCAGCACACACAAGAAAATATTTAAACCAAGACAAAACAGAAACACATGACAAGACACTTAACCTAAACATCATGTTGTCACAGATATATCACTCTGCCCTGTTCTTATTTGAATCTAGTTTAACAGATCTTATATAATTATAGGAATTACTTAAAGTAATCTAAGGGTCATGCACCTTTATTAACATCACATCCAAGGATTCAAATGACATCCTAGTTAGACAAGTATCATTTCATATGCTCTTGGATAGTTATTGGAACTTAATCAAGTCATACACCACTAGAAACAGGCATATGAGTAAATATTTGGATTCCTACATAACTCAGACACCTCATATCTAACTTAAATTAAATAAAGTGTTAATGACTAAGGTATAGTAGTCTCCAAGCCTCAAATTGTCTTAAAACGTGTAACTTATTTCAACTTAAAATGCAGCAACTACTTACACCATAGTACAGCAAACCAGCATCCTTTTCAGCACAACATGGCAGCCCCCCAAGGCTATATGTGCATCAAAATAACAATAATACATAATCACAATTTATCTCAAAAGTAACAACAACCTTACCCAATCTACAACAGCTCATGGAATCATGACAGCAGGTAATCAGTAAATAGCAACAAAGCAGCAGCCACAACTCAAAGTGCAGTATTTTAAGAGCTACACAAGTCTTAACAAAGGATACATACAACTAAGAGAGCACAACATGTTTGAAAATAGGACATTTGAGACTGAAAAAGGGCAGCAACATCTGTCACAAACTGAGGCAACGATATATGTTTACAGTGTAACAGGGACAATAGTAGCAACAATAAACAACAGCTAAACAGTACAACAGATGACATTAGATAACAACCATAATAACAGTAAGTATGATAGCTAAATGCCTCAGATCTTAATTTCAAGATGAACACTGGATCATATATAAGTTGGTCCTTAGGTAAGTATTTGGACTGAATGAATGGACTAGGAGGTAACCAATGAGGAAAAAAATAGAAACAAGTAACTAAATGCAACCTACTTTGGTTAGGTACTGTATTTAGTTTTTATCTAAACATGTATGCAGGAACAAGGCTTGGCCATGTTAAGTTGTTCTAGACATGGTTTCTACAAAGACACTTTTAAAATAGCATGCTATCAAATACCAGACATGTATCTCTCAACAGGCCCACGGAAGAGCAGAAACAACACATATTGGCAGGTACACTATGAACTAAACAACCTTTGCACATTTTCTTACCTATAAAATATCTTTGATTGGAATTCCAACATGAGAGGTCATGTTTAAAATTAGAAGGGTTGAAATCCATCTAGGGGGTCAAAATCTACATATAACTGGAACAAACCTTAAGTTAACAATATTTAGGAATGCAATTAACTGACACTGTATATGTACAAGTCTGAAATTAACACATCATGCTTTGTTTTAATTGCACATGTTAGCTTTAAACTATCATAACACCTTCATTAACATATATCAACTTAGGTCAGTTTTATCTAATTAAACAGGCTCCCAAATTGTCATATTACCACTATTTCAAGCATAAACAGTCTGCATACTAATTAATACAGATTCATTTATCAAATTCAGGTCTAGATTGGTTGTGCAAACTCATCTATGGACAGGGTTATACATAGCATGGCATCCTAAAATGTAAACAACTTGGCATGCCAATCCTAAATCAAATAACCATTATATCACAGTTAACAACCATCAAATACATGCTGAATTAATCTTGCTTCCATATCTGCACCTAACCCATGATCACAACATGTCCAGGGGTCAAAACAAATACATTAAGAGACTGCATACCAACAGTCCACAGAAGCAAAAATTACAGGGTAATTATACTTGACTATGCTGTAGAGGTCCAGAGGATCTTTCTGAATCATTTCTTCAAAACTATCATGCTGAAATTAGCCTAAGTTTATCATTTTAACTTGTTGGGAACATATGCCAACTAGCATAGTGGTTCTGAGCTTTTATTCTTAACTTACACATGCAATTAAACTAGGTGAATTGGTTTACACATAGGCAATGGTAACATGGACACATGAATAGATGCAGAAATAATTCTTTTCTACGCATTCATAACATAACTTTAGGTTAATTAACAACACAAAAAAGACTCATTGTTCACTTAACATTAGATTGGATGCAGATAGACATGAGACACACAACATTTGAGGTCAACACATGTAGCATGACTTAAGAGCAGAGAACATAACCAATGAAAGGTCACATTAAGGCATACACAAAACATTTCATTTATGAGTATGAGTATGGTTCTAAGACAGACAACATAAGCTACAACATATCAAACATGTTGTCATTTAAAGTTTGGCAGGTAAGTGCTCAAAATAATTTTAAGAAGAAGCATTTAGATGATATTCATAACTCACAACCATCACATATACTATATACTTCAACCAAGATCAATCATAAAATGTCATATTCTTATACAAGCAGGAACTAAGTTTAGCCTTGGGTGGCAAGATCTATAGGTTCAAATATTTTTGTCTCTGCACTGTCTTATCTTGGTCCTATATGCGAATCTCGATCCGACACACTTCAAAGTGGAATTCTCTTATCCTTACTAATCATTCGCCTCATCCTGGCATGTCTCCTTCCCTCTTCCAGCGCGTATCCAATAACATGGACCGGCGAACCCTGATTAATAGACCCCCAAGATTATGGACTATGCGGAATCTCGAAAGGGTCGGGGTCATTGAGCGACATTCCTACCCGATCATGGTGTGATGTCTGAGGAAAATCCGGTTGTACCCGTTCCTGTGTTGTTCCACCTATCCCATGGTCAGTGGGGCCCGACACTGATACTAAAGTCCTTGGTGAAGTTGGAACTCCCCTCACCCCACTTCCCACTGGAAGAACCGAGGGTGTTCAAGCGGGTGACTCATAGGGATCTTCAGATGGATCCTCCTCTATAGATTCCATGATTTCTGATGGATCTGAGTCCATGGTATAACTCACCTCTCTTCTTTCAATTTCTGTAACCTTCCGACCCGTGCCAGCGGGTAGTATCTGTCTAACATCTTGTCTTGCGACAGTACCCGCATCTTTATTATCCAAGGTGTTTCTCATTGTAGACGTTGCTGCAGTTTCAAATGAGAAAATTTAATTAGAAAGCAGTACTCTTACGACTCCTCTCTATCGAACGATCTAGATTATGAAAGATGGAGACATTCCTAAATGCCCTGTAGCCTCCTGCTTATAAGTGTGGTGCGCAATACACTCATAACCAAAACTCTACTAAACACGGCTTTAGACTCCTTAGGGACAGATATGCTCTGATACCAAGTTTGTCACAACCCAAACCGAGGGGCCGCGACGGGCACTCGGGTCCTACCCTCCGGGCACCATAAATATATTCCACCCTTAATCATATTTAAACACGGACTGAGCCATGATAGATTATATAAAGTTTCAACCTAAAAGCCCCAACTTACACATTTATATACCAAGGTCAACAAGGCCATACATGACCACTAACCACATGACACCTGTCTACAAGCCTTTAAAGAGTAAAACTTACCACGATCAGACCGCAACTCTAGAACGAATAGAGTGCTCCAAATACTAGCTGAACCAGCAACCTACTAGTAGTGTGAACCGTCACTGTCAATATGAACCTGCGGGGATGAAATGCAGCGTTCCCAACAAAAGGGACGTCAGTACGACTAATGTACTGAGTATGTCAGGCATGATAAATAGCATAACAGAGATATATAATAGTCTGAAATAGAAGCAAATAAACATCAGTAAAGTCCTCTAAGGGCCCTAATACATATGCATATATGTTATGTACAATGCAGTCTACATATACATCAGCCTCATCAGGCATCTTCCTTGCCATAACAGCCTCTGTGGACATCATACCATATAATGGTTAATGAATGTATGCACAATGCAAATGCGGTATACTAATGTCCACATAGGAATCCTCCCATAACCGCCTCTGTGGGGATCATGTTATATCGCCACACAAGGGCATCACATCATATTGGCCTCTTCAGGCTCTTTTGTGATAGTCTGTACCAGCTACATGTGGTGTGCGTATATAACACCTTTTTCCTTTTCCCCAATTCTCATACATATATATATATATATATATATATATAATAATTACCAAATAGTAATGTGCACATCACAAGTGGTCCAGGATAACATATGAATGCAATGCATGAAATAATAAAACATCCGGAGTGACATAATATCCTTTATACCTTTGGTTAACATTGAGAATATCAACATCTTTTCCGGTGTGCCTTATTAAGGTTTTAGAAACATACCTGGATATTATTTCAATATGCTATGAATGATTATCAACACCATATGAACGATTTACATCATAATCGGATCAATATGCTAAAAATCGCTTCATTGAGACAATCTAGCGAATACTTTGTACGCGTAGAATCTATACTTCTTCTATGTCGAAACCTATGCATATAGCAAAACACCCAGCCCTCTGAATCATTTTTCTTACTATTATAATATCCAAAACAGTTCAGTAATTCTACATGCACCCTCCAATTTTGTACAAACAGTCCCGATAATACACCACTAACTTAGTATTTTTGATAATCGTCTTAGAACTAGTAATAATCAGGTTCTGTGATTCGTATAATCCAAATGATAAGAAGAAATACCTCAGTTAGAATCAACAATGAAGGTCATCGAAAAGCTTTTCGCCCATACTAGATTCCGACAAACAGAACTAGAAACACTGAAATTGATTTGCTCGAGCTTTGCCGAGACTCGAAGTCTCGGCTTGGTTTCTGAGCCTTCAACCTTGCTTTAAGGTTTCAATTTTGCTGCATTTCGGGCCCAAAATGCCATGAATCTCTCCTTCCTTGATTAAGCGAAAGCTTACAGAAAAATCCCCAATTTGGTCGAGAATTTCAGAGGGTTACCAACTAAGCTTCACTCCTTCAAATGGAAGTGTATCAATTCCTTATCCAAGGAGAGATTTCTAAGAAGCTTTGAGAAATGAAGGCAGTCTAATTGATGGGGAAACACCAATCGTATATAAGGCTGAGTCATTTTGGTAGTGTGTTAAGACATTTACACGTAGAGTCCACTATCTATTATCCCCAATTATAATTAATTAGTCCCATAATTAATTATTTAATTATACACAATTAAATTCCCGATCTCAATTCACTTAAATCCTGACGACTTATAAAACCCTTTTCTACTCAATGTCATAATTCATGTAGTATGACACTAGTCCATAACCTCTTTGGGGATATATAATTATTATTATTAATCTCCGTCGCCATACTTGTGAAATCTAAAAATTATTTCAGGATCACATTCTTTTATATACTAATTTCCTTATTAGTATACGCAAGTACAACATAAACTTCTTGGGGTCCGGGTCTACATGCCTATGTTTATGTGCTCAAACCATTACCCTGAAATACGAGGTGTTACAACTCTGATACCACTGTATGGTTTTGTTCGGTTCAAAACACATAAGTAAGGTACAGTGGAAGTTTAAAATTTTTGTTATTACTTACCCCAACAATTTCTTCTGGTATGGTTATATTACAATCAAAACCTGTAACATAAAATATGAACACTTACAGGTTGTATTATCTGGATTCTTTACTAAAGTGTGGACTCGCGATTCCCTTTTCGACTGCAAGCATAATGCTACGGTGTATTCCTCTGTCAAGAAAGCCAGGAAATCTTGGCAGAGGTTTGAGAGAGTTTCATCATAGACTCTAAGTCTAGAATTAGTTTATAGAAATGGCGTGTTTTAATTAACAATGGGAGTGCTATATTTATAGTTAAAATTAGGTCCCAAATCAGATTAGGGTTGGGCTCTAAGCCTGGCCCAAAAACCTAAGTGCAGTGGGCCTGTCTAACTGGGCCCACTACCGGGTAGGCGCCGCGGCGCAGCCTAACAGGCGCCGCAACGCCTTATGTAAAATTCCATTTCCCATTTTCATTTAATATATATATTCAACACATTAAATCCAAAATCTAATTTTGATTTAATTAAATAATTTCCATCTAATAGAAATTATCCCATAGTTATTATCAATTTAAATATCTAGATCCCAAATCGAATATTTAATACTTTCTCAATACACCCTTAGATCGAAGAGACAATCGACATAGTGTGACCCTATAGGCCTTCATATATCCACACTAATCCAATTAAGGTCCATACGGAACTCCTAGACTGCGCCATACAACGAACTCAGTATATGAAATACGTTTACATGAATCCAACAAAGATAACCTTTATGTGAGAATAAATTCCTTTCATTCGCGACACACTCGATCAAGCTTAGGATTTGCCATGTGTCTATCAAATGACTTGATCACTTTACCTCATCTATATTAGTCGACAACTAGACCATATTCTAAATATGTCTCTTGCGGCCAATGACTTGATCGACCTAATATCACTAAGAAGTTGAGTTCTCTCTCGAATATCCAATCGAGGAATAAATCCTGTTCTTGGCTCAATTACCACCTTAATTTACATCATAATGTAACCAACAAAAGCCGTGTCTTATCCTATAAGGAGTTTAAGCTTAGGACATGGTCAAAGTACATTACTCTGTAAACAAGGTGTGTATTGACCTCAAGTCAAATGACCTTTATATCCCACATGCTGTTAACACTCTAGACATGGCTAACAAATAGTTTATCAGCATGGTATACCAATACTTCCAAAAGTATTTATGTGTCCATCACTAGTAATTATTACTAGTAGCAGGCGAGACATACTACATTCTCTAAGAATGTGATGCAGACCACATGTCGACTTATAACATATCATCGATATCTCATTCTCGATGATCATTAGTCGAGGCTATTTTAGAGTTACGCTCTATCATCAATATCTCACTCTATTAATGATAACGTAAGCTCAAGGGATGCACATTAATGAACAATTACAAACAATCAAATAATAATTCAATAATCGTAAATGCCATAAATATTAATCTTATTTATAATATGAATGTGTTTAAGTACATTTGTGTCACGACCCAAACCAGAGGGTCGCGACGGGCACCCGGACCCCACCCGTCGGGTACCACTAATCGTACATCCAACACTTAATCATAATTAAATATGGACTAAGCCGAAAAACATTATAGAAAATCTTAACCAGAAATCCAATTTCCATATATACATACCCATACCAAGTCCGACAAGGCCACACATGACAACTAACCACAGGACACCTGTCTATAAGCCTCAAAAGAATACATGACATCACAAGGATGGGACATGACCCCGCTATACCCATATGCAGATGCAAAAAAATACTATACCATGACCAATTGCAACTCTGGAACAAATAGAGTGCTCCAACATCAGCTGAACCAGCAACCCACTAGCATGAACCGCCACCTTCTTTAACTAAACCCGTGGGCATGAAACTCAGCGTCCCCCGAAAAAAGGGACGTCAGCATGATTGATGTACTGAGTATGTTAGGCATGAATAATAGCATAACAGGGATATACCAATAACTGAAACAGGAACAACCGACCAATAGTACATATCTCTGAGAGTCCTAATACATATGTCTAAATGTCATGCACAATGCGGTAAATACATATATACTGGCCACACAAGGGCATCTTCCTCCCAACAAAATATATATATATATATATATATATATATATATATATATATATATTGGCCCTTATCAGGCATCTTCCTTCATTAAGCCACACGGGATTTATCATTATCATATCCCAGCTGATCAGGTGGTCTGCGTATCCCGTTTCCCATCCCCAATATACGGTCTCGGGTAAAATATGAATGCAATGCAAATGAAAATGCATGAATAACAATAGCACATCCTGGGTGACACAATATCCTTGTACATTCGGATAACAATGTAAATATCAACATCTTTTCTGTATGCCTCAATAAGAACTTAGGAACATATTTAGACATGTTTTTAACATATGAATCAATAACATGAATATTATTAATTTCTAAGAGTAGAACAATTTATGGAACAATATCACGGTTACGTTTCGTTACATGGAACATGCCAAAAGAAATAAATGATTTGCCTAACATACCTCAATTCCACTTTAAGGTTTCTAAAATTCTCGTTGAAATGAGAAGTGAACTTCGTTTCACTCCTCCAAATTTGCAATTATTTTTCTTCATCAAGAAAATGAAGTACCAGTCACTACTTTACTTCTTTTGGGGTATTAAGAAATTCTCCAAGGCAATGTACTATTTTCTAAATGAATGAAATGAGGGGCTGACTTTGGTCTTTAAGTTTGGAACGAAATGGAGACTGTCCCTTTGGTCTTTAGAATTCTCAAACAAGATGTGTTTACTAATTGCAATATATTGAATCATTCTAAGTGCCATTTAATGGCCTTATGATGGTATCTCCTACTAACAATTTGTTTACTAACACGTACACACACATTCACGCCTTAGTCACTTTAGGGGCTCTTCTCATAAGCCACCTGTAATCCCCCACTAAACATTGTCCCATATTAGGATTAATTAGTCCCATAATTAATCAATTGTATATATAATTAATTACGTGATCCCAATTCACTTGAATCTTAATAACTTATAAGACATTCATATACTTAATGTCATAATTTGTAATATGACACTAGTCCATAACTCATTTGTGCACGCACCAAATTTATTTTCGCTCCCCGTTGTCACACTTGTTACGTCCAAAAATATTTTGGGGTTTAATCCTTTTATATACTAATCTATTTATTAGCATACGTGAACATAACATAAGTTTTTCAATGCTCGGGTCTATTTACACATGCCTAGCGATTTTACATACGCTTAGCGATTCAAACCGTGATCCGAAAGTATGGGATGTTACATCCTTCCCCCCTTAGAAACATTCATCCTCGAATGTTGGGGTGACATCTCTAATCCCCGTTATGTAGCCCAAAAATACAATTACCTTCGTACATCACTACATCAGACCTCTCATGACCTTCAAGCATTAATTATGATACCATGAGATAGAACTCACATTATGCTCATTTTGGAACCTCGGCGTTGGTCTGGAACAGGTATGGATACTTGTGCATCATTTCCTCTTCCGCCTCTCATGTCATCTCTTCTACGTTCTTATTTTGCAACCTTTGACTGAAGAGTTCCTTTTTGTCCCTCCTCCATCATTGATCATTTCGTCGTTCTAGAATAATCATACCTTTTCATTCATGAAGCTATTTTGTGTGCTCACCCACTCCTTTGGATATCCTAACCTTTCCCTAATATAATAATCCATTTGTTACTTGAGCTGCTATTCTTTGCATGACTTGGTGATTTCCAAATCCCAAATGTCCTTGAGCTGCTGCTGAACTTGAAATGAAATTGTTGCTAATTGACTTATAAGATGGCCGGGGCGGTGTCACTTGACCTTTACAACTTTGATCCAGAGATATCAGTATCTTTGAACCCTTTAAATATCGTCGATCCCTGGGAAAACTACTTACTCATATCCCCTGACGGATCTGTCTCAATGGAGAACATACTACTCGTATTTACACTTAATCCAACTTCAATCCCTCTACTAATCATAATCCTTCTGGAAGAAGGTATTGCTGTAATCGTAAATACGATAAGGTCTACAAAGAAAAATCCTTACAATCTTCTGCGTTCTGATGCTTTGTACTTCATTTACCTTACTAAACACTTTGCTTTCCAGGCTTGCATTATCTCTTCAATCTTCCGTATATGAGTGAGACAACTTCTCATAATCTCAAATTTTAACAATAATACTGCCCCTTCTGGCGTATCGATCGTCTTGGTAGAAATCGCTCGTTTACTGGCTACGAGTATAAACTAACCGAAGTCTTTTTGGCAACCAGCATTACTGAAACGGTATAAGGCGTTAGTCAAACTCGAATTTCTAAGACTCAGCTCTACTGCACGATTTATGAGATGAAAGAATGGAAACCATCCCTAAATGTCAGATAGCCTCTTGTTTATAAGTATGGTGCACAACATACACATAAACAAAACTCTATTAGACACGACTTGTAGACTCCCTAAGACAGACATGCTCTGATACCAAGTTTGTCACGACCCAAACTAGAGGGCCGCGACGGGCACGCGAATCCCACCCACCGAGTACCGCTAATCGTATATCCAACACCTAATCATAATTAAATACGGACTAAGCCAAAAAACATTATATAAAATCTTAACCAGAAATCCAATTTTCATATATACATACCCATACCAAGGCCGACAAGACCACACATGAAAACTAACCATAGGACACCTGTCTACAAGCCTCTAAAGAATACATGACATCACAAGGACATGACATGACCCCGCCATATCCATATGCAGATGCAAAAAAATAGTATACCACGACTAACTGCAACTCTGAAACAAATAGAGTGCTCCAAGAAGTTCATCTTATTAAGGGGAGCGAATAAGAAGTTCATCAGCCCTATTTTAATGCTCCACTACTCATGAAATAATGATTACAACGCATACAATGCACTGCAATTATGTATCTGATATACTATGATATTTTGATGTCTTTTAAAATACTACACCGAAATCCTCCAGCAGTCATTGAAGGCTGCAGTTGAGAAAATTTTGTCACTAAATGAGTAAGTGGTAATTAATTTATATTTTAGCTTTATTTGTTTTGTCCTTTGACCTTCCTCTGATAATAGTAGTTACAAGTAGTTCTTTCACACCTTTTATTGCACTATATAAAATGGAGCTGCAATATGAAAATAATAGGTTTAGTTTTTCCCATTTTTCATCCTAGGAAATCATCAAGGAAAAGCAATGGCTTATTGAGGTAACAACTTTATTTTTCCTTTTGCAGCTATTCATATCCATTTTCACATTTTCACAATATTCTCTTATGTAAACTCTATAGTCTTTCATCGAAATGCTATTAAAGAAGTAAGCAATACATGAAGGTAAGAATTGTTGCCCCTTACTTACACTTACATTATAAAAATATCATTTAATTACATTGAGTTGGTTGTTGATTTAGTTGCTACCTTATGTTTTAAAATGAGGCACAAATTAAAGGTCCTAGATATTGTTCTGATCTTGGTGTATATTTATGGTTGCTTCGTTTTTTTTCTTCGAATATCAAGTGAAGATGTATTACATTGGTCATTACTCCCATAAATTGTTTATGATAAATACCCGTGATATACACAGGATATACACCATGTATATCACGGGCAGTGGGCTATATATTTACTGCTTATGGGCTGTAAATTCCGTGGTATTCACGGTATATTCATACCGTGTATATCATGGATTAATGGCTCTATTTTTGGTGGATTAATTGTAATTAAATTAGAGTTGTACACTTACCATAATTGTATAATTATTGTACAAGTAGAATAAGGTTTTGGGAGTAGAATAGGAATAAGATTTTTTCTATTATGAAAATTGTAAATTGTATATATACTCTTTCATTAATGAAAATAATCAAGGGATTATTTCTTTCATGGTATCAGAATTCTAGATTTCACATATCTCCTTCTCTCCCAACCTTCGGCTGCCTCGATATCCGAGCTCCTGTCTCGAGTTCTGTGCAGACCTTTACCTCATCTCTTCCCAAATTTTTCTTCCAAAATCTCTTTTTGTTCTTTCATTATGTCTACGTCAAAGAACATGTTTCACCCTGCCTTTATTGTTTCTAACATCAAGAACCACATCCATATCGTTCTTGAAATAGAAAACGTCAAATACGCGACGTGGGCCGAACTGTTCAAAGTTCATGCACGCTCACATCAAGTCCTCCATCATATTATCCCCGCGGCTCCTACAGATACGGAGGTGCCTAAACCCGAGGATGATCTTAAATTATGGACAACCCTTGATGCTACCGTTCTTCAATGGATTTACACCACTATATCTACCGACCTATTGCAAACGATTATTGAGCCTGACGCCACGGAGATGGCTACTTGGGATAGAATACATGATATATTCCAAGATAATCAAAATTCTAGAGTTGTTACTCTTGAGCAGGAATTCTCTCACGTCAACATGGAAGATTTTTCGAAGGTTTCAGCTTATTGCAAAAGGTTGAAAGAATTGGCAGACCAACTCCGCAACGTTGGCGCGCCCGTTGCAAATGATCGTTTGGTCCTACAAATAGTTGCAGGCCTATCTGAGGCCTATAGTGGTGTTGGCACGCTTCTTCGACAGAGCAGTCATTTTCCTCAATTTTATCAGGCTCATTCCATACTTACGCTCGTAGAAGCCGGCTTGGCCTTAAAGGCGGCTACCGACGCTAGTCCCGTGGTCATGTCCTCCACTAATTCTCCAGGTTTTGTTCATAATTTGGGCTAACACCGTGCTCACTATGGCGGCAAGAATACTTGAAAAAATGATGGCGAAAACCGCGGGGGCAAACGCGGAGGTTCCGACAGTGGTGGCGGTGGCCAGAATAATGGCAGTGGTCCCCATCCAGGTGGCAGTGGGCCTGGGCTAGTGAGTAGTGGCCCAACAACCCCTATGCTACAGCGTTTTCAGCCCCTGGAAATTGGGCTGCCCAGCAGTTTTCTCGGCCCAATTTGACATGGCCTAGTGGATTCCGCAACAATTCTGGGCCGAGGCAACAAGCCGGTATGCTTGGGCCCAGGCCTCCACAGGCCCATCATATAGAGCCCCACCTCAACCGACATTGAAGCCGCGATGCACACATTTGGATTAAATCTCGCGGACCCGAATTGGTACATGGACACCGGAGCCACTACTCACATGATGTCCGACCAATGTACTCTCTCGTCTTATTCCAATTTGAGCAACAATCGTGGCATAATTGTTGGTAATGGAAATTCAATTCCAATTTGTGGTTACGGTCATAAAACTTTGCCTCCCCCCCCCCATCCACCTCTTATCTTGAAAAAATACCCTTCATGCTCCTAAATTGATTAAAAATTTTGTGTTCGTCCGTAAATTCACCACGGATAATTAAGTTTTTGTTGTTTTTTATCCTTTTGGGTTTCCTGTAAAGGATTTCAAGATGAGGATTCCTCTCATAAGATGTGATAGTAGGGGAGATCTTTATCCTATCACGCCCACATCCGGTCTCTCGAGTCAAGCATTGCCATCTACTTTTGCATCTCTTCCTCCTTCCTTGTGGCATGCACGTCTAGGTCATCCAGCGCTGTAAATTTTGTCTTCCTTACATAAATACAATTTTATTTCTGGTAAGGGTACACGTAGTACTCCGATTTGTCAATCTTGTTATTTAGGAAAAATTGTTAGATTGCCGTTTGTAGACTCAAATTCTCGTACTTTAATGCCATTTGATATTATTCATAGCGATTTATGGACATCTCCCATCTTTAGACCATCGTTATTATGTTCTTTTTTTGGATGAGTATTCTAATTTTTATGGACTTTTCTGTTAGCGAAAAAATCTCACGTTTTTTCCACCTTTTTAAAATTTAGAGCTTTTATCCGTACTCAATTCGAATGGAAAATTAAGAATATTAAATGTAATAATGGAAAAGAACATGATAATGAGTTGTTTCAGGATTTTTGTGGTAATAATGGTATCAATTTTCATTTCTCGTGTCCTCATACGTCCTCTCAAAATGGGAAAGCCGAACGCAAAATTCGTACCATTAATAATATTGTCCGAACTTTATTGATCCATTCTTTCGCACCTCCTTCCTTTTGACATCATGCTCTACATATGACTACTTATCTCCTTAACATTCTTCCTACAAAAGGTTTGGTTTATTCTTCCCCCTTCAAATATTATATAATAAGACTCTTTCGTATTCCCATCTTTGGGTCTTTGGATGCTTATGTGATCCATTATTTTCGTCCAACACAATTAACAAACTTCAGGCCCAGTATACCTCTTGTGTGTTTTTGGGTTATCCGTCTAATCATCGTGGTTACAAATATTTTGATTTATCATCTAATAAAATCATCATTAGTCGTCATGTTATTTTTTATGAATCCCAATTTCCGTTTGCTAAAGTGAGTAGTCACGTGCCTAATTCGTATAATTTTTTAGATGACGATGTCTCTCCATATATCATCCGCCATTTGTCCGTTTAAGGCCCAATTCCTATTTCATGTTTCGGTTCCAGTTCCTGTGTTAGGCCAGGAGGCCTACTGTTTGCTGGCCAGTCCGTCACCTATCCCGATGTTTCCCAAAATCCACATAATTCTCCCCCGAGTCACAAACCGGTCACTCATAGTCAACGGGGTATTTTTAAACCAAAAAGACATTTTAATTTAATTTTTAATGTTCTTAAATCCCCTCTACCCCGTAACCCAGTGTCTGCCTTAAATGGCCCGAATTAAAAATTGGCTATGACCGACGAATATGATGTTCTTATTGAAATAAGATGTGGTAGTTGGTACCCCGTCCTTCTGGTGTTAATATTATTCGATCTATGTAAATTTTTACGCATAAGGATAATTCTGACGGTTCTTTTGCGAGGCACAAGGTTCGTCTTGTAGGTGATGGTAAGACTCATTAGGTTGGCGTAGATTGTGGTGAGATGTTTAGTCTGGTAGTCAAATCGGCTACCATTCCCAATGTTCTCGGTCTAGCTCTTTCCAAAGCATGGCACATTCATCAGTTAGATCTGAAGAATACTTTCTTACATGATGATCTCAAGGAGACCGTTTATATTCATCAGCCCTTGGGTTTTCGAGACCCCAAATATCCTCATTATTTCTATTTATTGAAGAAGTCCTTGTATGGCTTAATCAGGCCCCACAGGCTTGGTATAAGAGATTTGCAGACTATGTTTCGTCTATTGGGTTTTCGCATAGCAGGTCTGATAATTCATTGTTCATATATCATCGTGGTTCTTCCCTGACTTATATTCTTTTGTATGTGGATGATATTATCTTGACTGCCTCTATTGATGCTTTACGCCAGTCTATCATGACCATGCTCAGTTCTGAGTTTGCTATGAAAGACTTGGGGCCCTTGAGTTACTTTTCGGGGATTGTTGTCACTCGTCATGCAGGTGGGATATTCTTATCACAATGAAAGTATGAGATTGAGATCATTGAGAGAGCTAGTATGTCCTCCTACAAGTCTACGTCCACTCCCATTGATACTAAACCCAAGGTGGGTGTTGCGGCTAGCTCACCTTACGAGGATCTGACTCACTATCACAGTCTTGCAGGGGCTCTTTAGTATCTTACTTTTACGAGGCCGAATATTACGTATGCCGTACAGAAAGTGTGTTTGTTTATGCATGATCCCAGGGTTGAGCACATGAATGCGCTCAAATGCATTATTCGCTACATCCAGGGGACACTTGACTACAGTTTACACTTATATCCATCGTCGATGGCTACCCTTGTCTCGTATACAGATGCTGATTGGGGTGGCTGTCCGGGCACCAGACGCTCTACGTCTGGGTATTGTATATTCTTTGGTGATAACTTGGTCTCGTGGTCTGCCAATTGACAAGCTACATTAGCCCGCTCTAGTGCTGAGGCCGAGTATCGAGGGGTGGCTAATGTGGTGTCTAAATCATGTTGCCTCTGTAATCTCCTCTTAGAGCTTCACTTTTCCATTCACAAAGCTACCTTGGTTTATTGTGATAATGTTAGTGCTATATACCTTTCTGGCAATCCAGTTCAACATCAACGCACTAAACATATTGAGATAGATATCCATTTTATTCGCGAAAAGGTAGCTCGTGGACAGGTACGCATCCTACATGTCCCGTCCAGGTATCAAATTGCAGACATATTTACCAAGGGCCTTCCATCGGTGCTATTTGAAGATTTTAGGGATAGTCTCAGCGTACGAAGACCGCCCGCTATGACTGCGGGTGTGTGATAAATACCGTATATTCACTGCTTATGGGCTGTAAATTCTGTGATATACAGAGGATATACACCATGTATATCACGGGCAGTGCGTTGTATATTCACTGCTTATGGGCTGTAAATTCTGTGGTATACACGGTATATTCATACCATGTATATCACAGATCAATGGCTCTATTTTTGGTAGATTAGTTGTAATTAAATTAGAGTTGTACACTTATCATAATTGTATAATTATTGTACAAGTAGAATAAGATTTTGGGAGTAGAATAGGAATAAGATTTTTCCTATTATAGAAATTGTAAATTGTATATATACTATTTCATTAATAAAAATAATCAAGAGATTCCGTTTATGGTCTGCTAATTAGCTTGATTTGGTTATGCCTCATTCTCTCACTTTATGTGTTTTGCAGTAATTCAAATATGTGATATACAAATTAGAGGGATCAGGAAATATCATAAAAAGAAAGACGTACCGCTGATTTGTAAGTAGTTGGACAGACGGGACACTAGTAATTAATATCTATATCTCATAAAAGATTATTTCAAGTTTTGAATCTATGTTTCATTATAATCATAAACCAAATCTTTATTTATTTGATTAAAGATGATTGATGGAATTATTTTTTTAAAATTGGAATAAAATGGTTTACAATTTAATTTTTTCAAGTATATTTTAATATGGGTTTTAATAATTTGTATCTTCATATGTGGGGTACACACGCAACGCGTTAAATTGAAACGCAGGGAGCACGAGTTAATTAACTTTCCGTCATCGGCACTTAGGCCCCTATTTTGTGACGGTCTTTAATTTTTGTGTCTCATAATAAATTATTTTTTCGTAGTGCATAAGTTTATGTTTTCGCATCATAATATTCCACAAGTAATGCCCACATGATTTTTACCCTTAAAGAATTATGATTCACTAGGCATAAATTCGATCGATTGCGAAAGGGCAAAAATAAAAGACCAGCCCATTTGAAAGGAAAATATTAAAGACCAGCCCATTTAAAGGAGAATTCGTGGAAATTCTTCTTAAACTTTGGTGATCTGTTTGCACAATATTACTCTCTTCATGTTGTATCTCTCTAGCTTCTAGGCTTCTGTCTCTCAACTCAGCTCATATATAGAACTGTTCTAGGCTTCTCTCTCTAAATTTAGCCCATTGTTACTATACATTTCTCTAGGCCCACTCATGTTGAGTCGTCTCACTCTACTTAAAAAATAAAGGGAAAAGAACAAAAGTGGCCATTCGGCCAAAACTAATGACAGTCGGATGGCCTAAGATGTTTAAACCCATTAGCTAGTCTTTTTAAAATAATTTCATTTTTAGTCTTTTCTTCAACTTATTTCAGCATATATATAGAAATTATATCAAGGGCGGGCTTGAACGATGAGGAGAAGAGACGTTTTGGGAAGATTTGGACGAAGTGGTAGGAGGTATACCACCCACTGAGAAGTTATTTGTAGGAAGGAATTTCAATGGACATATCGGGGCACTTCCGGAGGGTTATGATGACGTGCATGGAGGTTTTGGCCTCGGGGACAGGAATGGGGGAGGCGTCTCACTTTTGGAATTTGCTAGAGCTTTTGGGAAGGTGATAGCCAATTCGAGGTTCCTGAAGAAGGAGGAGCATTTGGTGACGTTCCGTAGTTCAGTGGCTAAGACTCATATATACTTTTTGCTCCTTAGGAACACTGACAAATGTCTTTGTAAAGACTGTAAGGTTATTCCGAATGAGGATCTTACAACCCGATATAAGCTTTTGGTGATGGATTTGGAGATCAAGATGGAGAAGAAAAAGAGGGTTGTGGATGACAGGTTAAGAATCAAATGAGTTTGACCATGGCTAATGCAAATGAGATGTGGGAGAGGTTGATGGCAAATGGGGCTTGGGGGAGTAGTGGG